>OW052220.1:133515932-133811932 GCA_932526605.1 Nephrotoma flavescens
TGTGTTTGAATTTCCCTTAAATAATAAGCTTCAAAATGAAAACAAAAATTGAATTTGAAGAATGTTTACGAGATTCACCAAAATTTAGGTGTGTCGTCATTTTATATTTTATTAATGTTCGTATAATAAAACGTTATAATACTCGTGTTCGCTAATATGTATTTAATTACTAAATTGGTTTTGTTATGTCGTCCGCAATTTGAATTATGTAGACGGAATAAATAATATATTCGCTATTTTCGGTTAATCATGGAATAACAACTATATAGTCGTGGTTATAAACAAAGAGATGAAAAAGATTTCTGTTAAATTCTACCTGTTGTTTCTTCATTTTAACTTAATTAATTTTTCTAACTGAATAAGAGTCATAAAATAAACTTAATTTATATTTCTTTTCTTCTATTAAACACGCAAAACATTGTACAACTACTAGGTTAACGCTGGATGAGGAAGAACAGGAAATTGAACATCTCGACGAGAAGTTACACAAAGTGATTAAGATGTGTACATTAGCGGTGGACAGCGGGAAGGAATATGTTAAAAATCAAAGGTAAGTCTAGAGTATGAATTTTATTTACAGTGTTTTGCAATTTCTTTACCCCCAATTCAATACATTTCCCTTCCGTTTGATAATAAACATATGTAAAGAAGTTTTTCTTTACTTGTGTCAGTTGTTCTGCATGCTTATCGACTCAATTGATTTTACATTTAAATGTTTTTCTTAAAATTGTTTTATTTAAAAAGATGTTGAGAAGCAATTAATCCAATGAAACGAAAAGTTACTCATTCTGCAGTTTAGAATTTACTATGTACTACAATTCATGAATCATGATACAAAAATTTCGCTCTACAGATAGACTCAATAGGTAGTATCCAAAATATAAAACTAAACTGGTGAAACTAATTTATTATTTGGTGTATTTTGTTGCGGATCCGCTCGAAACGCGATATTTCAAAACGAGATATGACAAAACGAGATATACAAAACGAAATATTTCAAAATGCGATACATATTTCAAAACGCGATATGGTACAAAACGCGATATGGTACAAAATGCGATATTTTGAAACGCGATGTTTCAAAACGCGATATGGTACGAAACGAGATATTTCAAAACGCGATATTTAAAAACGCGATATGGTACAGAATATGCGTTGCGAAGCGACGGGAGCGCACCGACTAACCTGATATCGATCTTATGTACTAACGTTCCTATCGATTTTTAAATTCCTATAAACTGAAATTAAATTTTCCCTTCACCCGCCTGATATAACCCGATCCTAAACTCCCGTTTTGTACCATATCGCGTTTTGTACTATATCGCGTTTTGAAATATCGCATTTTGAAATATCGCGTTTTGTACCATATCGCGTTTTGTACTGTATCGCGTTTCGAAATATCGCATTTTGAAATATCGCGTTTTGTACGATATCGCGTTTTGTACCGTATCGCGTTTTAAAATATCGCGTTTCAAATGCGACCCATTTTGTTGAGAAATAAATCTTTTTTGCCTTAGCCTTTTTCAAGAAAAGACGCCAACAATAAATGATCTATATTTTTGCGCTGCAAAATTTTCTGTTGAATATTTTTTTAAAATTATATTTTTGGATTCAAATGATATATACAACAATTAGGTATATTGGGCTATAGTAAAGAAAAGGGGGGTACCAAAAAATTCGTTCGGATTGTTTTGTTTGCTTATAATTAAAAATATAACTAAAAACAATTAATTTAAAATATAATTTATATTTAATTTAATACATAATTTAAAATAAAATATTTTAAAAACATATTATTTAAATATTACAGTTTTAAATTAATTATTTTTATTTCTATTTTTAATATCAGCAAACAAAAAAAACCGAACAAATTTTTTGGTACCCCCTTTTTCTTTACTATAGCCGTATATTGTACATATATTGTAAAAATAATTATATTAAACACACACACACACATACACACACACACACACACACACACACACACACACACACACACACACACACACACACACACACACACACACACACACACACACACACACACACACACACACACACACACACACACACACACACACACACACACACACACACACACACACACACACACACACACACACACACACACACACACACACACACACACACACACACACACACACACACACACACACACACACACACACACACACACACACACACACACACACACACACACACATACACACACACACACACACACACTATTCAGCTATTCCAGAGACCACAAATTTGTGTATACGTATACGACGTACTATATATATAGGTTTTACACTTAAAATTCACAATTTTGCAAATGATATTCAATTTTTTTAGTTCATTTGCAACTTTTTACATGTCAACCAAATTTTTTATACTTCGGCTGTTTCCCAAACATCGACTTATTTGTGGACACTGACTTATTCAAATAAGTCATCTCGTGAGGAGACTTACTTGAATAAGTATGTCTACACAGAAAAATATCCAATAATATGTGTCTTGACTAAATATATTCATTGAGGAATAAATATAGTACTTAGAAATCAAGTAGCGCAAATTTTATAAGCCAATTTCTCCGAGGTTAATCTTATTTTATAGTTTTAATGTATTTATTTGATTGATTGATTAATCAGTGTATAACCAAGCCTAAGCCTGAGTTCCGGATGACGCCGGTCCCGTTATACACCCTCTTTACACATAACAGTAGGAACGGATTTGGCTAGGTTGTTTATTAGTGGCAAAGAATCAACCCGGTTACATGCAACTAGATGGTCGATGAATTAGTAACGTGTTAGTAAACAAATATAATAAGACGGTTAACACAAGACAATCACAATTTCTAATCTACTTGAGAAAGGATAAAGGTTATATAGGTTCAACGGATAATGATGGTATTTGTCATCAATAATTGCATCTTTAAATCAGCAACCTATGTAAAATGATAATTAGTAACATTTAGATTTGGGAAATCGAAGACAATCGAATGTTGCCACTCATGTCCTGACGTCCATAGTTCGAGAAATATTTGCCAAATACAAATATCCCATATCATATTATGCTACCGAGAATGGGATATCTGGAACAGATTTAGTCGAGTTAATTACAAAAAATATTGAAACGGCTCGCAAAATAGGTTTTGATGTAAGAGCCACCATATGCGATTAAGGATGAAACAACCGGAAGGCATATAAATCTTTTGGAGTACCATTTAATAAACCTTCTTTCGATGTCGAAGGTAAAAATGTGTTGGCATTTTATGATGGTATTATTTAAGTCAATCCGGAATAATTTAATTGTGGCCGATATAATAACACCAGATGGCACCGGAAGTTGGAAGTTGAAAGAGTTGTATGAAATGAAACGTCATAGTATCACCAAGGTCTGCCCAAAATTGCGGGATAAACACATTTACCCAACAAACATGCAGAAAATGACGGTTAGCACTGCTGTCCAAATTTTTGGCAACACTGTAGCGGCAGCAATACGAACAAATTATTCTTTGAATAAATTCTCCGAATAAGCAAAACTGTTTGTAATACCAACCGCAAACTTTGTAGAAAAATTGAATAAGCTCTGGGATAATCTAAACAGTTTCGACCTTCTTCCGAGAAACCCAAACAAACAGCCTCTAAGACAAAACAATGCCGTTTATTTAAATATTAAAGAAAACGCAAAATATTAAAAAAAAAATCAATTTAATAAAAAATCAAAGTTTTTTGTGTTGACCGGTTGATAATGACATTAAATGGAATTTTAAATTTGGCAGAAGAACTTTTTAAAGATTATTCTTCGGTAACATATATTTTGACGAAAAGATTAGATCAGGACGCCTTAGAAAATACATTCGCAGTTACCAGAGAAAGAGGTGGCTTTTGTCAAAATCCGCCAATCCTAGAATTTAGCAGAATTTTTGCACAATTGTGTATAAAATTATTAAAAAACACAAACTTATCTAATTGTATTGATGATGAAGACGAATTATTAATGGTCGTTGAAGATCTCCAGCACAACGATCCGATAGATAACGACAATTTACTTAAATTGGGCGCAATGAGAGGAATCAACAACCACAATTTCGCAGATGAATTAGACGATATTCAATACCTAGAGAGCATAGTTTTGGAAAACCAATTTGCTGCATATGGCGACAAGTATAATGACGATGCGTCACTAAAATATTTTATGGGTTACATATTCCATAGAATTAATAAATATGAACAGTGTAATGATTGTCAAGGGTTATTAATTAAATCTTATGAAAAGATGACAACAAATAGTGAATATTTTATTTACTATAAAAATTATACAGCGAATTCAGATTTTGGAAAACTAAATCCTCCAACAAAGGAATTTTTTCAATTCGCAAAACACTTTACATTAATTTTGTATGAGGTGTTTAGTAAAACACCACACTTCAATATTAATATTAAAAATTGTATTATAAAAAAATTTCTCAAATTGATTGAAGGAGGCGCAATTCAAACTGATTTTTTAAATCAGACTAACAAATGCTACGAGCATCATTTAAAAATGGTAGATCATATGATTCTTGTACTTCTCCGGAACCATTGTAAATGGGCAAATAAAAAAAATAACACCAAGGAAAAAATGCCAATATTAAAACAATAATTTCTTTTCAAATAATTGATTATGTTTTTAAAATATATGTATAATAGAAACAGTACAATAAATAATACCGTTTTTGGTATTAAAATGAATTTATAAAAATAAATATGTATTCTAAATATCGATACTCCATTAAAGTTCAAGATTCACTCAATATTTTCACCTTCATGTAAAATTTAAAATTAATTCTTTAAAGTTTGATTTATATAAAATATGTTGAATTTCGTTAGAGTTGTTAGAAATAATAAATTGCTTAGTTCCATTTCACTATGTCTTATTATAAAATTGCAAACAAAGTTAATTTACAGCACACCAATTTGCACGCCGATTTTTTATTTAACCTCGCCAATTTTAAAAATGCAATTCAACTGTCGTACATCCCTTTTGTGTTTTACTAACACAATTGTGTGGGTACGGCAAAAGTACCATATTAAAAATTTATTTTTGTATGTGTTTTGAACCAACTTACATATTTGTGTATTCCTTTCAAACTTATTTTCGTTCGAAAAAAACACTATAACTATACACATAATTGTGTTGGTTGTACTTCAACACAAGTGAAATTTTTTATCAAAAACTCCATTACATTACTTCAAATTCATATCCCATATCCAATCATCCGATAATCGTAATCCCAAAACGATCAATTATATAATATATTGATATACATAAATATTTATAAAAGTTTGGAGGTCCGGACAATTTGGGCAGTCGATTTATTATGATGATACTCCATAACTATATGGAAAATTTATTTTAAAATTCCGTTTTAATAAATCAAATTAAATTTCACCTAAATTTGCTAAATTTGCTAACAAAAATATCCAAGTTATTGTGGCCTTATTTCAAAATTAAACAATATTCAAATAAACACACATTTTTTACTACGGCAACAATTCCGAAAGAAAATTTCATCTAAATTTGTTAAATAACCAAGCTAATTTTATATAGACCTGGTGAAATAGACCTGTAATAGCCTTATCTGCAATCTTATCATAATCAACAAAATCTGTTTTCAGTAAAATCATTCAGTCTAATTATTTCATTTATTATGTACATGTCCCTTATGTCCTAATTAAATTCGAAATCATACAACCAATAAAATTTAAAACACCAAACAAAATGGGTAAATACTAGAGCGTACTCTTAATTATGAAGTTTAAAAATCAAAAATTGCTTTTGATCGTTGTTCACCTTCTCATCATAATATTGAACGAAAGCCAAAATAGTGTATGAAAAATGTAACTGTATTCCATTACATACATTCACACGAAAAATAAAAAATATTTTCAAACCATTCATTTATCTAAAAAGTAAATATAAAAATTTATTTTTTTTGGGTCCCATTTGAAACGCGATATTTTAAAACGCGAATTATCAAAACGCGATATTTCAAAACGCGATATTTCAAAACACGATACGGTACAAAACGCGATATGGTACAAAACGCGATATTTCAAAAGGCGATATTTCAAAACGCGATACAGTACCAAACGCGATATGGTACAAAACGCGATATTTCAAAATGCGATATTTCAAAACGCGATATGGTACAAAACGCACCATATCGCGTTTTGTACCATATCGTGTTTTGAAATATCGCATTTTGAAATATCGCGTTTTGTACCATATCACATTTTGTACCATATCGCGTTTTGAAATATCGCATTTTGAAATATCGCATTTTGTACCATAGCTGCGTTTTTTTGAAAATGCTGCATTAGACCGCGATAAATTGTATTTTGATTTTTTAAACAAATTAAATAATTTTAAAATATTCGTGCTTCGTATTCACTGTATCGAATCCTAAAGAACTTATATTAAGCCCATATCATGCATTATATTGTTGACTAAAGTTTATATTTGCTTGTTCTTAACAACTCTGATCTACTCTTGATATTATGTAGAGCACAACCGAGTTCATCAAAAAATTTAATAATTCCTGAACTGACGAAACTAGGGAAATTTTTTAGTACACAATTTTCCGATTGTTCCTTACTTCATTTTAGAGACAGAACTGTCATTTTATTTTCAATTCCAAATTTTCTGTTGTTTTTGCCGAATCGGATGAAATATAAATAAGAAATGGACAATATGGATATGTTCGGTTTCTATCGTGATATCGTTCCTGAAATGTTTGACGTTTTTCATGGGGCACTTCAATTTATAACCTACGAATAAATGAAAACCCTATTATAATGTACATCGAGTAAAATTGGCGGTACTTCATCAATTATTGTGTTCAGAACAACACATGTAGTTCACCTGAAATTTTAAAAAATAAAACTACTGTTGATTAATTGAAATTTTCTGCTTTTTATTAAAATTTATTTTTCATAAATTCGGCTTTTCTGGATTCTCAACTTTATCGGGTGACTATAAAAAGAAAAATGTTTATGCGTTCCACAGATTGTTTAGTAGTACTTCCAATTTTCACCATTTGTGCTTTAGATTTATGTTCTTTCTACAGTACCAGTGAGAGCATCCGAACGAACCGAGAGGGAATCAATATTTCAACTAGCTGTTGTTACGATGACAAAGGTCGCGTTCCCATTACAACTGGTCCCAATTACGAGTTAATTTTAGCATCGAGTCGAACATTACGAATTAAATTCACAATCCAGCAATCAGCTTTCTTTGATTTTATGTTTAATTTATCGACCAACATAACGTAATGCATTGATGGATTCACGGTTTCCAAAATTTTATCGCGTAATTCTTTTTTGTCATATAACGAAAAAAAGTATTTCAATGCATAATTTGTAGGTTATGTTGTCATCATACATACTTTCTTGTCGCACAAAAATTCCAACAACGGAAAAGTGCCGATCCAGATATTTGCAAGTTTTTGCCGTTTAATCGAATTTTTCCATCATACGAATTACTTATTTATTTTCCACATACCGTCCAAACGGGATACTAGAAATAAAAAAATATTAGAGTATTTAATTCTTTTGTAATAAATTATTAAGTCACTTTTGTGCTGGAACATCATTTGTCGTAATTTTGTCACTTCTCTTTATAATATGCATATAAAATGAAGCATACAAATTGATTCGAACTGATTGAGATGTATCACCACTTACTACATATAATCCATTCGACGATATTCTTCAGTATACGCATAGTTTAAATTGAGCGAATTAGTATCCGCACTGAATGCCAATGAATCGGAATCCTGTGTTGTATTATTATTAGATATTGATCGCATATCACGTATATTTTTTATTGTTTTCGCTTAGCTGCAGCATTCCAATTTGCTTTAACCGCTTCACTGGTTCGCCTCATCTGTTGTCTCTCCGTGTGAACCCTTGGCGATGGCTTAATTTTCCAATAAGATGGTCCAGACGTGGTCGGTACGAATATTTCAATTTTCGTCGACGCATCAGACGGTTGCAATGAATCAATTACGATTTGGGCGCGTTTAGCACCCGCCACTTATTCGCAACTCTTGCACTTGTTCAATTTCGGCATTTGCATCGTATGCGAATGTCATACGCGGCATTCCATCTCTTGTGGCTCATCCATTTCACCTTGATTATGAAAATCATCACCCATAAATCCATTATCACTACCGCTGTCATCTAAATTTATGTTACTATCACCTACGGTTGATTGCAGCATTCTGAAATTAAAAAGATCGTTAAGAATAGCTCCCTTATTTAGATGTTTCCAGCCAAACACGTACTTATTCATGTCGCACGGCGTATCACTAATTTTGTATTCCCTAAAGATTATCAGAATTTTAACGGGGCCGTCCAGCCTTTTGTATATCACATAAAAATTTTCATTTACCACGAGTGCGTCCTCATTGAGTATAAATTCATTTTGTGTATTATTCAAATAAAATCAAATAAAATTTCCGAGTTATTCGATACCATCATATTTCGAAAAGCTCGATTCGATCTATTCATTCGCTTAAATTGGATTTTCACATTTTCACATCACAGCACTCAAATTTTAAACTTAAAAACTTATTAATTAGATTTATTATTGAGTACAACTAAAAATTTATAAAATATCTTTGTTAAATTTAACTAATTTATTATTTATTTCGTAATTTATTTTAAACGTCAAAATGATTCACTTGAAGTTAGTAAAAGTTGTTGTACTAAAATGTTCCTTTCAAAATTTCCCTGTATTTTATCGCGGTCTCGAACACAAGATTTCAAAAAAACGCAGCACATATCTCGTTTTGTCATATCTTGTTTTGAAATATCGCATTTTGAAATATCGCGTTTCGAGCGGATCCGATTTTTTTATATATTTCTTCGTCTTCCTTCTTCCATATTTTGTCTACTAATAAATAACAAACCATCAACATGATCATCGGTATCGATCGCCACGATAATAAAAAATATGAAGAGAGAGAACAGACAACAAAGAGAATAAAAACATTTTTATTTTACAAATTTTTCTTCGCACGATTTTCCATAAAGTTAAATACTACAGAGTGAATGATAGCAGCTGTCAAGTGAGTCAAATTCGGAGGGTAAAAGAGAAAGCATATAAATCAACGGGTCGTATTTAGAATTTGCTCGATTGAAATTTAAAACTTCTCAAATTCCCAATTATTTTTATTCGAATATAGTACGCATTAATTGTTTTTATTTTCGATAAAAAAATTATACTTATAATATTCCAAAATAAAAAATAATTATGAATAGAAAAACACGTAGAATATGTACGTAGTAATAAGAGAAATGCGACACTGGTAATATAACATATGTTTACAAACACACACACAAAATGAAAAACCCCACACCGAAATCAAAATTGTTTACTTAATTTTCTCTGATTTATAAATTAAATAATGGATAAATTTATCACAAATCATTTTTTTCTTAACATAATTTACATTTTATTTTATATAAACACTTAGTAAACTTACTGATGGTAAGATACGCCTTTTTGAAATCTTTTAGGCGTATTTTTACAATTTTTGACAATACACTTCATTTCAATAACAAGTTTATAATTTTTTTTATCAAATAATGCACACCACACACTACTATATAAACCAACTAAATATTTTATAATATTTTTATTATTTTAATTAATAATTTTAAAATCACTAAATTAAGTCGTCATCATAGGTTGTCACTGCGCACATAAATAAACATCTGATTTGGGGTTTTTCGTTTTGAAATATGAGTAAGCCATATGCTTTTTTATATAACCATCCTTCACCAACGTGCCTCAAATGAAATAGCAAATATTATATGCTTCTTTATATGGGGGAAAAAACATTTCTACTCTGTGTAGTATAACTCTATTTGATTTTCTTATTAGAATGTGGGTGAGTATGCTGATTTGTATGAAAAATGCATTTTGTTCGCAGGTTTCTATCTATGTAAATTGATCATCTTTGGCACGGCCTAACGTTTTTTGCGATTGGTGCTATCATACAACTATAGAAAGTCTATGTAGAGTTGGTGAACGGTTATATTGTACTTCAAACATTTCTCGAAGATCAACCTCAACGTGAAACGCTGATCAGTGGTTGGTCGGTTGGAGCAAAACCCATATTGATAGTCATCGGTGATATTTTCGGCGAGGGATATGATTCTGACAAGTTCAACATTAGCAAGCACACCAGCAAACAGTATCTCGAGTTTCCGTTCTCCACAAGGCAGCTGCGATGTTTTCAATGCATTTCCTCACAAACGCACTTTTTTGCCGGAGGAATTTGGTTGTGGCATTCCTGGTGTAGAATTATTCTATTTGAGAACTCCTAGTGTGAAGAGCTAACGGTTTTTCACGCAACGGGATTATTTTCGACGAGTTGGTGACACTGATTGTCGAACCAATCATTTTTTTGTGAGAAAAACTTCGTTAGCCTGTCACTCAATCCGCTTTTTACGCGTGTGGGTCATGTACTGGTGATAGATGTTAAGGTACTCAGTCGTACCTTGAACTCGTTCATATAGCCGGCCGACTAACCTGTTGGTATTGGGTTTACAGCGCCAATAAATCCGCGTATCGTGAGTATCCTTGACTATTCAAAATTCCCTCTGCGTTGCCTAGTATGAAACTAGGACTTTGTTTCTAAAATGGTCCGACTTTTACTAAACATAAAACCTAGTGGGAAACATTGACTACCGAAGCGTTCATTGCATCCTTAATAGAGTACTCAGGCTGTCAATAGCTGGCCTCCCAAAGGTTTGCTAACGTCGTCTTGATAAAGCTTTCATACTTGAGTCATTTTATTTGTTCTGTTGCGTTCCCAAACAAAAACATAACCTTACCGTAATTTTTCAATGACCAAAAAATTATGGTTGCTAACTGTGTTTAATTTATTTATCATTTTTTATTTGTAGTGCTTTTGCGACATCTTTATGGGATTTACAACGTCATTTTTTAGATGAAAAGCCCGCTCACAATGCATTAGCCAAAATCATACATTGTTTGCAGGAGATCAATAAGTACCACACTACATTGCTGGATCAAGCCAGTCGAACAGTATTAAAAAATTTATCGAGTTTTGTTAAAACGTAAGGTATTAACTATATTTGATTTAATCCTTTTATTGTAAGCCGTTCTTTTGTGTTGTAATTTATTCAGTGACATAAAAACAGTTCGAGACTCTAAACAACATTTTTTAAAAGTATCGGAAAATTTAGACAATGCTCTTTATAAAAATGCAGGTGTAAGTTGACTTGAATAATGATTATTTTATTTAAGCTTTTTATTTCAATAAAAAAATTTTTCAGGCAAATAAAAATCGACCACAAGAAATTCAAGAATCTGATAATTATTTATTAGCGGCTCGTTCATGTTTTCGTCATATCGCATTAGATTATGTTAAAACATTAACAATGTTACAATCTAAAAAAAAGCCAGAAATTTTATCAACGGTAAAAATACGATTAAATTTTCGATAAGACTGTTATTCGTAAACTTTTATTATATTTTGCTTTTAGCTTCTAAGTTATATACAAGCCTGTAGTACATATTTTCATCAGGGCTCAGACTTGTGTGAAGATTTTGATCCCTTTTTTAAATGCTTGGCTGATGATGTAAGTATTTCATGAATATATTAATAAGTAAAAGCCCGCCCTTATCCCTAATCAAATCCAAATAATCTTAGTTTTATAAGACTTAGGTTTTGGAGTAATGGCTTTGTGTTTCTAGTCAGGTAAATCGTTGCAATATTTATTGCAACTATTGTTAGTACAGCCTCAAGTGCTTTGAAATTGTATACGGTAAAATTTCTTGTTTCATTTATCTTCTTTGTAACTTCATAATAATTATATGTGCTTCATTGATAGCTTTTATAAAAAAACAGTTTTAAATTTTATTAAAAAAAAATACTATAGCAAACACTATAGCAAATTGTACAACTGATCGCTATGATTACAATTACATTCACAAACCCATAAAGTTATTAAAATTAAAATATATTGTGTTCCACTCACAGATTAGTTCTATGCGGCAAGAATCGAATGTGCTTGCTAAAACAATGGAAAATCAATACAACGATATAAATAACTATGTTGATGATCCGCTTTCGCAGTCAAATGTTTTCGAAGATGCAGCGCCATCAAATTCATTAACGCCAAGTCGCCGTATGGAAGGCTACTTATTTAAACGTACATCGAAAGGGTTTAAAACATGGAATCGACGTTGGTTCTATATGCATGACAATCAATTATTGTACAAAAAACGTGCTGGTGAAGAATTACCAACCACTATGGAAGATGATTTACGTTTGTGTACAGTGCGACCTGTGAGCGATAGCGACCGTCGATTCTGTTTTGAAGTTATCTCACTGACAAAATCACATATGTTGCAAGCAGACTCTGAAGAACTGTTGCAAGCGTGGATAACCTCGTTGCAAAAAGGGATCGGAGCTGCAATACAATATGATACTAATCCGAATCGTGGGCTAGATCCGGCCTTGTTAAATTCAGAGCCACCCAGTCGACAACCATATATGAAAATGTAAGAATATTTTTTACCATAATTCTGGAGGTATAGGTTTTTAGTTCAGTTATTTTTTTAAATTCAGCAATTTGGAACAGTTTTTAAAAATCCCAGGAAATGCTACATGTTGTGATTGTGGTAGTAAAGAACCACGATGGGCTTCGATTAATTTAGGAATCACATTGTGTATTGGTAAGTGCTAAACAAATATTAACTGTAAGCACAGAAAAAATAAATATAAACAGAAGTAAAGCTGTGCATACAAAATTTTACGCTTTTTTTCATAGTAAAATATGGGGTCACGATCCGCTTTTATGTTCACCAAATTTAAATTTACCGTTATAATCTGAACGAAAAAAATTGAAACAAAAACAATATGAAAAGTAAAAGAAACGCTAAATGTATATTCGAAAAGTTGGACATTCTAAGTTTATTATTTAAGTCGAAAAACGAGTTTTTATTTTGGGGTTACAATCTAAAAAAGTTGTTTCAATATTTTGTATGCAGCTTTACCTCTGTTTATATTACTTTTCTGTATGCTTTAAGCTTGGAATAAAACTTTTGTTTTGAAACAGCTTGCTCGGGAGTTCATCGTAGTTTAGGAGTTCATTACAGCAAGGTTAGATCATTAACACTGGATGCCTGGGAACCGGAAATAGTGAAAGTTATGACTGAACTAGGGAATAATGTTATTAATAAGGTAAACAAAATAAAAATAATTTTCTGTAGTGGTTGTAAAATTTAATTTTAACAACACGATGAAAATTTTACATTTTAACGCAAGAGCTTATAAGGCACATTATCCTATTAGGATCATTTGCAAAAAAAAAAAAAAATATTGAAATAATACAGAATATTTTCAATTTCTAGATTTACGAGGCTAACTTTGACGACAGCATACAACGTGCGACTGAAAATTGTGATAGAGCAGTCCGCGAAGCTTGGATCAAGACAAAATATATCGATAAAAAATTCGTTGCGCCGTTCAACTCTTTGATCGTTGATGATTTTACAGCTTCGGCCGTTGAGCCAAGTGATTTGAATGTTTTAGAATCTGGTGGATCGGCGCCACGCCTCCCGCGATTTAGTAAAGGGCCGGCACGTTGGAGTGTCCGTAAATTACGTCGTAAGCCTCGGCAAAGACTCGAACAAAAAGTTATGTCGGAGGACGAGCAAAGCGAAACTGATTCATTTAAAGAAGTATTTAGTGATAGCAACGATGTTTTAATGATTGGCAGTAATTTGAGTGAACCGCTCGATGAATCATTGATGTCTTTATGTTCCGATCAAGATTCTACCACAGGCGAAGAGAGTAATATTGATGATGAAGATATAAGCTTACTGAATCCAAATTTATTATTGTACAAAGCGGCAACAGCTCACAATTTACCAGTGATGTGCCAGGCTTTGGCTATGGGTGCGGATAAAAATTGGAGTAATGAGAGTGATAACGGACAAAAACCGCTGCATCAAGCGATATTATCAGGTTCTGTAATGGCATGTGAATATTTGTTACTGAATGGCGCACGAATTGATGCAGTAGATATACGAGGATATACTCCCCTTCATATTGCCACAGAGAAAGGAAACACGGCGCAAGCATACCTATTGTTAAAACACCGGGCTCGCCATGACATAACAGCGACAGACGGTAAACAACCAATTGACATAGCTGTAGAGCAAGCTAATGCCGATATCGTTACTTTACTCCGGTTAACACAATTAAATGAGGAGATCGGAATAACAGAGCAAGGTTCGAATGGAGATGAGACTTACAATGATGTAATGAAGGACTTTTCTCTGTTCGCTATTAATCAACCGCACCGATTACAGAGACCGAAGACCGATGATAATTAAATCTCTGCCAAACTTTTTCAATTAAATAAATGAAACACACAAAGGGTTGCCAACTTATATGAAACTTTCGAACACTTAACTCCATTCATTGATTTTTATTTTGCAGTTTCGTTTTGTTTTTTATATGCTTGTCTATAAAAACACTATCTGTTTAAGTCATGATTTTTATTTAAAAATTTAGGCGAAAATTATTTTATAATGTTAAGCAAGCCTTTAAAATAGCCATTTCGTAATTAAAGAAAAATATTATCATTAATTAAATTGCTGTAATTTAGTAAAAACTTAAAATATCGACGAAACACGAAATATAATTTAAAGTACAAATTTCAACATGGCATTTTGTAACTGTGCCTGTGATTTTTCCAGCTAGTATTATATTTTTCTTGAAGAAACTAAAAGTTTCTTGGAGAATTAGAGTCGTACACGCACCTTGACCTTCAAATTTTTCCATTTTGAGTACGAGTGTATATAATATATCTAGGGCTATAAACGAGGTTTTTCATAGTGCCTTAGTAAAATTACAGTAGTGTGGTTATTATGTATTTTGTAAAGAATTTATACACGTGCTTCCTAAGTTAAATCATTCAATTGAATTCCAACCACAGATCTGATTTTGAATACTCGTTAATAATACAAAGAATATCTATTGTTTAAAATTATATATTTTTTTTTAATTAATAATTTTTATAAACAAAAACTGAAATCATAATGTTAATTTATTTGTTGTCAATTTTAATCAATCTTATATAAAATAATCAAAATTAATAAACATGCTTTTGTTACATATGATGTAAATCAGCCGTTCCATATGGCATATCAAAGGAATTATTTCTTTTTCGTTTCTTTCCCCGTTTGTCTATGATACCGGTTTTAATTGTGACTCATTTTTGAACAAAGTTTTCTTGGTGAAGTAGCTTTAACATAAATAGAAATGAAATAAAAAAAATTTAAGGCCATTTTTGAGATGTAGATTTTAGTTAAAATTTTATTTTCGAGAGAGCAGAATAAATCAATACAAAAAAATTTGGTGTTTTAATATAAAATAAAGGTTTAAATTAGCAATAACGACTTAGTTTGATGAAAGAAAGAAATTTCAAAAGAACTGCAGTGTGGAACGGACCAATGAAAATCACATTATGTATAAAGATTATCTCGTTCATTTTTCACCAAAGAAAAGCAAATTTTCTTCTCTTTATATTTATCAAAGTATAAATAAAGAAAACATTAAATTTATCAAATTTAATATAATATTTAATAAACAATAATTTCCATTACATTCCTTATAAATTAAACTTAAAACATATTCATTATAATAACAATTTCTTTTTGTTATGAAAATAAATAATATTGATTTTTATGTATATAATATATGTATTTTGTTTGTTAAAATAAAAATAATAAAATAAACCCATCGAGGAATAAATATACGTAATACATTCTTCTATGATAAACTTTTTTATTCGATTCATTAAGGCAGCACCCAGTTTTTCCATTTGCAATGCTTATGTATGATGTTGTCAGCAATCTCGCGCAACTTTATACGACGGTCGTTCATAATGATTTCATGTTAGATTTTTTCGACCATTTCTGGGGCGGTATGTTGTACCATTTCGAATCGAAAAAAGTCGAATCGAAAAAGTGAAAGTTGTATCATTTTCGACTTTTGTCGTTTTTTATTCTTGCAAGTTGCAATATTTTTTCTAGAATGAAATGTCGCTACATTTATTATTACTTTGGTTTTAAATGATGAAACTTTATCATTTATCACAATTCGAAAATGGTACAACAAACCGCCATTCGACTTTTTTTGAATTTCGATTCGAAGTGATGGTATAACATACCGCCCCTGGGGGGCTATTATGAAATATTTTTCGATTTCGTTAAATACGAAATCGTAAATTCGATCCCCCGCGAATACTCCTATTAAGAAACATTTTTTTGGTCGTAAAATTTAAGACCATGAAGTATGCTATTTTGTGTTGGTTTTAGTTAAATAATAAAAAAGTGTGGAGATGCCAAACTTCCATCGTGGCGCGTCCCCAGGTGGCGGATTGAGGAATGCTCTTTAACCGGCTTGCCGGAGGGTAGGTGGGAAATAAAATACCATCCGCGGACCAAAACTGGCTAGGGGAAGGAACCCCGAACAATAAACCAACCATGGCAGATCAGCAGAAGAATAATGTTACGGTGCAGGGATTATTATACCCAGTACCGGCGACTTCGGAAAGTGAGCAAGCGGGCTTCTAGTCGTCGATATCCAGCGACCGCAATGCTTTAGTAGTGGCAAGCTTAGCTACTAGAGCAGATAGCAGTATAAGCCCCCTACCTCCAATAGAACTCATGCATTCTCTAACATTAACGAAAATACACCGTATGTTTCAAGACTGCAATGAAATGACATCAAAATTAACCTCGCTTGAGCGTCAGAATAATGAAATAAGGACAAAATGCCAGCAATATGAGTTACAATGTAATACCAATACCAAGATATTTTGGTAAACTTACAAAACAGAATCGAAACACTAGAGAGGTAAAATAAACCTTCTACGTCTACTAATGGTAGAAGACAGAGCCTACAAAGTCTCGGTAACGAATACTTTGCGGATGAAGAGGAACTTGAGAAAGAAACCCAACCTAGACAAAATAAAGTAAATGTAAATAAAAAGAGGAGACTCCAAAACGCCATCACCAAGGGTATCTCTACCGCAAGATAACGAAATACTAAAACAACACAACATGCACACCAAAAGGAACCCTTACCACCACCAATCAATGTCAGCAATGTTAGGAATTTTAATATAAATGACTACCGTAAAATTAAAAAACTACTTAGCGATATAAAAGAAACTGAATCCAATAACAAGGATAGTACATTATATAAGATGGAATACCATACTTATCAGCTCAAAATTGAAAGATGGTATAGAGTCGTAATACGAGGTTTACCGTCATCTACCGATCGCGAAGAGATTAAAGCGGCAATCGAGGAACATGGTCATAAAGTAAAAAACATTATAAACATTCATAAAAAGTCGACAATTAATAATGAGCAAATTATTAGACACTTCCCATTGTTTTATGTAGACCTGTTGCAGGGGGAAAACAATAAGGACATATACGAAATTAAGAACCTGCTATATTGCAAGCTGTCTATTGAACCACCTAAAAAGGTAATAGGTATTCCTCAGTGTACAAATTGCAAACAAGACACACGAATATATTCTGCAATGGGCAAGCCAAATGTCAAATGTGCAGAGAGTCATCAAACAAAACAATGTCAAAACTCGCGCAATGTTATACCAACTTGTGCACTGTGCGGAGAAAAAGGTCATCCGGCTAGCTACAAAGGATGTCGCAGAGCGACTACAGCAAAAGCCTAACCAACAATATGATACTATTAGAGAGGGGGTTTCCTACGCCCAGGTGACCAAAACATCAAATAACAATCTAAATCAAGAAAGCAGGCAGAAACCTGTGCCCAACGAGCCAACCATTAGTAATATAATGAAAATGCTCACCGAATTTCAGGCAGAAATGAGACAAAATTTCAGCCAGCTTACTACCAGTGGCACTATCCTGGTAATTCTCCGGGAATAAGGAATTGGGGAAAGATTTTATATGTAATTTCTGTTCAAATATATTTTTTCCGGCCTGCTGACGAAAAAAGTTCCATGTAAATATTTATAAATTGTGAATAATTTTTCCATACCTAAATTGGTAGGGAATTTAATGTTTTTTTGAAAAAAATTAACACTAGCTTTTTACCTCAGTAACCCAGAAAAAAAATATTTGAACTGAAATTACACATAAAATCTTTCCCCAATTCCCTATTCCCGGGGAATTACCAGAATAGTGCCACAGGGCGGATAAACTGGATGATAATTCCAAGCCACCAAATAAACCGCTAAAACATAAAAAGTAAATGACTATAATTGCCTGGAATGCTAACGGGCTTAATGCAAGAGCCCAAGAACTAGAAATACTTCTAAGAACCAACAACATAAATGTAGCTTTAATATCAGAGACGCACTTTACGGAGCAAAACTTTATCAAAATTACAGGATATAGAGCCTATTTTACATTGCATCCGAGTGATCATGGTCGAGGAGGGACAGCAATCTTAATCAAACAAAATATCCTACATTTCCAACAAGAAGAAATTAAGGAGCAATTTATGCAAGCTACTGTAATAACGATTAACCATGGTGGTGCTGAACTAAGTTTAGGGGCGATCTACTGTCAACCAAGACATAATATCGTAAGAAATCAATATGTTAACATTTTTAATAAACTTGGACCACGGTTTATCATAGGAGGTGACTACAACGTCAAACATACTGCGTGGGGATCTCGACTCATAATACCAGGAAAAGGAAAAGAACTCCTAAGTGCAATAGAAATGTCAGGTTGTGAATATCACTCATCGCATAAACCTACCTATTGGTCTACAAACATCAACAAAGTTGCTGATTTGATTGACTTTTATATCTCGAAAGGAATAGCCTCAAATTACATTGAAGTCGAAGGCATTGACGACTTTACTTCCGATCACACACCGGTCATAATAACTCTGAGTACATTAGTCATAAAAAAGGAAACCAAACTTAACCTTACTAATAAATTTACTGATTGGGAATTATTTAGAGAGAAACTGGACAATCTAATTGAGTTTAAAAGTTAGTCTTAAAACTAAAGAAGAACTTGAATTACAAACTAAATATTTTATTAATTCCATGCGTGAAGCAGCTAAATAGGCTACACCCGTATTAGGTGAGAAAGACATACAAGAGATCAACTACCCCCTGGCGATTCGAGAACCGATAAAAGAAAGGCGTAAGAAAAGACGCATATGGCATAGAACCAGAAATATTATTGACAAAAGAGAATTTAATCGGGTAAGTAATAAAGTTAACCGATTAATTAAAGAACATAAAGAAGCTTGTACTGAAAAATATTTAAAAGGACTGGGTCCTGTTTCACTGATACTAATTTTAAAAATCTTATGTTCCTCTCGCACCTTCCATATTTTCTTTATGGTGACGTTGTTTTGTTTGGAATGCTTCAGGATAATATGAATGTTCTCCAAAGATGGTTCAATGCTTGTACTCGTTTTATTTTTAGTATTAGGAAATATGATCATATTTCTCCCTTTTTAAATTTGATCCTTGGCTGTAGTTTGGTAGATTTTATGAACTTCGTGTATGTCTTTTTATTTTTAAGCTTTTCAGAACGAAGCAACCTCCCTATTTATTTAATAAGTTATTGTTCAGTAGGTCCCATTCTTCAAATTTACGTTTACTTCCCTCTATAAACCTGTGCAGATCTTTAAATACATCCTTTTCTTCTAGGGGTATTTATCTTTGGAATTCTATTCCATTAGATATTAAGAGGTCAGCGTCGCCTAAATCTTTTAAAGTGGCGCGCTTGAATGGCAATGCATATAGTTCTATTTTTGTAAAAACATTTTTGTATTTATTTGTTTTATTTTTGTATGTAGTCTATAAGTATTCACTTCTTGCAGTGTCCTCTGTAACAAATGAGCTTGAGCTCAATCCGGAGGGTACTCGCATGGAGTGGATTAGTGGATTAATTAAAAAGAGGGAGCAGTATAGCAGATAAGCGATTAGTCATTGGCTGAGTAACAAAATTCAATGTATATTGAAGTATACTTAATTACTCGACCTTAGTCATATTATTACGAACGTGATAATAGAACAGCGCAGGATCCGTTATTGGTGAAAAACGGGTTTCTCTCTGTTCGTTAAAGATATTTTGGTTAAGGAATATGGATTTTCGAACTTCGTAAGATTCTAAGGTATCTAAACGTCTGCTTTTGGGTTGGATATGTAATATGTCTAAATTGTTTAAGCTAACTATATGAATTTCTAAAGTTAAATGATTATGGAAAGTTGACTGATTGCAACCAGATAAATATTATTTAGCTCCTCCAAAATTGCGCCCAGTCTGTCCAATATAGAAAAAACTTCAATCATTGCAAACAATCCTATAAACAACAGACTTGGAAGGGCGATCAACTCTAGGTTTATTGTTAAAAACCATTTTCTTTATTGTGCTATTATTATAAAAAACAAATCTAATATTGTTATAATCGGACACGATGTTGCGAATCCGTTGGCTCGTTTTTCCTATATACTCTAAGCGACGCCAATTTTTCCGCGTTGGACTATCCGGTGGATAAACACGCGAGAGTTTTACGCTTTAGCTTTTTATTTAATAACTTTAATATACAGTCCATGTTAATTGAATTATGGACACTATTAGTTATATTATTATTAGAAATTCCTAATTTTACTATTGTTTTATATTTCAAAGTAATAAAATGCCTTTATTAAGATCACATATTCGCAAAGGTCGCAATAACATCATTATCTGCAAAGGACTAGAAAGATCAATAGCATGTATGCTTGCCTCCTTTTATAAATTCCAATGGAGGACAAGTACAAACTTTTTTGTTATTTTATATTAAGTCTATTTTTGATATAATAATGCCTTATCAAACGTCGTTGTCATTTACGGTCTTTCTTTGAGAAATTTACAACAACAACCCCATATATGTAATCCCAAATTGGAATTATTTTAAACCAAGCTTTCTGCTGGTATAGAATTATTAGCTGTATTGCTTTCAAAAGATGACAACAACAATTGCATTGTATTAAAGCCGATTGACTTTCATGTCAAGAAAACATGTTCTAGGATTAAACCTCAACCAGTCAAACTTCAGAGCTTAAGTTGTGCTTGGACCATTTAGGAGAGCGGTACGACCACCAAAATTTTAGAGGTCAGTTGTTTATTGTAACGAGAAGCCTATAAAATTTTGGTGATTGTAGCACTAACCGAAGTGGTGCAATCGGCGTGTAACTTAAGCTCTTAAGTCTGACTGGTTGAGGTTTAGGGAAACAAAACCAATTTATGGTTATGGTGTTTACCGCAAGGCGTTATTTTTTCTATTTTTTCGAAAAATTTATATTGTAGTAAAATTTGGCATTTCTTATTTGATAGCAAAATACCGAATTTAATTTGTTCTATTTCATAAAATAAAAAAAAATAAAATAAATATTAATAAAATGAACCAACACAGAAAAATTAAAACGCATTAAAAATTAAAGCCAAAAGTTGTTGCTTTCACATTTCTTAGCTAAGCTAAGCGGATTTGCGAAAGCAACACTACTATTATATTCTACCTGTAATTTTAATGTTCACCACCAGGGCAGTTTTAGTAAATACTTTTATTTTTAATTGTTGGCAATAGAAATATAAAAGGGATTATTGTTATTTTGACATCGCATTTTTCTAAACAAGACGAGAAATTAGTTACGATTTGTTATAAAATTCAATAATGTTCTAGCACATTACTATTTAATTGAATATATTTAGTTGGATTTTTACGTTGTTTTCAAATTCAAAATGTAATTGTTATCAACTAAATAAATTAAAAAATATTTTTGGTTGTTTATTGAGCACAGTATTAATTCCTATGCAGAATGAGAATTGCTTGTACCATAGAAAGGCCGCAATTATTTGAGTGCTTGCATAACGAAGTTAGCTTTGAAAACTGGATAAGTTTTGTTACAAAATATTCTATTAGGGGTGTGTAAAATAAAAGGAGATTTTAATTGAAAGAGTTGTTTTGTTGTTTATATGGCTCGTATTTGAAATTTGTTATTTAGGGTTTGAAAATGGTTTATAATATTGAAAATATGTATTAAACATACATGTGGAGGACATTTATGCCATCGTGGAGGATAGAGGGAACTTCTTACGAAAAGAGGACTATCCTACACAAAGAAGGACGGGCGGCAAGCCTAATAGCATGCATATTTTACTTTTAGTTTATCCTTTCATTTTATGTTTGACGCGTGGTTTGATAAGGTGTTTTTAGAAATTTTGTGATCGATCTAAAGTAAGTGATTTTTATTATAACTTGTGTTTAAGTTAGTGATTGTTGAGTGATTTTTATTATAACTTGTGTTTAAGTTAAAGTGTGTGTGTGTGTGTGTGTTTTTTTTTAACGGTAAAGTGAGGAAAATCTTCAATAAGACGAAGCTTCGATGGGCAAACATCTCAGCAACAGTGATGGATTTCTACCATCTAAGAACCACACATCCTTTCGAACATCCCCCATGCGGAACTATCAGTTAGACATTACTTCGCGTGTGTGTGTGTGTGTTTTTTTTTTTTTTTTTTTTATTATGGGCGGAGGAGGGGAACCTTCGATAGGCTTCACGTGTGAACCCATATCTCAAACACGTGATAGTGTCGGATTCTTACCGACTAAACCACCACCCCCGCTAAACCATGCCGTTCGGCCCCGTGGAACTACCGTTAGGTATTACTTCGCGAGGCAGGCTCAGCTTTCGCTGCTCGGCTGGAATTATCTCCTCACTGAATTTCTGGTTCTTTCGAGGCGTCTCAACTCTCCCATTATCCGTGAGACGCTTCCGCTTACGGCGTTACACCCATCTTCAGATGCTAGCATAAACTCCAGTATATTTTACGGTGTTAGTTGGACCCCACGTGCACATATACTGCTTCTCTCCTCAATGAATCGTGGACACTCGAATACTACGTGCTCTACATTTTCTGGTACTCCGATGCATAAAGGGCAATCTGATGACTCTTCGTGTTTGAATCTGAACAGGTATGATCTAAAGCAACCATGACCCGTCAGAAACTGTGTAAGATGGTAATCCACCTCGCCGTGTCGCCTGTTTAGCCACGTCTCAATGTAAGGGATTAGGCGATAGGTCCATCTACCCTTCGTCGACTCACTCCATCTTCTCTGCCATACAGTTATCGTCTCCGCCCGTGCCAATCGGTGGTTCTCTGCTTTTGTTCCTTGACCACGACACAGGTACGTGATTTGGCGCTCCTTGGCCAGAAGATCTATTAGGGGCATTCCCGCAAGAACACACGCAGCGTCTTCTGACACCGTCCGAAATGCGCATAATACTCTCAGAGCACTTAGCCTCTGAACTGAGGCTACTCTTTGCCTATAGGTATCCTTCTCCAACGAGTTGACCCAAATTGGTGCCCCGCATACATCATTATCGATATAACGACATTGGCGAGGAGAACTCTGCTGCTCATTTGCGCCCCTCTTGTATTAGGCATTATTCTTGCTAGTGCCGCATTAACTTTCCTTGCTCGCTCGCTGGAGGTAATGAGATGTGTCTTATATGACAATCTGGCATCGATCATTACCCCTAGGTACCTGATGGATGGTTGGCTAACAATTTGTTGGGCTCCAATCTCTAAGGTGACGCTCTCCATTACTTTCCTGCTAGTAATAAGAACAGCTTCTGTTTTATGCTCTGCTAGTTGCAGCCCAGCAGACGTTAACCACTGGCGAATAAGTCTAACCGTCCTATTACAAATCTCCACAATTTCCTCTCTGTGTTTTGCGACAACTACAATCGCGATGTCGTCCGCGAATCCAATCACCCGTGCATCACTTGGTATGGGCAGTCGAAGAACACCATCGTACATCACATTCCATAGTGTAGGACCTAACACTGATCCTTGAGGAACTCCACCAGTGACCTCGTAAGTTTTCTTTCCCTCCTTAGTATCGTAAATTAAGATCCTCTCGCTAAAGTAGCTGGAAACTAGTCTCAGCAGGTACTTCGGTATCTTCATCCGTGTAAGTGCGTTAAATATGCAGCTCCAGTTTGCCGTGTTGAATGCGTTTTTCACGTCCAATGTGACTATGGCACAGTATTTTTTACTACCACGTCGCCATCGAGAACCGGATATCGCCTGGTGCGCCGTATCTACAACTTCTTTAACCGCATCCACTGTTGAGCGCGCCTTTTGAAAGCCATACTGATGCTCTGCCAGGTTTCCTGCTCTAACTAGAGCCTCTTGTAACCGGTCACATACAACTCTCTCTAGGGTTTTGCCAGCCGTATCCAACAGACAGATTGGACGCCAGGAGGACGGCTCACCTGGTGGTTTGTCTCCTTTTGGCAACAATACCAATCTCTGTTCCTTCCATTTACTAGGGAACACCCCCTCAACTAAGCATGCAGTATATACTTCCGTGAATAAGTTTGGGTATGCTTTAACCGCCGACTTCAATGCAATATTCGGAATGTTATCCGGGCCAGGAGCTTTATTGTTACCCACTCTGCCACATGCCTTCAGAACCTCCTCCTCAGTAACTGGTGGTACATCATCCTCCTCATTGCCTAGTACTTCTAATACACAATCGGGTTGCTGCGGGAACAGGTGACTTACTATGTCAGACAGCATTGCCGGGCATGTGGGAACAGTGGCGTAATTGCTTCTGAAGGTGTGTGTGTGTGTGTGTGTGTGTGTGTGTGTGTGTGTGTGTGTGTGTGTGTGTGTGTGTGTGTGTGTGTGTGTGTGTGTGTGTGTGTGTGTGTGTGTGTGTGTGTGTGTGTGCGTGTGTGTGTGTTTGGAAAGTCTAGACTGAAAACAACGCCCGGAGCAGACCGGAAATTTATTCAATCGGAATAAGAAAAGCTCAGATCAACTTCGAGCGACCTATAAAAGCACCTTAGGACCCGTTTGAATTCTGTGAAAAATTTTAGTACTGTAGTAATTATGACAGAGTTCTGGATGCAACTATACTATTACAGCAAACTCTTGCTATAATTTTGACATTTCTGTAATAATTTTCGTGAGCATTTTCGATAAATATCACTGTGCCCACGAAAAATTTTACAGAAATGTCAAAATTGTAACAAGAGTTTGCTGTAATAATTTGGTTACATCCAGAACACTGTCATAACTACTACAGTGCTAAAAATTTTCACAGAATTCGGACGGGACCTTAGTGAAATAGGGGTAAACATATCAGCGATGACATTGCGACGAAGGCTAAATGAAAATAATTTGAAATGCAGGCGTCCACCAAAGAAACGCAGACTCACTGAAAAAATGCGGAAAAACGTGTCATTTGGGCTCAAATTCATAGGCACTTGACAATAGACGACTGAAAGAAGGTAAATCGAATTTTTAAGCACTCATGTATGTATATTTTCAAAAATTAAATAAAAAAAAACCGAAATTAAAAAGTATGTATAGGTTATATTTAGTGACGAATGCAAGCTAGAGGCCGTTACAGCGCATTAGTGGAGAGGGACCTGGTCAAATATATTCCGTAGAAGAAACTGGTAAATAGATTTTGCATAAACTTGCGATGCAAATCTATTCCATTTAAGAAAAATAAAATATAACACTCGAAGATTTAATTTTATATATATATTTATATTTTATATTATTTATCTTTAAGTTTATAATAGCGAAGAACTTTATTCACCAAATGGAACAATAATAATAATAATTTTAAAATTAAATTTTAACAACCAGATATCATAGAATTGTATATAATACAAATACATAATTATAATTTAGTACATAGCAATACCTGTATATATACATACTTACATATTGTACATAATTATATATAGATAGCTTTATTTATAATTTATTATGTTATATATTTGGGTACATATTGTTTCTTTCGTTATATATATAATACAAGTGCATAATTAGATATTTTCATTTTATATAAACTAAATAAAATAAAAGGGGCAGAGCGCCGGTTTTATATTTTTATTATAATGCGTGAACATATCCGCGCCCTTGAACTAACTAATTCAAAATATAAATGGAATATAATCTTAAATAAGTTTATTTATTTGATTAATAGTTAATTATATGTACAATTATTAAATACTGTTGTCAAATTGAATTCCAACATATGACCGAAATTGAGCTTAGATTTTTAACTTACGATGTTTGACTCAAATGGTAGTACGCTTATTTTTGTAATCGATCGCTTAACAATAGATTTAACGGTTTTAATCGTTACTACACGAACGCGACCGTCGGAACCGGGATGTGTGTCAATAATTCTGCCTAGAACCCAATTTATCGGAGGAACGTTGTCTTCGTGCAAAAGAACTAACATGCCAACTTTGTATTTGAAATTTGAAACCTTTTGCCATTTGTATCTAGCTTGAAGTTCATTCAGGTACTCGGTGTGCCATCGTTTCCAAAAATTCTGAAACATCATCTGAATCAATTGGTATCTAGATAAACGATTTATGTTCAAATTTAATAGCGATGGTTCTGGTAATGCCAATAAGGGTGTTCCAATTAGGAAATGTCCTGGAGAAAGAGCCGCGTAATCGTTTGGATTATTAGACATAGCAGTTAAAGGTCTTGAATTTAGACAGGCTTCAACTTGACAAATTAAGGTGTGATATTCCTCTAACGTTAAAGAACGTACACCAACAACGCGTTTCATATGCCATTTAGCATTTTTTATGGCGGATTCCCCCCATAATCCACCAAAGTGGGGAGATCGTGGAGGAATCGTTAGCCACTCGATCTTGTTACTAGCACAAAATTGCTTAGTGTCATTTTGAAATTTTTCTGACAAAAACAGATTTCGAAGTTCTTTCAATTCGGATCGACAACCTACAAAATTCGTAGCGTTGTCTGAATAAATTTTAGTGCAAAACCCTCGTCGGGATATAAACCTGCGAAGACAAGCCAAAAACGATTCCGATGAGAGAGACATGACAATTTCCATGTGTATGGCCTTAACGACAAAGCATATAAACAGACAAACATACATTTTACTTTTAGTTTTGGATTTTATACTGGGCTTAGCGAAGAATGGTCCGCAAAAATCTATACCAACAACGGAAAACGGTCTAGACTGATTTACGCGGTCAACAGGTAAGTCGCCCATTAGTTGGTGTGAAAGTTTTGGTTTATTTCGAAAGCAAAGAATGCATTCCTTCACAATTTGTCTACACAAATTTCGACCTCTGATAATCCAGTACTGTGATCTCAAATTATACAGTAGTGTTTGCGGTCCGCAGTGCAACAAACGTTGATGTTCAAATCGAACAAGAAGCTTGGTAAACTCATGTTTGGCAGGCAATACAATTGGATATTTAGTATTATAGTGTAGGTTAGGATTGGAAAGTCGACCGCCGACGCGAAGAATTTTCATGTCGTCTAAAAACGGTGATAATATTTTTAACTTACTATAATTTGGCATACCAGCATGTTTTTCTATATACTGAATATCATTAGAGTATTCAGATAGCTGAACTATTTTTATTAAACAATTTAACGAAACTTGTAATTCATCAGATGTTAGTTCACCTGTTATTTTTACACCATGGTTAGCTTTGAGATTATTAATAAATCGAAGAATGTAAGCTGTTATTCGATTAAGCTTAGTAAACGACGAGTAGCGACCAAATATATCCCATGATGAAGAAGAGTTACATATAGATGTTGAAACTGTTTGACGAATATCTAAATTTAATAACTCGGAGCTTATGTTTGAATTGTGATTTTTCGGCCAACAGTCCGAATTTTCTTTGAGAAATGCAGGTCCTGACCACCATAAATTAGACGCAACAAACTCATTTGGCATCAATCCTCGCGATACATAATCAGCAGGATTTTGAGCTGTCGGCACATAACACCAACTTTGATTTGACGAGTACTCTTGAATTTGACTTATTCGGTTAGCTACGAATGTAGCATACTTTGAAGGATCCGATTTGATTCGAAATAAGGTTATTTCTGAGTCGGACCATAAATATATTGCATTGTATTGCAAATTAATCGTATTGACTACTTTATTTAAGGTTTGCGCTAGTAGTAATGCTCCACAAAGCTCAAGACGCGGAATCGTTTGTTTTTTAAGCGGAGCCACTCTAGATTTTGAACAAATCAATTTTACAGCATGTTTATTATTTTTGTCAGTGATTCGCAAATAAATCACACATCCATAACCCTTCTCAGAGGCGTCTGAGAAACCGTGAATTTGTATTACGTTAGCGTTTGGAACTACAATGCATCGAGGAACTTTTATCTTATTTAAAATAATTAATTGCGTTTTAAAATCATTCCATTCTGATTTAATTTGTTGGGGGACTTGATCATCCCAATCCAAATTACCAATAGCCCAAATCTTTTGCATTATTATCTTGGCTATTAATATCATTGGAGCGCAGAGACCTAGTGGATCGAATAGCTGACAGATCTCCGATAAAATGTTGCGCTTAGTACAAAGAGAATTCTCTGTGAATTTGGAGAAGTTCATTTCAAATTCATCACTTGAAGTATTCCATGAAAGGCCAAGTACTAGGGACACGTTTGACGGAGATTCCGATTGAGACGAAAGGTCAGGCATGTTTGAGGAAAATTTACGCAGTTGAAATCCACCTGTTTCCAATAATTGACTCAACTCCGATTTAAGCTTCAACGCATTTTCAATTGAATCAGAGCCTGTGAGACAATCATCAACATAAAAATCTGACATTAATACTTTTGATGCCAACGGAAACGAGATATTTTCGTCAGACGCCAATTGATGCAAAGTACGTGTTGCGAGGAAAGGAGCGCTTTTCGTTCCGTATGTAACAGTGCACAATTTATAACATTTGACACTTTCTGAGGGATCATTTCTCCACCAAATCCGTTGTAAATCCTGGTTATTCTGATCAATTAGGATTTGCCGGTACATTTTGGCAATATCGGCGGTGAAAGCTATCATATGTGTCCTAAACCTTAGAATGATGGACATTAAATCTTGTTGTATAGTAGGACCCTTATACAAACAATCATTTAATGATAATTTGGACGATGATTTGGAAGACCCGTTAAAAACTACCCTTAACTGAGTAGTAGTGCTAGTATCTTTGATGACGAAATGATGAGGAAAATAAAAAACCTTGTTATATATATTATTAATGTTAGTTCGATTTTCAACTACCTTCATATGTCCTAATGACAAATACTCAGCCATGAAATCTTTGTATTGCTGATAAATAGGAGGTTGACGAATTAATTTTTTTTCAATAGCATAGAATTGCATAAGTGAGGACGAATTTGACAAGCCTAGCTGATGGATGTTATCGTTTAGAGGAAGCGATACCGAATAGCGACCCGAAGATAAACGTGTGTGAGTTTTACTATAATGCTGCTCACAATATTTCTCATCTAATGAATAATTATTCTCAACTGAAACGGTCTCTAACTCCCAAAATCGCTTTATATCATTATGAAGAGCTTCGAATGTACATAATGCTGTAGATAGTTGTGGTTGTGTGACATTACTAACTGAGGCTTTCCCACTAATTACATATCCAAATACGCTATCATAAAATGCAGGAAGGTTTTTAAACAGAGTAATCGAAGTTCTACCAGTGAATAGTTCATTATAAATTTCAGCACCAATCAAAATATCAATTTCATTGGGTACATTAAAATACGGATCTGCTAATTGTATTTTAGCAGGAATTAACTTAAAATTGATATTGAGAGGACTTGCTGGTAGGTAGTTCGTTATTTTAGGAATCACATAAAATTCCAAAGTGGTGGAAAAGTCCGAAACTCGAGAAGAAATTGTTAACGAGACTTTGGTTTTGATTTCCGTTTCCTTGCCACCAATGCCCGAAACTATTTTGCTAGTTCTCTGTGGTTTGACTTTCATTAAATTGACAATGTTTTCAGTAACGAAATTTAATTGTGAACCACTATCTAGCATTGCGCGACATAATAACTGCTTGTTGGAATCCGAAGTAACATTAACTAAAGCTGTTCCAATTAGAATTTGACTTACTCTCGAGGAAGCTGAAGACTTCTTTATTGAACTTTGATCAAATCTAAATGACGAAGTACCACTTACTTGCGAAGAATTTGACACTGGATCATCCTGAGTGACTGGTGTGCTTGAACTAGGAGAGCTATTACTTGGAATCTGCCTTCGTCCTTTAAAATATATTGTTTTACCAAAATGCAAAAGGGAATGGTGTTTTTGGGAACAAATATTGCAAGGCGGTTTGTCACAATCAAGTACTGTGTGAGTATCAATTAAACAATTGGTACACAATTTATGATTTCGAATAAATTGGAATCGCATCTGTGGTGTGAGCTTTGAATCTGTAAACTCCGGACAGTTAGGTATTGAATGTGACCCTCGACAATACAGACATGGAGCTAAGTTTGTGACTAATGACGAGGCTTTGCTTTTAGAAAAGCTATGACCTTTGTTAATAGTTGACGTTTTCGAAGATGAAGCTGCACCCTTGATGGCTTCTAAGACTCGAACACGATTTCGAAGTAATATCATAAGTTTGTCGAAGGTCAATAGTTTGTTGGTTTCTGAATTTTTTATAACATGGATTTTTGATGATGTATCTAACCTTTCAGTTAGGTGGTGAATTAACATTAAATCCCAAAAATCAATTCGAACATTTAATGATTTCAAAGCATTAAAATTTTTTACTGACTGATCTATGAAACTTTGCAACGAATTGGATGAATTTTCGACTGGAGTTTTTATGTTGTAGAGTTCCTTCATGTGCGCTTTTTGAATTAGGAGATCGTTATCATACCTATCGCACAATATTTTCCAGGCGGTTTCATAGTTATCAGCTGTAACTGGAAGACTATCAATTAAATTAAATGCTTTGCCAGCGCGAAGATGAGTTTTCAAATACACAAATTTAACTGTGTTTTCTATATTTGGTTTGCGATGAATAATATCTACGAACACATCCTTGAACGCTAACCAATCACTTTCAGCTCCACTGAACGTTGGCAGTTTCAGTTCTGGAAGTTTAATCGAAATGGACGGAATCGCTTGTTCAATCTGAGTGCTATTTGATGACGATTCAAAAATTAATTGCTCTTTTGTTGTATTTTCGAGCCGTTTTAATTTGTGAAGCTTATCCAGCAAATTGCTTTCGACGTATTCATAATCTTCTTCGAAAGACACTCGATCGGTTGAAGCAGACTCGTCTACCAGTTCTAGTTTCAGTTGTATATTTTGATATTTGTCATAGAGAATTTGCAGCCTTCGTATATTAGATTCAATTGACCCAATAGTTTCAATAGTTGTTAGCTTATTACGAAATTGAGTCAGTTGACCTTTAAAGGCACTGCGTTGTCTTTTTAAAGAATCCTTCGTTTTGAACTTATCGCCATCCGATTGGGTTTCTGTGTCTGACACCATTTTTTAAATTTAAATTTTATACACGCACGGAATTAAAACTATTTTAAGCGCACGATTTAAAATAAATATATAGTTGGATTTGGAACGACACGGCTAAACTCTAAACCCGAAAAGGCAATTTGATATTCAATTTGCAAATGTTAAATTCTTATAGTATGTTAATAGATAAAGGTCAACGTATGTAATGGAATTTACTATCTAGCTAAATAAAATGTTTAATAAAATAAACTTACAAGATGATAGTTCTCGATGATGAATCTAGATGATGGTTGATAATATCCGTTACTAGAGTTGCATTAACTGTTGACCCGATGTAATGTGGTTTTGCTTAACCACCATAAAAGTGACCAATCTGATCTCGAATTGATGATAATGTTGAGATGAAATATGATTCGATGATATCCAACAATAATGACCAGCGATGGTTACTTATAAGTGTGTTGAAGAAGGTTAACTTACACCATGGATGATAATGTCCACAGTAATTATTTCGACGTCAATGACCTTGATCGGTCACCGTAAAATATTAAGCAGCTGCTTTGAATTTGATGAACGGTGTAATTAATAAACCATGTGCGGTGTATGGTCTCCGTGACTAATTGACCTTGGATGGTTGACGAAATGTTTGTGCAGCAACTTAGCGGTAATAATGAGCAGTGAATTTTCTGCAGCACGTGATGGTCTCGATAAAGAATGTTCGATGGAAAAATCGAGAACCATATGTTATATTGACTAACTCGTTCGCAATACGATATAGAATTTGATTATATTTAACTATATCACTTCAAAAATGAGTAACCATTGACTAATTTCAAATTATATGCGGCTGCCCAAACAATGAAATTATGTTCGACGATGATTTGGGTTCGTATACGATGAGATGCGTTCGAGTAACTCCAACTGGATTGTGCTTCAGGAATTCAATGAAATCCAACTCAATGATTAAATACGCAAAAATCGAACGATATTAACTGTATGTGCTTCGTAGTATATGTATAACTGCACCACCTTATGATCGAATCGTGGCTTGTAATCACACTGGTAACTGTATGGTAGCACCCAACAACTTTAACTGTGATAATACGCCATTGAATAGTGCCAATAATAACCTTTTGATTAATCTGTAGAATTTGTCTACGATATTTGACGTGGTTATTATTATAACTGGCACAACCAAGAAACTTATTTATATTGTCACTTAATCAACGGTATCACTATTCGACGAAGTTGTAATTTAGTTTACCAATTAACGAATAAGCTATAACTATAGCCGTAATAACACACGAAACTTTTATGTATTTTAGTGCACAGTTCTTTTTATAAATTAAACACTATAACAGCACGTACGAATTTGCTTTTTAATGCCTATCCGGCTCGAAGGACCAAATAAATGGTAAATAGATTTTGCATAAACTTGCGATGCAAATCTATTCCATTTAAGAAAAATAAAATATAACACTCGAAGATTTAATTTTATATATATATTTATATTTTATATTATTTATCTTTAAGTTTATAATAGCGAAGAACCACCAAATGGAACAATAATAATAATAATTTTAAAATTAAATTTTAACAACCAGATATCATAGAATTGTATATAATACAAATACATAATTATAATTTAGTACATAGCAATACCTGTATATATACATACTTACATATTGTACATAATTATATATAGATAGCTTTATTTATAATTTATTATGTTATATATTTGGGTACATATTGTTTCTTTCGTTATATATATAATACAAGTGCATAATTAGATATTTTCATTTTATATAAACTAAATAAAATAAAAGGGGCAGAGCGCCGGTTTTATATTTTTATTATAATGCGTGAACAGAAACCATGAGAAAAAAACAATATAAAAAGGTGTTAACAGACGTCTTATTTCCTTACATGAGGTCGCTACCTTAAGGCCAATACTCTTACACTTTTATGCAAGATGGAGCTCCTTGCCATACCGCAAAATTAATAGAGAATGTCCTCCTTAACCAAAATAGTGGCATTCTCTCTTTCGTGGCAATTCTCCGGATTTAAACCCTATCGAGAATTGTTGGGCCTTACTTAATTCCAACGTATATAAAACCCCATATACAGTGTCCACTCTAAAAAAAATAGGGAGAAATTAACAATAAAAAAGACACATTTAACAATAACATTAAATTCACAATAGAACATGAAACTAATAATACATTGGCTTTTATGGATTTACTGATTATCCACCCAGATGGTACTTTGTCGACAGATTGGTACCATAAAAATACATGGTCCGGTAGATATCTTAATTTTAATTCAAACCTACCGGTTATCATATAAACAAAATACAGTACGTTCAGACAAAATTGTTCAATTATCAGATTCTAAATTTCATAAAAATAATTTTCGTCTTCTAAAAAATACTCTTTTTCATGGTTATCCATCTTATATTATAAATCCAATAATAAATTCAGTTTGACATAAAAATTCTAATTTTACTGGCCAATCTGTCGACAATAATCCTTTAGTTAATGTTCGTTTTGTTACTGTTCCATACGTTAAAAGTTTACATGAAAAAGTTCGTTTTTGTTTAAAAAAATTTAATTTGAAGATGGTTGGCAAATCACATTTTAATCTAGGTAAATCAGTTTTTCCATCCCTTAAAGAATCAACAGCCTTTAGGTCTCAACAGTAACCAGTAACGTCGTATATAAAGTGACTAGTGAATGTAATAAAGTATGTATATATTGGTCAAACGAAACAACTTCTGTCTACAAGATTTACACTACATTAAAGAGATGCTAAGAGATTGTTTGTAAAAAAGACTATACAAATATTTCTACAAGTTCTTTGTCATCTCATTTATATGAATCAAACCATAATGTATTTTTAGATAATATTAAAATATTAGAACATGAAACAAAACTTTCTACTAGACAAGTGTAAGAGATAATTCACATCAAGAGCAATTAACGTTCCTCGAATTATATTAACAAATAGTCAGATTCTAATTATCTTCAGGGGCGGTATGTTGTACCATCACTCCGAATCGAAAAAAGTCGAATTTGAAAAAAGTCGAATCGATAAAGTGAAAGTTGTATCATTTTTGCTTTTCGAAAATGATACAACATTCCGCCATTTGACTTTTTTAGAATTTCGATTCGAAGTTATGGTACAACATACCGCCCCAGGACACGTACAATGGTTTAATAAAATAATTTTTTTTGTGATTCGGTTCTAGGATGGTTTATGTCTTTAATTTTATTTTGTAGTACAGAATTTTTTGCTGTTCTACACTATACAGCAATACAGTATTAGCAAAGATAAGAATATAATCTTATCTTTGGTATTAGCCTTGAAAAAATTCAATTTATTTTCTTTATGTACAAATTTTTTTTGACATCGTTTTTCGATTGACGGTTTGTCTGTAAGGGAAACGTCATAAAGAATTCTATTGGGGATGCGTTGTAAATTTTGGGTCCCATTTGAAACGCGATATTTTAAAACGCGAACTATCAAAACGCGATATTTCAAAACGCGATATTTGAAAACGCGATACGGTACAAAACGCGATATGGTACAAAACGCGATATTTCAAAACGCGATATGGTACATAACGCGATATGGTACATAACGCGATATGGTACAAAACGCGATATTTCAACACTTGATATTTCAAAATGCGTTATGGTACAAAACGGGAGTTTAGGATCGGGTTATATCAGGCGGGTGAAGGGGAAATTTAATTTCAGTTTATTGGAATTTAAAAGTCGATAGGAACGATAGTACATAGGATCGTTATCAGGTGGGTCACTGCGCTCCCGTCCCTTCTCAACGCATATTCTGTACCATATCGCGTTTTTAAATATCGCGTGTTGAAATATCTCGTTTTGTACCATATCGCGTTTTGTACGGTATCGCGTTTTGAAATATCGCGTTTCGAAGTATCGCATTTCGTACCATATCGCGTTTTGTACCATATCACGTTTTGAAATATCGCATTTTGAAATATCGCGATTTGTACCATATCGCATTTTGAAATACATATTTCGTTTTGTACCATATCTCGTTTTGTCATATCTCGTTTTGAAATATCGCGTTTTGAAATATCGCGTTTCGATTTGTACGCAAATGTTAAAATTGTGGAGCATTGTTCGGGCCAAGTCATCAAAAATAATGTAGGGCAAAAGAGGTGTCATGCAATATGTGTGGAAAAATGGGTCATTTTGCACGATTCTGCAAATGTAGCAGAGTTAAATGGAATAACAACAAGCAAGGTGGGTTGGAGGAACGCAACAAAAAAGAAGAAGGAAAAAAGATACAAAGTCTCTCACCTGGGGTGACATAGGTAACAGTGGTGAGGTAGGTGATGAGAGTGCTTGTAGTATAAATAAAAATATATTATCTTTTAGAATAAATAAGTCATTAAGTCATTCAGAATAAATTCAAATAGCAATAGGTGTAACAAGTGTCGATGGATCAAAACGTATCAAAAAGTTAATTTTAAGATCAATACTGGCTCAGATGTGAATTGTGTTCCGATCAACGTCGTTAAAAAAACAAAAACGGAGATTCAAAATAAAGAATTAAATTATCCAGTATTTGAATATAGTAAGAATAAAGTTAAAATTTATGGTACTGTGGATTTGGATTGTATGGATTTAAAAACGGAAAAGAACCTGACGACGAGATTTCTTGTTGTGGAAGACACTTGAAAAAATTCTTGGTTTGGATAGCTCTATTATAACTTCAATCTTATTGGAAGATTGAACATTGACTCAATTGCTTGCTTGCCAACACCAAAGGAATAGTTTGTGGAGAGGTTTACCGATATTTTTAATAGCCTGTGGTACTATTCTGGCTTTACCTGCGAATAGAGAATTGAGAAAAATATTTTCATAGCATTTTTGTCTAAATTTAATTTTTCTGGCCTACTGAAGAAAAGAGTTTAGTGTAAATTTTTTTTAAAACAAAGTGAATTGGGAAACTTTTGTTCCACAAAATTTTTATAGGGAGAAATATTTTCCCATTTAACTTTGTTTTCAAAATATTTAAACCAAACTTATTCCCTCTCTCTCTCTCTCTCTCTCTCTCTCTAGCACTATATCCCATCAAGGGATTTGGCCGCCTCAAATGAGGTTTCACCGGTGGCAAAGTGGTTAGCATGATTGCTCCAGCGACCAGAGGTCCCGGGTTCGATTTCCGGTGGTGACAATGAAGAAATTTTCACGGCTGGTTTAGGACCAATGAATTAATCACTCATTGTCCGAAATGAAAATCTGATTGTGAAACTTATTCTACCGTATGAATAAGTTTCACAATCAGATTTCTACCGAAGTAGGCCAGAAATATAAAATTTAGATAAAAATGCTATGAACATATTTTTCCCAATACCCTATTCCCAGGGAAAGCCGAAATAGGGCCACTGGGGAGGCTTCCATTAAAACAATCTATCATACTGAAAGAAGTCATTGCATTATAAAATACGAATACCGCATAGTTTACTAGAAACTTTGGACAAGGAGTTAAAACGATTGGTATGGGGGAAATCATTTCACCTGTGTCATATCCAACAGATTGGGTTAATAACCTTCAGATTGTGGAGTAATCGAATGGTAAATTTGAGAATTTGTTTGGATTGTAAGCCTTTAAATAGGGCCATTAACCGTGAACATTTCCTTATTCCCACTATATATGCGACGTTACCAGCCATATGACGGATCAGACAGTGTTTACGGTTCTTGACCTGTCAAGTGGATTCTGGCAGATGGAACTGGATCAGGCCAGTTCAGATCCAACTACGTTCATGACTCCTTTTCGGACGATTCAAATTTAATCGTGTGCCTGTTGGGCTAAACTGTGCACCGAAAGTGTTTCAGCGAAACATGGTCCAGATGTTCTGAGATATACCAGGAGTCGTAGTGTATTTTGATAACATTGCAATGGGTCGGATTGGGCGGGTTCACGATCGAGCTTAGTCGTGGTTATAGAGCGTGCCCGACAAAATGGCGTTAAATTTAATTCGGAAAAATTCAGTATCGGAAGTCACAGGTCGAATTCATCGGTCATTTTTTATCTTGTGGTTCGGTTAGAGCAAAGAATAAGTGCCGTGAAGCAATTTGTAGAATGAAAATCCAGAAAACAAGCAAGTGTCATGCGACTACTGGGACTTTTAAAATATCTTGCAAAGTTCATCCCGAATCTGTCAAAAAGATCTGCAGCATTGCGCAACCTTACGCAAAACAATGTCTCATTTGAGTGGAATGAAACACATGAACGCGAGTTTCGTGACTTGTTAGAGGTAGTACAGCTGACCCTGTTTGGCAATTTACAATAAGAACAAGCTTGTATTCGTTCAGACGGACGCATCAAAGGAGGGATTGGACTGTGTGCTAACACAGGGGGATAACCTGTGGCGTATGCATCTAGAACACTGAGCAAGAGTGAGAAGAAATGGGCTCAAATCGAGAAAGAGCTTCTTGCAATAGTATTTGCATGTGAACGATTTCATATTTCCTGTATGGTCGTGAATTCATTGTAGAAAGCGACCACAAGCCAATAGAAACATTCGTTAAGCGTGATATGGATGATGTTACTGCGCGATTATAAAGAATGTTTATTTTTCCGCTCAAGTATCCTAAATTAAGTGTAACTTACAAACCTGGTACGGACTTGCTGACTGCTTGTCTCGTGCGCTTTTACCACATGTGATGGAAATGGAGGAATTGTCATGCGTTATTCAAGCGGTAACAAGGGCTGCATGCCTGTCGAAGGAAAACTATAAAACATATTGTTCTACGATCGAGCAAAGTGAGCATGATGAACACTGGGATAGAACACTGAACGAAGCATGTCTTATGTGTCGTCCAGCACAAAGAAAGCCAAAGGAAAAGCACAAAGAAAGCCTTAGTAAAGATATACTTTGGCAAGCACGTAGAACAATTCCCGATATGGAAATACAGTTTTCAGCAGACATATTTAATGAAGCACTTATATTACTCGACTCGAGGATGCATGCTTATACATTAATAACAAAGTCATTTCCCAACTTGGGTTGCCAGCACCGACACGCCATGGAAACATTGTTCGTGATAGAGATCTATTACGAGAACAAAATTACGACGTTGGTCAGTTACGAGTTTTCGCTGAGACTCAAAAAAGTCTCTTAGTGGATGATCAAAGACAGGCATACACTAAAGTGATGCAATACATAGCAAACGGTAACGGAGGAATTATATTTCTTGATGCACCCGGAGGCACTGGAAAATCATTTCTTCTTAATTTGATACTTGCTGAAGTAAGACAGCAGAATACAATCGGCCTCGCTGTTGCATCATCTGGAATTGCATCCACTTTACTCGATGGAGGACGCACAGCACATTCAACGTTTAAACTACCATTGGATTTGAATCAAGCGGATAATTTTTCTTGCAATATAACAGGAAATTCGGGAATTGCCACGTTATTAAAAACATGTAAAATCATTATTTGGGATGAATGTGTTTGCGCGATTTGCGACAAAATAACCGACCAATGGGAGGAGCTCTAACACTACTAGCAGGTGATTTTCGTCAAACTTTGCCAGTCATTCCACGATCAACACCCGCTGATGAACTTAATGCCTGCCTGAAGGCGTCTCATCTTTGGAAACACATTACGAAAATCACACTATCTACAAACATGCGTGTGAATTTACATCACGATGGCACAGCTAAAACATTTGCTAGGCAGCTTTTGGACATGGGTAACGGGAAATTGCCAAATGACCCTGTTAACATGTGAGATATCGTTTCCGCCTAATTTTTGTCAAATGTTGCCATCAATAAAGGACGTGGTAATGAAAGTATTCTCAAATTTGCCAAATAACTTCAAAAATCATGATTGGCTGTGCGAATGTGCACTCCTAGCTCCCAAAAATGACGGCGTTAATAAATTAAATAATGAAATTCAATCGCAACTACCCGGGCCACTAATGAAATACCAATCTATCGACACGGTTACTGATGTGGATCAATCCGTCAATTATCCAATAGAGTTTCTTAATTCTTTGGAGCCACCTGGTATTCCACCACACATACTACTTTTAAAAGAGGGTTCACCAATAATACTGCTCCGAAATTTAGATCCACCGAAATTGTGCAACGGAACACGGCTTTGTGTGAAGAAATTGATGCCGAATGTGATTGAAGCAACGATTATTACCGGTAAAAGTAAAGGAGAAGATGTGCTAATTCCGCGCATTCCTATGATTCCCACCGATTTGCCGTTTGAATTCAAGGGACCACAATTCCCATTAATCCTTGCTTTTGCAACGACAATCAACAAAGCAACAAAGCCCAGGGGCAATCATTGAAAATAGCTGGTGTTATTTTGGAAAATTCATGCTTTTCACATGGACAACTGTATGTTGCTTGCTCCAGAGTGGGAACGGCAAAAAATTTATTTATTTACACACCAAATGGAAAAACCAAAAATATTGTTTATTAAAAGGCTTTATAATAAAAATTATTAACTAAAATATCTTTATATTTATTATTAACTTTGATCTGGTTGAAGGTTTGTAAAAATGGAGTATAATTATTTGGCAATTGGTAACAAATACCAAACCAAAATTAATTAATTATCCTCACAAACGGGATGTCTAATAATATCATTACAAAAGTTCGCCTGGATGCATTGACGGAGGCACCCGTTACTGGATACAGCTACTTATAATTTTCTTTTCATATGTGATTGCAACTACAGCGATGTAAAGAGAGAATTCTTGCATAACAATCAAAGTATTTGAATTATATACCTCCCGTGCAAAGCCGGGTAACTCAGCTAGTACAAAATAAATGAAGAGAGTCAAAAAAGATGAGCTTATAAGCTCAAAAACTGGGTTCAAATTTGTTGTACTAAATACTAAACAAACAAACAAATAACATTTTTATAAAAATTATAACTTTGTAATTACTGTGACAACTGGACAAGTGGTGTAGTGGTGTTAGCTTCGGCAGTTGGACCGAGAGGTACTGGGTTCGAATCCCATCGGAGGCTAGATGCAAATCGAATTTTCATCATCGATTACAATCGGAGATGTTAATAAATACAACTGAGACCCTCTGATGGAGTGTAGAATTCAGCGCCGACCCACCGTCCACGTCAATGTATACAGGTTGACATGAAGCTTGCAATTTGCAGGTGGTATATATACTGTAATTGTGTGAGTAGGTGAATGGGTTAATGATGTAGCGTGAATGCATAGTATCACAATGGGCCAAAATTGACCCAAGTGTCAACCACTGAAACCTAACCGTATTACTGTAAGTTTTTCTTTCAATGTTTTATAATTAATTTTTAAGTAAATTTTTCTTATATTCTTAGTTGTTTTCTGCCTTGAAGACAATTATAAATAACTAATTGAAAAGTTGGCACTGTAGTAGTGAATTCTATTGTAGGCTTAATTACCAGAAAAACACATTAAAATATATTGAATTACAAAAGCCTAATAACTATAATCACAATAGTATGTATGTTTTACATATACAAGTTACTGTGATAAACAACAAACGCGAATTATGTAACACGATTAGAAATCGGATGTAAAAGGGTTCTATATACTTCCAGCTTGTTTTCTGTTTGCCGCTTTTACAAAAATATAAAGAATTCTACATAAAACACTGTGCAAAACATTTTGGGAATGTTTCATCATTTCTAAGACTTTCAAACTTAATTTCTCAATTTTTATGTGCATAATAAAATTTGTGCACTTTAACCGCATGAATTCACTAATCATGATAAGGGATCTGAAAGTGTCCATTGTGACAAAATCTCGTACCAATTTCACGTTATGGGACATCAATCCAACAAATCGTATGAGTAGATTGCGTGCGTACAGAGGAAAATGTAGTAGTACACAAAAATTGACATTGTGTTATTCGACTAACGACTTCCGAACGACTTGCCACAGCGTCGAAGTTTTGGTGAGTGGGCCTTAGAACATCTTGAGGAATTGTGTTCAGCAACGAAGCTCATTTTTAGTTAAATGGGAATAATAATAAGCAAAATTGCCGCATTTGGTGTGACAAGCAACCACATATGTAATGCAAGAACTGCCAATGCACCCAGACAAAAACACTGTTTGGTGCGGTTTATGGGCCGGTGGAATCAGCGGTCTAAATTATTTCAAAGATGACGATGGCATCAACGTTACCGTTAATGACGTTCGCTATCTTTCGATGATTTCGGACTTATTTTTTGCGCCCAAAATGCATGAAGTTTATCTGGGGCTGTATATGTTGTACCATCACTACGAATCGAAATTCGAAAAAAGTCGAATGGTGGTATGTTGTATCATTTTCGAAAAGTAAAAATGATACAACTTTCACCTTTTTGATTCGACTTTTTTCGAATTCCACTTTTTTCGATTCGAAGTGATGGATGGTACAACATACAGCCCCTGGTCGATATGTGGTTTCAACCACACCTCAGATTTGATGCCTCTTGACTATTTTTTATGGGGCTACGTGAAGTCTCTCGTCCCGTGCGTGGCCAAGGTTTACATGAAATGTTCTTTACAAAATAATTATCTATTCGACCTTTTTCTATTATCCGTATTGTTGCTGTACTAATAAGTTTATAAGCAACTGACATTTCGAATTGTCAACTAGACTTTTGTGCCTGTCAATATGACGTTTTGAATCGTCAAGAAAGCTTTCTGTCAATAAGAGATGTAACTGTATCATTCGTAAAATCTCAACGGAAGAATTGTGTGTCATTCAAACAACATAATGAAGCTTGTACTGAAAATTATTTGAAAGGACTGGATCCGGAAGCTGACAAAAATTATTCTCTTAACACTAAAATATACAAGAGGCCGATAACCCAAGTGTCACCTAAAAGGAACATAAATGGAGAATGGGTGCGACGTAACGAAGAAAAAGCAGAACTGTTTGCACAATATCTGGCATAAGTATTTCAACCACACCACATACAATCTAGGATTGATCCTAAACCAGTCTATAGATCTCTAAGAAATAGATATGCATTTGAATTCCAAAAAGTCACCTCGAATTGATGAAATTTCCGAAAAGCTGTTTAAGGAGTTATCAAAGAGAACAGTTACTATGTTAACATGTGTTTCAAGGTTGCACAAATAATCATGATAAAAAAACCAGACAAACCAGCCGAGTAAAATGCATTAAACAGGCCAATCTGTTTGTTACGTACTATTTCAAAGCTGTTATTGATTCTTCCAATTTGGATTCAGGAATAAACATTCGACAATTGTTCAAATTCATCGCGTGACTGCAAAGATAGAACAAGCACTTGAAGAGAAGAAATATTGAATTGCCGTATTTCTAGATGTATCACAGGCTTTCGATAGAGTGTGGCATGAGGGTCTTATCTATACAAGATAAGTAAATTAGTGCCAGCCAATTGCCCGAGTCGTATCTCTCCAAACGAATATTTAGAGTGTCACGTGAAGAAACACACTCCAACTTTTACCCAGCCATAGCAGGGGTGCCCCAAGGTAGCGTATTAGGACCCATCCTATATCTACTTTACACTTCCGATATACCGACAATGGAAACAACCTTCATCGGAACTTTTGCTGATGATACCGCAGTATTCGCATTAAGCGAATCTCAGAACCAAGAAGTATAATACTTATTGCAAGCACTCGATAAAATCAGCCAATGGACCAGGGATTGGAAAATAAAGCTTAACGAGCTGAAATACATTTCTCAATGGCGTACAAATTCCCCAAGCTGAATCTGCTAAATTATCGGATTGCATCCCGATTCAAGATTGAACTGGAAATATCACGTTAGATAAAAAGCAGAGCAAATGAAAATAAAACAACGTGAGATGTACTGGTTCGTAGAACGAAATTTTAAGCTTAGCCTGTACTGTAAACGCATGATCTACGAATCGATAATTAACCCGATTTGGACGTACGGTATCCAACTCTCGGGCTATAGTAAACAATCAAACCGTTTAATCATTCAACGTATAACAAATTTCTACGTGCAATAACGAATGCTTACGAATGCCTACATAACCAACGAAGAATTACACAAAGACCTAAATGTTAAATGGACTGATGAAGTGATCCAGGAATTTGCCATCAAACATGAAAGAAGATTACTGCAACAGTGAAGCAATACAACTTCTTGGCATAACACAAGAACTGAGACGCCTTAAAAGAATTAAACCACATGAGTTAAAGGTGCATTATTGGGAGCACAATATTGATTGCTTGTAAATCCAAACTCGCTCTACTTATTAGTTTCAAATAAGTGCGTTATCATCATTAGTAATAAATAATCATGTAATAAGATTGTACTAGAAATAAAAAAGAAATATAAAATAAAAATCATACATTTTCTATACATTGGGGATTGTCCCAAAAACTTCCAAATCTATTCCAATTCCACTAAACGGGATATTTCCCAGCAAGTAGAAACGAGCGCCCGACCCGATAGCGGGTCCATATAAATATGTGGGAGCGAAATAAATTTCTTACTTTGCTTTTCTTTGTTTTGGACACACAGTTGAATCAAAAAATGCAGTTTAGTCGTAAAACACTGGTTGCACCAGTAACAAGCCACCGCCAAATTATTATATTAAAAATATAATTAAAACATCTGTAAAATAATTATAAATTTGAGGCAATATAGCAATATAAATTTGCGAGGCAATATAAATTTGCTTCAGTTGCGTCGTTAATTTTATTATCACTTATATAACAGAATGTGTTAATTAATTATTGTTCCATTAATTAAACAATTTTTAAAATACATGTTTCCAAAGACACTTTTTAGCCAATTTACTAAATAAATATTTGTACATGTTGTAATACTCAAACATAGTATAAACCAGCTGCCAAGGAACTAACTGCATTTTTTAAACTGAAGCAAGGACATTACAGACACACTTACGGGGAATTTAATTTTTCTATATTCGTTTACAATTCCAGTTTTGTTCCAATTGTTGCCATACCTACAACTAGTTACGCACATAATTAGTTAGTTCTATTCGCAAAACTTACTAACATAAACTAAAAGTTGCTAACATTATTTTTATCATATTTACGTTGAGCCATAAAAAACTAGCACAGCAACGAGCCCATTATCAAATGTATTTCATTTCTATGATGTTAAATAGCGTTTGTTTAATTAAGCTAAGCTTAAAATTCGTCTGCTAAATGGCTGTTTAAATATTAGCATTTTTGCATACACATATATATGGTTGTTTTATTAAATGTAATTAATTCAAAATTTTTGGTTGTTTGCTAATAAAAGTTATTAATATAGCGCGATGGTACCTATATAACTAAACTGATTATTCATTTAAAAATTTATTTGCAAGTTGAAAGCCATCGTGTACAGTTCAATTGCTAAAAGAAAATGTTCTTTATTAAGAATTGCTGTCAAGTAATCCTAATATGTGTGTTATTTCTCGGAGGATACGCATATGGGGAAAGTGATGCAGAAGCGTTGAAAACGTTACGGATGGTATCGATCGTAAGTATAAAGTTTGTACGGGAGTTATTTGGATATTTCATTAATTAATGAGGAAATTTCTAGTTTTTCCGACATGGCGAACGTAATCCAGACACATCGTTCCCAACGGACCCGAATTTTAATTATTCCTGGCCGGGTGGATATGGTGCGCTAGTTCCAAAAGGAGCTTTGAATTTATTGAACGTTGGTAAAAAATTACGCGATAGGTATTATAGCTTGATTCCGAAAAATGGTTTCTACCACCAAAATGTCATTAAAGTAAGGAGTAGTGAATATGATCGGTGTTTAATGAGTGCTGAAAGCTTTTTGGCTGGATTTATGCCACCCAAGAAATCATTAAATATACTTCCAATTCCGTGGCAACCAATTCCAATCAATTCACTCCCAAGAGCAATCGATTATGTGAGTATAAAAATATAATATCATTTTTAGGGTAAACTAGAAAATTAGAGCTCATTGGTTATACTCGCATGTGGTAAACCCTATAGTTGCTCATTTATCGGTTTACAACTAAAATTGAAGTTCGTAAAATATAATTACTCACAATCACTTTCAAAATATGTTATTCAGTACATATATCCGTTAGCACCATGTCCAGCTTTTGAACGAACGTATGTCTCGATTAATTCGCCTGATAACGAATACTATGAAGAAACATATGGACAATTTGCTGATATTTTGAAAATATTAGGAAACTACACAGGCCAACAATTCACTAGCTTATTACAAGTAGAAAATCTATATTCTACGTTTCAAATTCAACAATCTGCTGGTCTCGAAATACCGAAATGGAGTGATTCATTTTATCCTGAAAAACTATTGGAAATAGTGAAAGTTAGTTCGCGTTTAAACACAATATCACCGTGGATGAAAAAAATGAAAGGTGGACCTATAATAACACAAATCTTAGATATTATGAACGCGAAAAAAATGAAAACGCTCAATCCTGATCGTTCAATATTTGTTTATTCTGGCCATGATGTTACGTTAAAGAACATAATGAATACGATCGGTCTTTTTCCGGCGGGAGAAGTCCCAGATTTTGGCGCAACATTAGTATTTGAGTTGCACGACAACAATTTGATTTCTGACAATGATTTAGAATTACGAGTAAGTGTCTAATCAATTTTAATGCTAGTTATAAATCCCTAATCCTTTTCTATGTGTTTTAGATTATTTACTACAATGACGGTTATGCTAAGGTCCCACAGAAACTGAAGATACCAAATTGTGGGGAACCATGTTCACTCGGAAAATTCGCCGGATTGATGGAACCGTATATTATTCGTAATATAGAAGAAATATGTGCGGCTCCATAATTTGGCATGGTGTATTGAAGTTTTGCAGTACAAGGACGATATGCAATGAATTCCACTCGCCTCCATTTGTCTAAAATAAAATTTACTTTTATTTAAAAACGTTTGTGTTTCTCTACAATCCTGAATTTGTCTACAGTTAGTGAAATAAACATTGTATATTAAATATTGATAAATGTTTGTCTAAGATGTTGTGTAATAGGAATAGCTATGATCATAAATTAAATTAGTATCGTTTTTTGAATTCGCAGTCATAATTTGTCACAATATAAATTCATACTGCACCACACGTTACACAGACTGTGTGAATAGAAGGATAGAAAAATAATGGATTGGAAAAATTATCAGTTGAACCATTAGCAAACCCATCGATAATAAGCGTCAGCAAAAAATGGCCACAGTCTTTTAGGTTATGATACACAAAATGTTAATAAGTGCAATTTTGTCTTACACTGCGCGAGAAACTTTCAGCTAATTCTTCAGTACGGGTACAAAAATAGTGGTGGTATATGTTGGGTCTCGCCACAACCACTAAACATATTTTTCACAAAGAGGAAAATGGTTACATTCATTTTTTAATTTATTATTCCACGGAGAAAGAAAAAAACACGTCTTTCTTCTACGACGATCAATCGCCGACCCGAAGTCAGTTTCGACTTCCTAATATACGTAGGTCTTGTTCAATACTTTTAACGCTATTTGCCGTAGGCACTTGGCGAAACACACTTATACTTAATAAACACATTTTTATTAATCACTTGTTTTTTGTTCCGCAGAATATTTTGAATGTCTTTCAAAAAGTTTAAAAAATCACTCGATCGATTTCGACTTGTTAGGTCATCATCAGGAGTATCTACTGATTTGTATTAGTAAAAATTTTTGTTATATAATAGAAAAAAGCAAAATATAATAAAAGAAGGAGAGAAGAAAAAATAAGCAATAAAAATTAATCTACGGATCGCGCAGGTAGGCGATGAGTCATATGTAGGTTGAGTAACAAAATTCAAGGTATATTATTGCGTACGTGAGAATAGAAAAGGGCGGGGTCTGTAATTGGTGAGAACCGGATTTCTCTTTGTTCGTTAAGGATATTTTGGTTAAGAAATATTGATTTTCGAATTTCGTAAGATTCTAAGGTATCTAAACGTCTGCCTTTGGGTTGTATATGTAATATGTCTAAATTGTTCAAGCTAGCTGTATGATTTTCTGAAGTTAAATGGTTATGGAAAGTTGATTGATTGCAACCAGATAAATGTTCTTTAGCTCTAACTCCAAAATTGCGCCCAGTCTGACCAATATAGGAGAAACTACAATCATTGCAATTGATCCTATAGACACCAGATTTGGAAAGGCGATCAACTCTAGGTTTATTGTTAAAAATCATTTTCTTTATTGTGTTATTATTATAAAAAGCAAAACTAATATTGGTATAATTGGACACGATGTTGCTAATCCGTTGGCTCGTTTTTCCTATATACTCTAAGGTCTTGTTCAACGTTGTCACGCCAGCACAATCGGGGTCTTCCTCTACGACACAGTCGTGCTGGTTATTGATGGAACGCTTTATTAAGCATCCGTTTTAGTGGAGACCTTGCAACGTGGCCAAGCCATTTAACTCGGTTGGATTTGATGAACCCGATGATATCGCTACCACCAAGAAGTTGCTTTATTTCGTGGTTCATATGAATCCAACATTCGTTGTTCGCAACTTTGATTGGATCAAAGATTTCACGAATGACCTTCCTTTCGTAGGTAGATAACAATGTACAATCGTTAGAGGTCATGGTTCAGCTCTCTCTTCCGAAAGCCTTCTCACGAGTGCTTTATAAAATGCGAGCTTGCATGACTGCGATAAATGTTTAGATCGCAATCATTTTGATTGGGTGGAAAAGCTCTTTATGTCCGGCAAATTATGGCCGCAAATTCCGAGATTTGCCATGGAGATGTTCCTGGGTGTTGCTAAAAATTTCGTTGTACTACTGTTCACATCCAAACCAAGTCTTCTTGCGCAGCGATCGAGCGGTATGAAACTGTTCTTGGTATCGCTAGCTCTTCGGCCCAGGAGCACGGTATTATCTGCATATCCGCGAAATTGGCTTGATTTATTAAATATACAAAGCAAAGCTCAATGTTACTTTTAATCATTAAGTAGCCCAGCGCCAAATTGAACAGCATAGGCGCAAGTGCATCTCCCCGTTGAAAACTAGATGCTATTCCAAAGGAGTCTGATACAGTTCCTTCAATTACGAATATACATGCAGGCCCAGATGTTACTAATTTACACACAGAAATGAGTTTCTCTGGAATTTCTAGGCATCTTCTCTGGGATTTCTAGGTATGTTACAAAATGTAATTAAGATTTGTAATCATTTTTAAACAGTTCATTATGTAACTCTTTTATAATTTTACATTAATTGTGCTGCAGAAAATTGTAATACATCAAAACGGTTAGAGATTGACTTTTAAGGCACGCATCCACATGCAGATTAACACGCACTATAAAAATATGAATATATAAATGGCTGACATCTGACGGAATATTTTGGAACTAGAGTGAAAGGTGACCGGCTTGTCAAAAGCTAGTTTTAATAGCTGTGTTCCAATGGAGAAAGCAAACTACTCACAAGTACTTGTATCTACTCGCAGCTACGCATACACAAACGATGGTGTAGATGTTGAAAGCTGTTACGCATAAATTTGACGGTAGGTATATTAATTTCAAAAAATCTAAGAGATGGCTTTGTGAAGGTAGGTTATGCTGGAATGTTAAATTTTTTACAATTTTTTGTATGTTTATATTCGATTGATTCACAATAAGGGATTTTTGTGGAAAATGATTACCAAATTACATTAGAATTTGTATAAATATACGTAAATTAATTTTATTAATATTGTCACTATAAAAACCTCAATTAAAACCTGTTTCATGCCAGCGGAGTTTAAGGCTTCGCCTTCATGGTATGTCCAATTTTTGACACCAAATTGTATACAAATATTCAAACAAATTTAATTTTGTATAACAAAATATGTTGCTGTGATAATTTTACCAGTTCCTTTGGTTATCTACTCACAAGTACTTGTGAGTAGCAAATTGTTTCCATTGGAACACAGCTAATGGGTCTATTTTTTTAATTTACCCCGAGCAAGCAGGCTTACCCCGGGTAGTATACACTGAGCAAAGGTTGTACAGGGTAAAATTATCCGGTGTGCATAGAGTAATAAATTGATTTTATTTTGCACACTCTTCGTACACTGACATTAATTTCAGAGTAAAATTTGAAGAACCGAGTATGCACTGTGTTAGCACAGTTCACAAATAAAAACGCAGTGTACCGAGTAAAATTACCCAGGTTGAATAAAAAAATACGAAGTATTTTTTGACAGCGCACTGCCTGCTCGGGATGAATTAAAAAATAGGCCCAATGTAACATACACTTCATAGATTACTATAATTCGAATGGATATTATGTAAAATGTTCAATTAGTTTACAGTTAATGTAACAAATGATGAAATAATAATAAAATAGAATGAGGCTTTTTCTCAAATAAACAAATTCATCTTTCGCTCGCATAGGAAGTGGTGCTAACTAGTTGGTGATTAAAAGACCAATAAATTTCATGCCTCATTAAAATGAGCTTATAAGCTCAAAAAGGGGGTTCAAATTTGTTGTAATTACTAAATACTAAACAAACAAATAAGATTTTTGTAAAAATTATAACTTTGTAAGTTTTTCGAAAAATATTTTATAATTGATTTTTAAGTAAATTTATCTTATATTCTTAGTTGTTTTCTGCCTTGAAGATAATTATAAACAACTAATTGAAAAGTTGGCACTGTATAGTAGTGAATTTTATTGTAGGGTTAATTACCAGAAAAAAACTTTAAAATATATTGAATTACAAAAGCCTAATAACTATAATTACAATAGTATGTACATTTTACATATACAAGTTACTGTGATAAACTACACACGCGAATTATGTAAGACGATTAGAAATCGGATGTAAAAGGGTTCTATATACTTCCAGCTTGTTTTCTGTTTGCCGCTTTTACAAAAATATAAAGAATTCTACATAAAACACTGTGCAAAACATTTTGGGAATGTTTCATCATTTCTAAAACTTTCAAACTTATTTTCTCAATTTTTATTTGCTCATTAACGAAATTTTTGCACTTTAATTTTTTTCTTTTTGATTTTTCGTGTATATATGTTTTTGACACATCACACGTGATTAGTGACATCTGAGAACATGTTGAGTAAAATCGCGGCCAGCGTTATGCAAATGTTTAGCGCTATGAAATATTCAAATCGAATTGACGATGAATTCACTAATAATGATAAGGGTACTGAAAGCGACCATTGTGACAAAATCTCACACCGATTTCACGTTATGGGTCATCAATCCAACAAATCGTATGAGTAGATTGCGTACAGAGGAAAATGCAGCAGTGCACAACAATTGTCATTGTGTTATTCGACGACAAGGAAGGTTTTACGCAAGGATGTTTTGGTGAGTGGGCTTTTAAACACCTTGAGGAAAATCTGTTTTTACCGAAAAATTGTGTTCAGCAACGAATCTCATTTTTAGTTAAATGGGAACATTAATAAGCAAAATTACCACATTTGGTGTGACAAGCAACCACAGGTAATGCAAAACCTGCCAATGCACCCAGAAAAAGCCACTGTTTGGTGCAGTTTATGGGCCGGTGGAATCATCGGTCCATATTTTTTCAAAGATGACGATAGCCGCAACGATAACAGTCAATGGCGCTCGCTATCTTTCGATGATTTCGGGCTTTTTTTGCCCAAGATGCTTGAAGTTTATCTGGTCGATAGGTGGTAACCGGACGGCGCTACATACCACACATCAGATTTGATGCCTCTTGACTATTTTTATGGGGCTACGTGAAGTCTCTCGTCCTGTGGCCAAGGTTTACATGAAATATTCTTTATAAAGTAATTATCTATTCTGCTTTTATCTATTACCCGTATTGTTGTTGTACTAATAAGTTTAAAAGCAACTGACATTTCGAATTGTCAACTAGACTTTTGTGCCTGTCAATATGACGTATTGAATCGCCAACAAGGCTTTCTGTCAATAAGAGATGTAACTGTTTCATACGTAAAATCTCAACGAAAGAATTGTATGTCATTCATACAACATAAAGAAGGTTGTACTGAAAATTATTTGAAAGTACTGGGTCCGGAAGCTGACAAAAATTATTCTCTTTGGAAAGCTACTACAAGATACCAGAGGCCAATAATCCAAGTGCCACCTATAAAGGAACATAAATGAAGAATGGATGTGAAGTAACGAAGAAAAAGCAGAACTGTTTGCACAATATCTGGTATCAGTATTTCAACCACACCACATACAATCTAGGATTGATCCGAAATCAGACTATAGATCTCCATCAAACATCAGAAGTGTCACCCCACTAGAAATTGCACAAGAAATAGATATGATTTTGAATCTCAAAAAGTCACCTAGAATTGATGAAATTTCGCCAAGGCTGTTTAAGGAGTTATCAAAGAGAACAGTTACTATGTTAACATCTACTTAATGGTAATTTTATAAATAGTTGTTATTAAATTTTTCAATTAATTGGTTGTGTGAGAAAAATGACGATTTTTCAACAAAATTGATTTTTCAGTACTTTCGACAACAACAACAACCAATTTTTTTATCATTTTTTGCAAGTTTAATCATTTCCCAAACAGGTACAAAAATAAAAAAAATAGGTGTTATTTTTCGTTTTTATGATATAATTTTTTAAAAAGTCCATGCTACACTTACTTTAATGCAAAAAAGAGGGATTTAGTCATAAAAATGGTTCTATCATAAAAGAAAACACCGATAACTGCAATTTTTAAACTTTTATAAAACCTGCACCCAAATTCCGGTTTAATGATAAATGGTAATGGGAAATGGTAATGGTTTTTTTTCGACCAGTCATTTACCATTACCATAAAATTTTCGATTCCGGTTCAACAAATGGGTTTTAACCTGGGAAACATTAAATAATTACGTTTTTTGGTTTATTGGGCTATATTTTGACAGAAATTGTTTTTCCTGCGATGAGCAAACATATCAAAATACATAAAATATAAATATGTATATATAATATACTACAAAATCATTGTAAGAAATATTCAAAATAAATTACAAAATTAATTGAATTTTAACTTAATTCTTTTTTCAGTAAAAAATGTAAAATGTTCCGTATCGAATACAATCGGAAATATTCTGCTACCACAAATTATGGGTGAATTATAATCGTAAATCCTAACTAAAATTGAAAGGAAGTAGTTGACTGAATACCACATCGCCGTTTCACCGTATGGATTTCGGAGAACCACCTATAAAGCGTAAGACCACCAGTGCATCGAAAAGGGATATGTAGTAAGCGCGATCCAATATCTCAGCGATACACGAAATTAACGATACCATTGAATCTCTATGTAAAGGGAATTACTATCGTTGTCAAATTATACAAGGAAACGGATGATCCGTGTCCAGCAGGAATTTTTGATAAGTGGTCGGAGTATTTAATGTTTTGTAGAAATTTTGTAGGATTAGGGCTGCTGTAAGTGATTTGGCATCTTTATATCCACTTATGTTTCAATATATACTTAATATAAAATAAATCTTGATGTTACCGCTATCACAGAATATAGAATACAAACAGAAGAGACACAAGCCGATTTTTCTATGGAAAAATGTCGACCGTTTTTTTATGCTTGATTTGTATGGAAAAGGGTAGAATACAGTGGTGAAAAAAATTGTGCACTGAACTTTTTTACATTCAATAAGGGTATAGTCAAATTGTGTTTTGGTCCACTTAGTAGCGTATATATATATATACTTTATAATATATGCCGCTATCAAAATAATATTTTTTTAATTGGAAAATACAAAACCAACCAATTCTCATGAAAAAAATTCTTATGGTGTTTTTTGACATTAGTTATGGGTTTTATTTTCTCAATACCAATTGCATATTTTCGACTAATAAAAACCATAATGGTAAATTTACCACCGAACCGGAATTTGGCCGCTGGGTTAACTTATAACTAAAAAAAATATTTTTATTACAATAAATTTTATCAATTTAATACTTTTTAACTTCATTTTAAGTGTTTTTTATTTTATTTTTATCTATTTATACTTATTTTTTTTATTTATGAGATACAGAATATTAAATTATTCCCAGTAAAGTCAAACGGGAAATGGTCATGCAAATTTCTATTACCAATTGTCCATTTGTTTTAATAATAAAATAAAACAAGTACTATTTTTAATTTTATATAAACAATATTTTTATTAAGTGAACATATTTAAAATACAATTTTAACGATTTATTATATTAATAATATAATATTTATTTTTCTAATTTAAAATCTTTATCTTCACAAAACGAAAATTTTTTAATGTGTAGAGATGTCTTATCAATTGGAACAAAACTATGATATTGATGAGTACCTGGTATTTGTTTTATTGAGTTATACCGATTTTTTATTTTCTTTCCATGATATTATAATCTTTGGTACTATAAAACTGATAATTCACTTTTGACTCATTTTGAATAGCCCAAGAATACAGTTCATGAGGTGTGATTATTTGATTTTCAAACGGCCTTTGCAAACTTGTTCTAGCGGCATTTCTCTTAAGAACACCTCCTAATGCATCACATGGTCCTTTTCCATGGCAGGTTGCGAAGAAGTGCCATTCTGTTTGTATTTTGAAGTCTTCTTTAAAATTACACAAGTTGTAAAAATTGATTCTGTTTTTATATTGTGCTCCAGATCCATCAGAAAAGAAACAAATCTTTTTAACATGACTTGTCTTCGCCTTTATAAAATCAACTAGGCCTTGAATAAATAATCTCACTGCTACATGATTGTGCTTGGTTGACTCCGAGATAGCTATTAAACTGGTGAATTCCAAATTACTATTATTGGAAGAATTTTCGTCCTTATTCTTATAGTAAACTGCAAAAGGATGTATGGTGCACTGAGAACACTGTGCTAGTTGAAAAATGTGACAAGCTGGGCACCCAAAGGCTAAACCTAATTCGAGTACGCTGAATTCAATGGTGCTAGTCCCATTTCAAAGTTAGTCCCCATTTTTGAGATATCGCTATCGACATGTTTTGGCTCTGAGTCAAAACATACCCTCATTTTCACGTTGATAGCTCCTGAACCATTAAGATTTTCGTTATGCTTTCTTCAGCAAAGTTGGTGCGCAAGTTAAGACCAACAACTTTGCTGAACATATCAAGACCTAAAAACGACATCTACAATCACATTTTTGTGTAATTTTTCCATATATGTGTTTTACTTAGGCCAAGGTTAGCTTGGAGTGGCACTTCCGCACACTTAGACCAGGAGTGCCCCGTTGTGATACCACAGGAACCTATTTCCCCCTTTACCCCTGTTCAAAACAATTCGGAGCTACGCACGTACCACAAAATATCTCGCACTCCACATTCAGCGAGATCTGAAAGGCTGGTCACACTGGACACGCCCAAATACCTATACCTTCTGTATGATAGTGCCGGACACGAGCATATGAAGTTATCTAAAGTCTCTTCTTCCTTTTCGTCCATGCAACTTCTACAAAGTCATTCGTATGTAGACCCAGCCTTCTCGCATGTTCCCCAAAAAGGCACGGTCTTGTCAGTTTTTGCAAAAGCTTCTCACAGAAGACTCCGGCTCCTACCTTGCGGTTTCGAGAAATATAAGTACACAGATAAGGCTAAATACAACTGGAATTCGGCATACTTAGGCCAAACAAGACGCTCATCTCAGATAAGATACAAAGAATTCATCACAAGTACATATAAAATCAAGTTTCGTACAACACATAAAAACTGAAAACCATACACTTAATTCAATAAAAATGTAACCATTTTGCACAGAATCAAAAAAGGACTGAAATTAGACAGGTGTACCAATTTGACTCTTGAGCCATGAGACATTTGTATACTGTACGTATACAAGCTTCTCATGAGTCATGAGTCAAATTACGGCCAAAATTCACACCCTGAAAATATTCAAAAACAAAAACACCCACAATTTACTTCGCGACAAAATCAACACAAAATCCCAATAAAATTTACGACCTCCATAACTTAAAAACAAAGGAGGTACCAAACAGCAGCGCCTAGCTGCAGTATATAAAGAGCTTCAAAATAAATTATGTAACAATAGCAAAAAATAAATCGAAGAAGAGATTATTCTCGAAATCGATATTTCTAAAAAAATTTAAAAATTGGCACAATAAGTAAGAACTAAAAACTAATATAAAATTAAAAATAAAAAGTTTTTCACCTAAATATATAAAGTGACAAAAGAACACAAAAAATAAAGTGAAAATCATCTTGTGAAATCTGGTGAAATAAGTAATATGGATAGGTGTTTTAAACTCAAGTGCTTTTGTTATGTGTGTGGAGAATTTACAATTATGAGCAATCGTTGCAAAATAAGTGATTAAACCGCTGATTTAAATCGACTATGCTTTTCACAAAATGTTATTAATTGGACGCCGTCTTTTGTTTGGACAACATGCATTTTCGTTCGGCATAGATGGCAAAACACTGGAGCCGCAATGCCATTTGGTGTCCCGATGATATGGGCCGATCCACAAGGACATGATGCAGTTCAATGTTATGGGTGCATGAATTATATTCTCAGTACAAACAGAAACAAAATTGGGTCTTTGACATACACTGCAACAAGAAATACTCATCTACCGCTGCCGCATTCAGATGAAATACCTGTTCCGGAAAGATGAAACCCAACTGAGGATTATTTACCAACAACATTTGAATCAGGTGAAACCGGAGAAACATCTCCATCAATATATCAACTATCAAATGTCACTCATCACATTGAAATCTCGCAAAGTCGTTTGAATATTATGGTACGACGCTTGAAACTATCGCAGCGGCAAGCCATTCTTTTGTCAAAGGATTTAAAACAAGTGAACATTTTGGCTCGGATATATGGAGCAATAAATCGTCATCATCATTTTACGAATTTTTTCAAGTTAATTGAGAATAATTCACTCGCTTTTTGCACTGATATCCGAGGTTTGGTATCCACAATGCACAATGCATATAATCCTGAAGATTGGCGATTGTTCATTGATTCCTCTAAAAGCAGCTTGAAGGCAGTTCTCGTTCACGTTACCAACTCAAAGAATTCCATTCCAATTGCACGCAGCACAAACACAAAGGAAACCTATGCATCAATGAAAAAAATCATCGATTTGATTAAATAAATACAATAACCATCAATGGAAAGTTTGTGCAGATTTGAAAAGTGATAGCTCTTTTAAGTGGCATGCAATTGGGTTACACTAAAAACATGTGTTTTATGTGCTTACGGGATACTTGTTTTAAAGGCGACCGAACTGGGTGACATTTGTTGGAATTTGCAAGAGGAAGAAGAACACGAAGACGACATGAGCAAATCAGAAAATTAAAATTGAAAGTTAAAAAAAATGTTAATTTTTTAGGAAAAAATTGAGAAAAATCACAATAAAATCAACTGAATCAATTTAGTTGTCTTTTAAATAGCTTCTATTGTATCTATATTTGCCGATGAGATGTTTATTCGATCGATTTAAATTCAATAAATGGACAAAAAATGATAAAAAACGTGTTTTTCGTCGAAATGAAAAGCAAAAAATAAAATAACACAAAAATGTGATTGTAGATGTCGTTTTTCGGTCTTGATATGTTCGGCAAAGTTGTATGTCTTGGCTTGCGCAACTACTTTGCTGAAGAACGCATAACAAAAATCTTAATGGTTCAGGAGCTATCAACGTGAAAATGAGTGTATATTTTGACAAATTTTTGACTCAGAGGCAAAACATGTCGAAAGCGATATCTCAAAAATGGGGACTAACTTTGAAATGGGACTAGCACCATTGAATTCAGCATACTCGAATTAGGTTTACCCCCGGATGCCCAGCTTGTCACGCAAAAAAAGTTTAAAATTCGAGCACAGTGGAATTGGACCAATGAAATCCTTGAACTTCATCTTGAACTATGAATGAGTAATTTTCCGAAAAATCACATATAACAACACATTCATCGTTTTCCAAATTAGACTTCCTATGTTTTAGATACGCTGATTGTTGTTCTGCAATAAATGAATGTGGTAATATGTTTTGTAGTTGCTCACAAAATTTATCAGTAAATTCCAATGTTGATAAAATTGTTGTTTCTATTGTACACCGATCTGTTTGCTGCCATTGTTTATAAGTAATCTCATCTACATCATTTTCTAGTAATTTTGTTGATATTTCCTGATGTAAATTTGTAGTTCCTGGGCAAGATGTACATTCGTTTAAATAGCACGATGTTGTTGAATTTCCGCAAACAATCTGAGATATAAGATCACGATAACTTTCTAAAGAATGAGAAAGAAGATTTTTTGTTTTTATGACGTTAAACATCAGTTTAATGTTTTGATGGTATATGCATATATGCTTGAAGAACGCAGTGTTTTGGAAGGAGGAGAAAATCCAACTTTTATTAATGGATATGTTCTTTTAAATAGTTGATGCGCTTCCATTAAATTACAGAGCACTAATCTTCGTTGGTTTGTTATCTTAACTCCATCTGTTGTTATCGTTTCAAAATCTCGTTTTCCAGCACACACTCTACTTATTTCATCGTCCTCATAAAAATTCTGCACGAATTCGGCTATTTCAGGATTAATGGTTTTCGATCCACATTTAATGTTCGGTGTTGACATTATGCCGTGCTCCTCCTGAATCTGTTTTGCTCTATTTGCTGTATAATGTGACACGTTAAACTCCCGTTCAATTTTTCGAGAAGACCAGCTTTTTGGTAGCGTTGTTAAAACCATGTACCTTTCATTTTGATTTTTACAATTTCCAAACTTGTTTTTCAATTGTTGGAACATTTCATTTATGTCAGCGCTAGTTGCGGCATCGGAACTGGAAGGCAGATGAAATATATCCTATGCTATTTTCGTTGAAACTTCTTGAAATTTTTTTGTCTTGTAACATTCAACTCCCATTTTTTTACGATTTATCGGTGAACTGCTAATGGACAACAACGTATCATTGAATGATGGAATATCTGGATAAATGTATCTCTCCTCTTCGGTTGCTATTGATGAACTTGATGATCTGCTGGCAGGTGAACAGTCTACATTCGAGTTAATCGTTTGTATTCCAGAGGGCCCTGGATCATTAACACTTAGTTTACTTGCACTATAAATGTTTAAGTAAACACCACTGCATATGTATTCACCCATATTAATGATAATACCTTTCAACCTAGCTAGCTCAATTAAACTATTATGAGCTTTTCGACAGTTTGATTTCTCTCTCTCTCTCTGGCTTTCACATCCCATGAAGGGATTTCGCCGCCCGCACAATGGCCCTCCATCCATCCCGATCCATTGCTCTCGTCCTCCAGTTTCGACATCCTAATGCTTGCAGATCTTGTTCAATGTCGTCACGCCAGCGTAGTCGGGGTCTTCCTCTACGACGTACTCCGGCTGGTTGTTGGTGAAACACTTTATTTATCATCCGTTGTTGTGGGGACCTTGTAACGTGGCCGAGCCATCTCACTCAATTGGATTTAATGAATCCGATGATATTGCTGCCTCCGAGGAGTTGCTTTATTTCGTGATTCATACGAATCCGATATTCGTTGTTCGCAACTTTAATTGGATCAAAAATTGAACGGATGACCTTCCTTTCGAATGTAGTTGTAGATAACAATCTACAATCGTTAGAGGTCATGGTCCAGCTCTCGCTTCTTAAAGTCAGCACAGGTCTAAGTCTTATTACTTATTAGTGCTTTATAAAGTGCGAGCTTGCATGACTGCGATCGATGTTTCGATCGCAATAATCTTGATTGGGCGTAAAGACTTTTATGTCAGATTGACCCATATGGGCCTGCTGATACAGGCCATGTTTCATTTTGACTTATTTTTATAAAAGCAATTCCTTTCAAAAAATAAGAAGTTGCTTCTTCTGGATCACCAGTTTGGTTGCTTTTTTCAAACGAACAAGAGAGATTAAGAAATCTAATAAATTAAAAACTCAATTATCTCGTCACACGCTACAAACTAAAGATTAATACTTTAGCTACCTATATGAAGCAACCACAAGTTGACTTAGCGAATTATATTACACAACTAATAAGCTTTGAACATTTTGTTATTTCGGGTAGTGTAATGTAATTAATTTAGTATAGAAATATATTATGCTATAAAACGATACACAATAATTATGATCTGGTTACAAAAATTTCTCTTAAAACTATTTCTATGTATTAAACATTATATTTCTAAATTTCATATAATGTAAAATAGGAAATAAAATAAATTAATAGGAGGAATAAACATATTAACTTAATGAAAATTCCTATTGGTCAATTCAGATATATTTTTGTCTGAGTCATGTATGCTTTATATAATCTGCAGGTATAATTTGATTGACATGGTTTATGCCCGATTTTCATATGTGGATTTTTTTCAGTGCAGCGATTCGGGCTTTTATTTCTGCCTGCATTTCATTCAGTGATGTTATAACTGACCCGAGGTGTTTAAAGTTTTCGACACCATCAAAATTGTGGTCGCCAATTCCAAGATTTGCCTTAGAGATGTTCCTGGGTGTTGTTAGATATTTGGTTTTACTGCTGTTCACCTCTGCACGAATTCGGCTATTTCAGGATTAATGGTTTTCGATCCACATTTAATGTTCGGTGTTGACATTATGCCGTGCTCCTCCTGAATCTGTTTTGCTCTATTTGCTGTATAATGTGACACGTTAAACTCCCGTTCAATTTTTCGAGAAGACCAGCTTTTTGGTAGCGTTGTTAAAACCATGTACCTTTCATTTTGATTTTTACAATTTCCAAACTTGTTTTTCAATTGTTGGAACATTTCATTTATGTCAGCGCTAGTTGCGGCATCGGAACTGGAAGGCAGATGAAATATATCCTATGCTATTTTCGTTGAAACTTCTTGAAATTTTTTTGTCTTGTAACATTCAACTCCCATTTTTTTACGATTTATCGGTGAACTGCTAATGGACAACAACGTATCATTGAATGATGGAATATCTGGATAAATGTATCTCTCCTCTTCGGTTGCTATTGATGAACTTGATGATCTGCTGGCAGGTGAACAGTCTACATTCGAGTTAATCGTTTGTATTCCAGAGGGCCCTGGATCATTAACACTTAGTTTACTTGCACTATAAATGTTTAAGTAAACACCACTGCATATGTATTCACCCATATTAATGATAATACCTTTCAACCTAGCTAGCTCAATTAAACTATTATGAGCTTTTCGACAGTTTGATTTCTCTCTCTCTCTCTGGCTTTCACATCCCATGAAGGGATTTCGCCGCCCGCACAATGGCCCTCCATCCATCCCGATCCATTGCTCTCGTCCTCCAGTTTCGACATCCTAATGCTTGCAGATCTTGTTCAATGTCGTCACGCCAGCGTAGTCGGGGTCTTCCTCTACGACGTACTCCGGCTGGTTGTTGGTGAAACACTTTATTTATCATCCGTTGTTGTGGGGACCTTGTAACGTGGCCGAGCCATCTCACTCAATTGGATTTAATGAATCCGATGATATTGCTGCCTCCGAGGAGTTGCTTTATTTCGTGATTCATACGAATCCGATATTCGTTGTTCGCAACTTTAATTGGATCAAAAATTGAACGGATGACCTTCCTTTCGAATGTAGTTGTAGATAACAATCTACAATCGTTAGAGGTCATGGTCCAGCTCTCGCTTCTTAAAGTCAGCACAGGTCTAAGTCTTATTACTTATTAGTGCTTTATAAAGTGCGAGCTTGCATGACTGCGATCGATGTTTCGATCGCAATAATCTTGATTGGGCGTAAAGACTTTTATGTCAGATTGACCCATATGGGCCTGCTGATACAGGCCATGTTTCATTTTGACTTATTTTTATAAAAGCAATTCCTTTCAAAAAATAAGAAGTTGCTTCTTCTGGATCACCAGTTTGGTTGCTTTTTTCAAACGAACAAGAGAGATTAAGAAATCTAATAAATTAAAAACTCAATTATCTCGTCACACGCTACAAACTAAAGATTAATACTTTAGCTACCTATATGAAGCAACCACAAGTTGACTTAGCGAATTATATTACACAACTAATAAGCTTTGAACATTTTGTTATTTCGGGTAGTGTAATGTAATTAATTTAGTATAGAAATATATTATGCTATAAAACGATACACAATAATTATGATCTGGTTACAAAAATTTCTCTTAAAACTATTTCTATGTATTAAACATTATATTTCTAAATTTCATATAATGTAAAATAGGAAATAAAATAAATTAATAGGAGGAATAAACATATTAACTTAATGAAAATTCCTATTGGTCAATTCAGATATATTTTTGTCTGAGTCATGTATGCTTTATATAATCTGCAGGTATAATTTGATTGACATGGTTTATGCCCGATTTTCATATGTGGATTTTTTTCAGTGCAGCGATTCGGGCTTTTATTTCTGCCTGCATTTCATTCAGTGATGTTATAACTGACCCGAGGTGTTTAAAGTTTTCGACACCATCAAAATTGTGGTCGCCAATTCCAAGATTTGCCTTAGAGATGTTCCTGGGTGTTGTTAGATATTTGGTTTTACTGCTGTTCACCTCCAAACCAAGTCTTCTTGCGCAGCGATCGAGCGGTATGAAACTGTCTTTGATATCGCTAGGTCTTCGGCCAAGACGCACGATATCACCTGCATATCCAAGAATTTGGCCTGATTTATTGAATATACAGCGCGAAGTTTCAATGTTGCTTTTTCTCACTACGTACTCAAGCGCCAAATTGAACAGCAAAGGCGCGAGTGCATCACCTTGTCGAACGCCAGATGTTATTTCAAAGGAGTCTGACACAGTTCCTTCAATTACGATTCTACATACAGACCCAGACGTTGTTAATTTACACAGCGAAACGAGTTTCTCTGGAATTCCTAGGCATATGAGCGCGGCCCATAGGTTGTCGCGGTTTATACTGTCATGTGCCTGTCGGAAGTCTATATTAGGGCATGTAAAAACCCGGAAAATTTGAAAACCCGGGTTTCGGTTTTTATGAAATAAAAAACCGGGTAACCGGGTTTTAACCGGTTTTTTTAATTATAAGAAATTACCTTGAGTGCACCTTTAAATATATACAATTTAACCTAGCTTTTAAATATATTGGAGCTGTAGACCAAGGAAAATAACAAAAAGACACAACTTGAGCATTTAGAATTATTTTTATTCAAGAAAACGAAATTAAAAATATCATGTTGAAATTCATTTTATGGAAAAAAATAAAAAGGAAATATAACTAATTAATCGTGTTTTTTAATAAAATAATATTTAAGAAAAATTAATGCGTCCAAAAGGTCAAATTTCATAGATGAACGTAATCTAGTACAGAAATTACCAGCGATCGAAAAAGCTCTCTCACTGTCTGTTGACGTGGGTTGAATTGATGCCAGAGCATTGAACAAGTTGTTAACCTTTATTGATTTTTCCTTTGTAACCCCAAACATTTTCAACTCTTTTTGAAAGGATGACTCAAAACTGCTATCGTTGGCACATTCGTTTGAACTTCGCAAGACTGCAGAAATTGAATGCTGCAATTGTTGTATTAAAGAACCCGATCCGGATGTTATTGGTTCGACTGCAGTGACTTCACCTTGGTCAATATTCTCCTCACTAAATAACTCACCAATTGGTGGATTACCGAATAATCTAAGAGCCAATGTTGTTGCCAAGCTCAAAGTTTGCGTTTTAGTCGAATATGGAAGTTCCATTAGTTCCGTTTGTGGAAAAGTTCCACTTTGTAAAAATTTGTACAGTGTTATTATTGTTTTATTTCGTCTTTCGGAAATTCTTATTTTTAAAGAATTATACAATTTTTTCCCCAAAGCAGTATTGTTTTGTTTCATTTGATTAAACAAAAATGTGAGTACTCCTTCCGCAGAGAGTAAGGTTGACGTGTTTTTACTCAGTTCTTTTACTGCCAATTCTGTCGGCTTTAATATTTCTAGTAAATTTACCAAAACATCAAAGTTGTTTTCATGATATAAATCCTCACGCCCGATTTCTTCCAATGCGCTTTTTATGCAATCTTTAAGTTGGACTAACCTCTCCATCATAGGTATAAGGGAGTTCCATCTAGTTCTACAGTCCAATATAAGTTTAAGTTTTTTACCATGTTTTTTTTCAACATATCCCTGCAATATGTCGTTCCTTACTGGCGATTTTCTGAAAAATCTCACAGTCTCTCGAAATTTTTGCAGTATTTCGTTAATATTTACATCTTCTAAATTGTACTTAATATTATCAACTTCGTTATCTATATTTAAATTATGGTCGCCAGCAAAAACATTCAACTGATTTTCAACTTCCTCATCAGTATTTTCAGAATCTGAAGTTTCATGGAATATAGTATTTTTGTTGTAAAACGTGTCTACAACAGCCAAATGAATTGCATGGTTCAAGCAAAATTGGTTCTCCATTTCATTTAATTGAGCGTATTTCTTCATAACACTGGCTCCATCTTGTGTTGATGCTAAAATATGACGAAATTTTATACCGTAGTCTTCCAACTTTTGTTCAAGCAATGATTGAACCTGGTACGCATCACATGAACCCTGTATGGCAATAAAGCCTAATTTATAACTATCCCCTTGAGAATGTAATGTTACATTTAAATATCTTTTGCCATTACAGCTAGTCCATTCGTCTAATGTAATTGAGAAACGCATCCCAGATTGAGCCAGTTTTTTAAATTTATCTTTAAATTCCAACTTTTTTTCATTAGCAAAATCGACGATTAATTTTTGTATTGTTTTCTCGCTCCTAGGCATTTCATATCCACGTTTTGAAATAAATTCTCTTATAGCACTTGAATGTGTAATAGCATGAATCGAAAACCCGTCATACGCCGCGCATTTGGCCAATAATTCTCCCATTGATTCCCTATTGATATACGTATTTAAAGTAGTTTTTGCTCTTTTCTCTAGAGGTTCTTCATTTTTCTTAACATCGATATTATGCTTTGCTCGAAGATGATTGGCTAAACTTGATGTGTTCCCACCTGCACATTTTAAAACTGAATTGCACATTGTGCATTTTGCCGTATTTTCTTTTTCTTTTAGGAATATTTTCCATACTCCAGATTTTTTGCTGGTCATTTTGAGGCTAAATTAAAAAGTAATTAAATGTTATACGAAGCGGTTGTTGTACGCATGAATTATAAAAATATATATATTTACAAGCCCTAGTCTATATATAGTTGATGTATGGTTATGGTGTACTCCCAACATTTTTCCAAGATCATCCTCATGGTAAAACACTGGTCCGTGGTTGAACGGTTGGGTCGAAAACCACATTGATAGTCGCCAATGATGTTTTCGGCGAAAGGGATGAGTCTGGCAAGTACAACATTAGCCAACACTTTGTAAGCAGCGTTCAATAGAGCTATGCCACGATAGTTTTCACATTTAAGACGGTCGCCTTTTTTATGCAGCGGACATATGAGCGCGGTCTTCCAATTCTCAGGCAGCTCTTCTTGGTCCCAAATACAGACGACGAGGTCGTATAGACTTGTTGCAAGAGTAGCGCCTCCGAGTTTAATCAATTCTGCGGGGATTCCATCGAGACCGGGTGCCTTTCTGTTTTTCTATCGACTAATAGCTGCGACTACTTCCTCCACTGTGGGATATTCGACAAAGACCTCTTCGCCTGGAGGAGCTATTGCTCTAATGGGGGTGACGTCGTCATTCCGATTTAGCAGATTTTGAAAGTAGGTTTGCAATACTGAGAGAACATCAACCACGTTTGTTCTCAACTCTCCATTCCCGTCTTTGATGGCTGTACTTCTTGGGTGGAAGTCTTTAGTGAGATTCCTGGCGTTGGCAAAACAGTCCCTTGAGTTTCCTAGTTTCGCTTGGAAGCTGATGTTTTCGATGCATAATCTCATATGTTCGCGCTTTTTTGTCGAAGGTATTTAGTCGTGGCTTTCCTAGCACGGAGATATTCTGCTAGAGTGCTTCTAGTGTTGCGAGCAAACCATTTTTCACGAAGCGTTCGTTTATTTTCGACGACCCTACGGCATTGGTCATCGAACCAATCATTGCGGGCCCTCGGAGGTCTTCTTCCGATGGTATTTTGCGCCGCGGTGGTTATGGCTGACTGTATAGCGTGCCACTGCTCCTCGATGTTAGAGGGAGCTTCTTCGTTGTTGCTGGGCCGCTCTAAATAGTTAGTGACAGCTGATTGGTAACTCTGCAGTGACGCTTGATCTTTTAGAGCATAATTGATATTCCATCGAACGGTCTTTTGTGCTTGCCTGTTAAACGTAGATGACAGTTTGCACTTATATTTAAATATGACAAGCATATGATTGCTGTCCATGTCTGCACCTCTGTAAGATCTAACGTCAGATATGCTGGTGGAGTGTCTCTTACACTCCACCATGACGTGATCGGTTTGATTTTCCGTTCTCCCATCATTCGATCTCCACGTTACTTTGTGGATTCTCTTATGTGGGAAAAACGTACTTGATACAACTAAGTTGTACGTTATTGCCAGGTCCGTGACTCGTTGGCCGTTGTTATTACTAGTTAGGTGCAGGCTGTTAGGACCGATGTGCGATGTATTTTCTGCACTCCTACCGATTTTTGCATTAAAGTCGCCCAGGATGATTTTAATGTCGTGGTGCGGTATGTTATTGATGACTTCCTCCAGCTCGACAAAGAAGAGATCTTTGATGTCATCAGATTTATCTTCGGTGGGTGCATGTACATTAACGATCGTGATGTTAAATTTCTTAGTGCGAAGTCTGACCGTGCATATCCGCATGTTGATCGGGCGGAAATCGATGATATGATGCTTCACGCGCCGCTGGATGAGGAAGCCAACTCCAAATTCTCCTCCATTCTAATGGCCGCTGTAATGAAGAGTGTAACCATTGGTGGTGTCATGGATTCCACTCCCAGACCATCTAAGCTCTTGTAGTGCAAGTACGTCTAATGTGTAACTCTTTGCTTGGTTCGATAGGTTCTGGAGATCTCCAGGTCTTAAGAGGCTAAGCACGTTCCATGTTCCCATTTTTAAAGCGTTGTCCGTGTACAATTTCCGAGGTCGAGTTTGTAATGAATCCGATATGGTTATCCAAGGCCTTTGTTTAGGGTTCATAACTTGATATTTTTAATGAGGGGAGGTTGTTGGCCTTCCGTTCAACCCGCTTGTTACGTGTGTGGGTCACGTACTGGTGAGAATCTTGCGGCATCCAGTCCTACCTTGAACACATTTATATAGCGAGCCGCTTGATATGAGACGCCCGCTTCAGCCGCTCCTAACCAGGAAAACAGACGCTGGTTTGGTATTGGTTTTGAGGCGCCAGTGGCTCGCCCTGACATGTAGTGTCCATGACTATAAACGGGATTTAGCTGCTCGTCTCCACTACACCGCCTGATTCATTTAGAGTTACCCAGAGAGCACCGCGAGGAGGTATGAATCTTGGACTTCGCCCCCCAACAGTTTGATTGTTTTTTGAATTTTTGGCACTTAACACACTTAATATTCATACTGAATTCTTATTGTTTTAAAATATTAATTGATTTAACTTTAAACTCTGGCTTACGAATGACATAGTTCATACAAATTTCTTTTATTTATACAAAATTGTTTTTAGGATTTTTGAAAACAAAATTGTCATTAGCAAGTTTTTACTGCCCGGATAATAAAGACTACTTACGTGGTGAGTCAGTTGGTAATAATAAGTATCCCCTTTTGTCAAAAAAAGGATCCCGCCCAGTTCTATTCCCACTTAGGTGACTAATAAGTTGAGATAATAAAAAAACGTAATAAATATATGTATACCTAAAAACAGTACCCAAAACCTAATCGCATACGTGCAGCTTACGTCTATAACCAACACGGACGATCATTCGATCAGTGATTACTAATATACTTGCCTTTGTTGCTTGTCTCCCTCTTTTTATTTTTATTTCTTGAAAGATATGTAACTACTTTTTCATACTATAATAACCGACATTCTTATTTTTAGAAATTAGTAGATACTCCTAATGATGATTATAATCCAACAAATGACTCCTTAATAAATACTAAATTGATAAAATTTATTGTAATAAAAATATTTTTTTTAGTTATAAGTTAACCCAGGTTTTATAAAAGTTTAAAAATTGCAGTTATCGGTGTTTTCTTTTATGATAGAACCATTTTTATGATTAAATCCCTCTTTTTTGCATTAAAGTAAATGTAGCATGGAATTTTTAAAAAATTATATCATAAAAACGAAAAATAACACCTATTTTTTATTTTTGTACCTGTTTGGGAAATGATTAAACTTGCAAAAAATGATAAAAAATTAGTTGTTGTTGTTGTCGAAAGTACTGAAAAATCAGTTTTTTTGAAAAATCGTCATTTTTCTCACACAACCAATTAATTGAAAAATTTAATAACAACTATTAATAAAATTACATTAAATTCCTTTCATATGAGATCTAATTTAATAAAATCCGGTAAGTAGTTTTTGAGCTATATGTATTTAAAAATTTGCATTTTTGCGAAATCCTTAAAACGGCGTGCGCCCCTGTTCAAAAGTACAGAACCGCAGAGAAAAACAGAAATTATTTTTTGTGTTTCTACACCATAGAGAACATCTTCAGCAAGTTTCATTAAAATCGAAGAGGGTGAGGACAGAATCCGGTCGTTTTCGTGTGGAATCGCTGTATATATATATATATATATATATATATATATATATATATATATATATATATATATATATATATATATATATATATACAGTCTAACCTCCCTAAAGTGACCACTCAAGTGACTTGGAATAACTGGTCACTTTTTAGAGGTGGTCACTTTAACAAAAAAATGTCGTTTTTTATAAGAAAAAATACATATGAACATAATATATATAGGAGGTGTTTTTTTAAGCCTGTTAGAACTTGAAATTGAATAACGCTACGAAATTATTAAAATTTACTTTGAAAATCAGTCGTGGTTTCGCGCAACTTATATCGTCAAATTGTGTTCAGCGATTTTTGGCTTCACGGGTTTGTTAATAAACAAAATTGCCGCATATGGAGTGAGACCAATCCACAAGAGACCCTACAGACTCCATTACATCCAGAAAAATGCACCGTTTGGTGCGGTTTACACGCTGGTGGCATTGTCGAACCTATTTTCTTCAAAAATGAGGCCGGGGATCGCGGTACGGTCAATGGAGATTGTTACCGCACCATGATCAATGACTTTTTGTTTGAAAATATGGATGACATTGATCCGGACGAGATGTGGTTTCAACAGGATGGCGCTACATGCCAATTAAACTAATTAAAATCAAAATTTGACGATAAGTTGATTTCGAGAAATGGACCAGTTAATTGACCTCCAAGGTCGTGCGATTTTACACCTCTCGATTATTTCCTGTGGAGCTACGTAGTCACTGGATCATGCTGATAAACCAGCAACAATTGACGCTTTGGAGGCCAGCATTGTTCGTGTTATTCGTGACATACGGCCAGCAGTGCTCGAAAAAGTAGCCCAAAATTGGACGTCCAGAATGCGTTTCGTCAAGAACAGCCACGGGGCCCATATTCCGAAATCATTTTCAAATATTAATGCCATGTATCGATCTTTCGAATAAAATAATTTTTGATTACAATTTAATTTTTTGTGTTATTTCAAGATCCATCGGGCTTAAAAAAACACCCTTTATATGTAAATATTACTCAATTATGTTAATTTTTGTAAAAACATACCTCGCACTTACGAGTACATTCATATTCTATACGTAAATGGTAACTAAATCATAATTAATTTCTTAAATCACACGAAATACACACAAGATGTTGTACATAACAAGAATTATAAGGCTTTCGATAGATATGAATCTAATGTCATTTAAATTTATCGGCTTCGTAGCTGCGTAAGCGTAAGTGCTGAAAAATGTTCAAGCATTAGACACGGATCCAAACAAAGCAGGACATTTTTTTGTAGAATATTTTTTTAAAGTGAGCAACATTTAATTAACCTCCTGCGTTGGTAATTTATCAATTTTCCTATAATTTTCATCATCTTTATCGCTCTCAGACGAGCAGCCAGTCGGTGTTATTTTAGTCGAGATATTTATTTCATCTATAACCGACTGGAAAATTGTGTCCTGTTGTAAACCCTCGTACACGCATAAATTATCGTCATTCGACAAATAGGCTTCATTGTTGTAAGTTGTAATCTAGATGGTTCCTCCTGTATTATTATTTCGAGAGCTGATTGATCAGAATCATTATGTCTGTCCAAATTAAACTGAAACCGGGCATTTTTAAAACACTTGACAACCGTTTGACTCCTAACTCAATCCCAAGCTAAACTTATCCACTGAATTGCATCTAGCACGTTTTTTTGTGAATTCTGAGACAACTACGATAATCGTTTCCGCCACAATTGATTTGGCAAAGTAAGATCTATAGTAATGTTTTAAAACTTTTGAAGATTTCCTGGTCTAAAAGTGAATAACAGAAGTTGTATTAGGAGGCAGAAACTTTAAAGTTAAATTTGACATCCACTCGAGAATGAGCTTCATTTTTAAATTGACCATGTTCAACCATTCTTCAAAAATAGCTTCTGCCATTCATGCTTTAGTATTGTAAATGCCGATTAAAAAGGATCCATCAAAATTAAAAATTTGCAAAATATATTTATAGTGTACATAAATCTATATACCGGAAAATTTTCAAATTTCTTAAGGCATGAGGTCGTTTCGCTTTACCTAAAACAACCGGCTTAATTTTTTCTCCTGTCGCACTTGTGCATAAAAGTATGGTTAAACTTTCCTTTAAAATTTTACCATCTTTACAACATTCAACTTTAAAAACATACCTTTTATTTGGCATAGCTTTAAAAAAAGACCGCACTCATCCGAATTAAAATCATCTCGAGTAATAAAACCTCGTGAAAAATTTTGGTCACATTACAGAGTAAAAATTCCTCTATTAAGTTCATTTTGTTCTGTAAATGCTGGTCACATAACAGAATATAGAGGTGGTCAATATAGAGAATAATTTTTGCGTACGTTTGATATGAAAATAATTCTGTACTATTAAAAAGTGGTCAATGTATAGAGGTGGTCACAATGTAGAGGGGTCACTTTTGGGAGGTAAGACTTATATATATATATATATATATATATATATATATATATATATATATATATATATATATATATATATATATATATATATATATATATATATATATATATATATATATATATATATATATATATATATATATATATATATATATATATATATATATATATATATATATATATATATATATATATATATATATATATATATATATATATATATATATATATATATATATATATATATATATATATATATATATATATATATATATATATATATATATATATATATATATATATATATATATATATATATATATATATATATATATATATATATATATATATATATATATATATATATATATATATATATATATATATATATATATATATATATATATATATATATATATATATATATATATATATATATATATATATAATGCTTGCTTTGGACTTACATATGTACCTAAGTGTTTCAAGGTTGCACAAATAATCATTAGAAATACGGAAAAAACAGAAAAAACAGACAAACCAGACAACCAATTTGCATTATCAGGCCGATCTTTTTGTTACCTACTATTTCAAAGTTGTTATTGAAACTACTAATCCAATGTCATTATACCAGACTTCCAGTTTGCATTCAGGACTAAACATTCGATAATTGATCACGTTCATCGTGTGAATGCAAAGATAGATGTATCACAGGCTTTCGATAGAGTGTGGCATGCGGATCTTATCTACAAGATTGTAACATTGGCCTAAAAAAAATTATATACTAAATGGAAACAAATAAGGTGGCCGCCGTTGACATAAAAAAAAAATTTATTGCTGTGACGAAGGATTATGTTTGAATTTTTGATTTATAGATTGGCTAATGTGTAAGAATCACAACAATCAGTTTCGAACAAATGAGACTATTGATTTGAAAAAATCAGTCTTCTCATCAGGTCGCGACGACTGATGTTGTATTGTTATATTGGAATATTGTCTATATATATAGAACATACCATGTAGTTGTACTACTAGCGAATTACTGCTTAGCGTACGAAATTTGATTCTTTCACATTTCCATCTATATTCTATTTTAACAACTAACTTTTCGCATTCACGAATTTTATTATATATTTTACTTTGGTTTTTTTGCAATTGTAATGGTGTTATTGTGATTAGGAAATTCTTCCATTGGGGTGGTTGGGAAGTTGATTGTGTATAAGTGTCGATTATCATATTCGTTGTCACACAGATAGTGACGCTAAATGGAAGAATTTCCTACGATTTGTGTATTTAATTCGAGAGTGCTGAAATATACCAATATACAGAACAATCACAATAACACCATTACAATTGCAAAAAAACCAAAGTAAAATATATGAAGGATTATGCCATAACACTCCCAGCTCAGTCGATGTTAGGTTTACGTAACTACGTATTTGGTCGTGGGTTGTCAGTTATCACAGCTGTGTTATGGCGTAGGGTCACAATATTTAATTACCACTCATTTTTTTTTCACCTTCTAGCACGGCCTAATTAAAAACACTTAGGTTCTCATTCTTAATGTGATAGATGCCGACAAAAAAAAAAACAAATTGCATGTATTTCTTTCAAGGTAGAAATAAGATAAAATGTATTTCTCTGACAATATAACAATAATGTATACTAATAGTCCTCAACTTACGACGAGCCACCGTTCCAGAACGTCCGTCGTAAGTCGAAACAGTCGTAAGTCGAGGAATATGTTTATTTTATGGAATAAGTTCTTACTTGTGATAAAATCAGCTCAGATAAGCAAATACTGTTAACCATTTTAGTAATTCAATTACTAATGTATAAATTATTAATCCAGAAAATTAAAAATAAGAATTCATAAAAAGAAAATTGGATAATTACTTATATAATTCACATTTACAATAATAAAAAAAATATACACATTAAGCCAGTTTTAAAATAATTGTCAATTTGTGTTTCCACTTTACGTCATTGCTTTTCTTTCAAAATTTCTTGATAATGCACAAAAGAATCATTAACTGATCGTTTTATTTTTGCAAAACGATCTGTATCAGGAGCCATATTTTCAAGATTTTTTAATGGTGGGTGACTTGGCGCATTGTCCAAAAGTATCTTGAACGGAACTTTTTGTTTGTGATCACAAATGCTTTTGCTTCTGGTATGAAATGTTTTCTGAACCATTCGGCAAAAATTGTTTTTGCCATCCACGCTTTACTATTTGAAAAATAATGCAATGGAAGCCTATGCTTGTTTCCTTTCATAGCTCGAGGATTTTTCGAATTGTGAATTAATAAGGGTTTCAACTATATCCTGCCACATTACCACCCAATAAAAGAGTTACGTGCCCCTTAGACACCTTGAAACTTGACATACCCGGTAAACCACATGTCAATTGTTCGCCGAAAGATTCGGAAACTCCAAATATTGTTGGTCGGCAAATGAAGTGACTAATCTGTAACAGTAAGTCAGTCTAGTGGACATATAGTTAGCAGGCCAAATCCCGTCTTATATTTGACTTTTACCGTGATGCGAAGTCACTTTATCGTCAGTGTACTTGTTGACTAAGTTTTAACTTGAATGTTTATTAGTTTTCGACTTCAAATACGTTTATAGGTCTGACTTTAATCTCGCGATGTAGTATACTAACCTTCGACGTCCAAATAACATCCAAAAACTGACATTCATTCCGGTTATAAGATTTGCAATAAGATTAACAAAATTAAAGCAAAAAAGTCGTTTTTTTGATATCTGATCATTATACACTTATTATAAAGTGTTTATTTCTTTAATTTGTTTCAAATTTAAATAATTATGTATACAAAATAATAAATAAAATAACAAAAAATTAAAAAATAAATAAAAATAGTATCAATTCGGTAATTACAAAATAACTGAGTTCTTAAATATAATATAGATAAGGACCATAATGCACAACTGTCTACGTTTTAGTATAAGGCTTTCGTTTAAAGTAATCTTGAGCGGCTTGCGACACATTATCTTTATTGTAGAAGCCTACCACTACCTTCTTTTTTCATTTTGTTGCAAACATCCGTTATAAAGAGCAAAATATTTGAATATTTTTTAAAAAATATTATCTCTGGAAACGAAATACAAATTATTAGTTTTATATATATTAACAGAATCTTAAAGCTCACCATCAATATCAGCGGCCAAATTACTGTCCACTTTTTTTATACGGTCCCACTTGAGCACCTGACAAAATTGTTCGAGGAGAAGTTTATTTAGAATTGATTTCACGAAACCATTAATCTCCTTTTTTGCATCGCCTTTGTATGTATACTGGGTGTATGCGTATGCCTAATAAATAAAAAATATAAATATTATAATTATTCATAAATGAAGATGTACATATGTATATACGAAATAAAATTATCTGAACCAAATATGTATATTACAATTATTTCTATAATAATTGTAATTGTAATAAATAATTAAATATTAAATATAAATTAACATACCATATTTTCTTTATATTGATCGTCTTCTAATTTTTGCTCCAACTCGTTTAGTCCCGCTTTAGAGTTTATATTCACAATCGGATTGAATAATGATGTTGCTGATGACTTTTTGCTTAATTCTAGTATCATGTTTAACATGACTTCGTTTTGTGCCGAGATTTTTTCCATGTTTGTTTGGAGTTGCTCAAATTTAATGGATAAGGTTGTAAATCCTTTTTCGAGGCTAGACAAATTTTCCTGAACTGATTGCAAGGACTCGTACTGCACATAAACCACATTATTCATAGGTGTTATGTTATTCGCTATTTCCGATTCATGTTCGGTGGGTTCATCTTCGCCGGTCGTTTTATTGGCATTGTCGTTTTCAGGGGGTATAAAACTGTATCGTCATTGATTTGATCAAACAGATCATTGTACGATAATACATCGCCCGTATCCATGTTGGCTGTTTGTTTCTGTTGTTGTTGATCTTTTCTGTTCTCACCTTGATCCGAAAAATCTGATGATGTGTAATTTAACCTGAGACTACACTCTGTGTTCGCTGCTTTTATGGTATCTGTAGAAAAACAAATTAATCATAAATACATACACAATTGAACTACTAATTTTATAATATCTTCAAAAACTTACTAATATTATATTTTACGACGCGGCAGGGATATTTGATCCAGTTGTCTCTAGGTAGACCATTATTTTTTAATTCAAAACTCCAATTTTTTGATTTCGGACAAAAACACATATTTGCATCTTCCGTTAACCATGCAAATCTTATGACTTCTATGAGTCGTTTGTGGGGCTGTGTTTTATCCGGTGGGAATTCGACAACTGCAAAATTATCCATCTCTAAATGTGCCATCCTCGATCAAAATAATATTTAATATTGCATGACCCCGCTATTAATAGATTAGAATAACAGTAAATAGGTACATATAATTAAATATTAATAATAAAGCAACAAATTGGTATGGCTGTATGTACTGACTTTTTTTGCGACTTAAAAACGTATTACGTATTTTTACTTGTTTTATTTGCTATTAATTGTTATTTGGTATATGTCTTGCTACGATTTTGGTTTTTCAAAATGTTCATTTAATTTTGAAGAATGGCAAAATCGTATTAAAGGGAAAAATGTTTTTTGTGATGGACTTTCTTGATCTACCATTGAAAATAATTTTCTCCCTAATTGAGATTTATTCATTTTTTCGATGTTTAGCGTTATGTTTTGACACTCATGTACACTCAGTTTAGATGAGAGAATGGGATAAGTGTAAAAATCATCCTTTTGCGTGTACTGTTTGCCATAAAAAAATATATTTTCGTCTTCTTTTGTGAACCTTAATATTTCATAAATTTTATTATCTTTACTCAAAACATATTTGTTTTTGTAATCATTATTTAGTTTATAGCCATAATATAAAAGCTCCGAGTAACCGTTCTTTGTTCCTTCTATCGGTTTTTTAAGCTCGATGTGTGATACATTTGGTGTTATACAGGTAACATTTGAAAAGTTATTGCTTTCATGCAGTCTATTAGCGAACTCAATTAGCGGATGTTTATGAGCGGCCAACAGTTTTTTAAATGGATTCATAAACGATTCAAAACAAAACCCAGAAAAAGTATCCAAAGGGCCTTTAAAATTCAAAACTTCCTTCGCAAGATGACTTAGCATATGAATATTATGATTAACCATATCTGAACCATTAAAGATGTTCTGCTATTAAATTATATTTTATACACCAATCTGGGCAGCAAAGAAGTTTTATTGCTATATGCAGTTTTAGAAAATGATGATAAAATTTCAGCAAGTGCAACAAATGGTCCATAAAAGAGTAAAAAATTTCTCAGTTCGTTTCCTTTGAAAACAGCTACGTGCTCCAAAGATCGAAGCTGTCGTTGGAAATTATTTGGTAGAAATTTGTTTAAAAACATCATTTTGTTTGTGATTAAATTTTTCAAATTATTTGGAAATAGAGGTTTTTTTCCAAACCAAATTTTTAGTAATTTTTTCATTACACCGAGCAGTACTATGTGTAAATAATCTAAAGCAACTTGTGATACCATGCCTATACCAAGATCCTCAAGTGGAGAATTTGAAGTATGGAACTCTTCAGATGTTCGTAGAGCAAACGTTGAGTCTGTTCGAAGAGGTGCATTTAAATCATTAAAACACATTCTGTGGTATTTTTTATCAAATACTCCTCTAATTACACATTTTGGGCACCCACTAACGGCATTGTATTGTTTAACGCCACATACACTTGCCCTAGCTGGAGCATCACAAATTATTGCTCGAATTTTAATTGAAATAGGTATTCCATTATCATAAAAGGCATTTTGAATTATCTTCATTTCATCCACAAACGGGTTTAGGAAATCTTTAAAACTATTTGGCTTTTTGGGCCATGATAGATTCCAATCACAAAGACTAATATAAGCAAAAAGTTTTCAGCAAAGTTCGGTAATCCAGTGGTAATTCCGGAAAAAAGGTTTTGAAAAATTTTAATAACTCTGATAATGAGTTTTTGTTTACATTATGCTCAATCGACCATTTTTGCAAGAAGAACTTTACATATGAATTGACTTTTGAATCATTGTATGGTTCTATAAAATTGATAAAATTTATGTTTTCAGGAAAATTGTTTGTGAAAGGTCTACTAGGATTCTCTTCTTTTAGATTACGTTCACAGCCATTTTCAGTCTCAAAACTAGTTTCACAAAAAGCAGAATCATTTTTGTTCATAGATTCCTTTAAACCAGATACATTTTCGCTTGTATGCAAGAACCATGATTGGGTTTGACTATTGGTACCTATTTGTGAGAGCACGCTAGTTGAACTTTGCACTATTTCACTGTCTAACAAAATTTTGCTCAAAATGACTTTATTTATTTTTTTAAATTTGTATTTTAAATTATTAACTGCTTTATTCTTGATTTTATTATTTGCTATTACTGAATTCATTTTTAATTTTCACTTTTAAACATGCATTAACTCGAAATAGTGTAATATAAACGGTGCACTTACCTGGACGCTTAAACTAAACCTTTAGAGCAATACACTGAACTCGATTTGATTACTTTTCTAAAACAGACGACAATGCCACTTATTTGATTACTAAATACTGACTTTTACGTCAGTTTTCTGTATCTGACTTAAATATACAACCACACCACTGACTTCAAAGCCAAACTTCTGTAAATGGCGTTGAAGCTTGACGAACAATTGAATTTTAAGTCATTGATGAGGAATCGATTTCAACGTCATTTATATAACAGACTTCGAAGTTAAAATAGTGTAATTGGCACTCAAATGCGTCTTATAACAGGTTTCATAGCTTAAGTAAGAAATATACTATTCAAGCTAATCATATGCGGAACGTTAAAGACTGAGATTTAAATTTGGACTTTGCGTTATATTTATGTAGTCAAGTAATTGACACAAAAGTCAATTTACGAGTTTCAACATCAGAGTCAATCATCAGACGTACATTTACAATTTTTCAGGACTTGTTGTTTACCGGAATAGTATGCTTCAGTGTTAACGTAGCTGCGTTGTGGCATCCGTCGTCGAATTTAAACTTAAAACGAACATAAAAATGTTAAACTATGATAGAACGTGTGAAAAATTTTAGTTAATGTTTAACTCCGAATATGATTGAATGGAAAAAAATTTACTGATTTTTGTATAATGTCTATGTAGGTACAGTAATTTAAAAAAAAAAAAAAGTTCAGTAATTTTGGAAAAAAAAAATTGAAAGGAAACGAAACCGAAAAAAACGTTAATTTTTGGCCGTCGTGACTTCGAATTGTCGTAAGTCGAACCGTCGTAAGTCGAGGACAATTTATGACAAATATTGATTCAATTCAACGTTTGAAATAAAATTCGTTTTCAACGTTCGAGAAATGTTTATTAACATTAACAATGAAAAATATCAATACTTGTGTTAATTAATTCAAAAAAATATACAAAAACAAAATCTTGTAATAACGGCACATAAAATAATTAATAAAAATTACCTTCAACATCGAAGACGACGAAAGCGCTTCCTGCCTTGATCCTGTAGGAAAAATTTAATTACATCAACAAAAAAATTATATTTAAAAAACCCGTATAATTATACCTATTCAGCTATGCTACACACAATTTTGGTTTCTGGATTCAAACTACTGCGCAACAGATTTTAATTTTTAATGTTAAACCCTTATTTTAAATTAAATCATTAAATTTTTTGTTTTGTTTTATTCTGTTCTCTCAAAAATAAAATTTAAGCAAAAATCTACATTTCAAAAATGGCCGTAAATTTTTTTATTTTCATTTCAAATTTTTTCATTTCGGATTCACGGTCAAAATTTTTACGTCGCAGCTGCGTAATAAAATTTTTGTCCGTGAATCCGAAATGAAAAAATTTGAAATGAAAATAAAAAAATTTACGGACATTTTTGAGATGTAGATTTTTGTTTAAATTTTATTTTCGAGAGAAAAGAATAAAACAAGACAAAAAAATTTAATGATTTAATTTAAAATAAGGGTTTAACATTAAAAATTAAAATCTGTTGCGCAGTAGTTTGAATCCAGAAACCAAAATTGTGTGTAGCATAGCTGATTAATTAACTTCAAGCTTACACTTAAAACAAAACGATCAATAGAAAATGATTGAAAATGAAAAGTTAAAAGCACAAGAATTGAATCAAAGAAAAAATTTACAGAAATATGTAATTGATGTTATACGTAAATTGAAACTATAAAAATTGAAAACACAATTAATACAAAAATTGTAGCTTAGAACTTGAAATGAATGTTTGCAAATTTAACCAAAAAAAAATTAACAATGTACCCAAGGTACTCTCTACGAAATAAAATATTCCTCCAGTAAGGTGATGACGTATGACGTATCGTATAGTACCCGCTAAGTTACTCTACACTCAAACTGCACTCGAACTGTGACATACAATTTCTATCGAATGTAACTATTTTGCAGCAAAGATACAAGTGAATTATGGCGTGGACTTAACCATGTAAGAAAACTCCAGTTTACTTAGGCAATAATGGATAACGGTTTCCTTGTAATGCTTGAAAGGTGCACGTAAACCTGACAAATGTGCAACTCTTTTCCCGATGAGCCGTTGAAATTCGTAGTCTCCATTCAACTCAATTGCATCGTAAAGAGCTTTACATTTTTATTGATTCTGCTTCTTCTTTTATTGATGTTAAAGTTTGGTATCGATTATATTACCAAATACCATAAGGATTTAGTTTTTTAATTTTTTTTTTCAGGGTGTATCACTACCAAGCACTGTTATTATACTTTGCTGTATCATTAGCAACAACATACACACGTTGCTTCTCAGTTTTATGTTATGCACTAAACGTCTGATAACACTTTTAACGTTAACATAATAATTTTAATAGTTAGAGGTTCACTCTCAAAACAACAAACGATTTACTTAATTGCTTTTACTAGACAAAAAAAAACTGAAATGTATTTTAAGTAAACAGCATGTTTACTATCTGATGTCTCACAGTTTAATATAATCAGCATCCCAATAAAAATCTTTATCACAAAAAAAATCAACGTAGATTACCGCCAAAACGTAGCATAAAAAAATGACCAGTTCATCAATAAAATACAGTCACACCACAATAATATTAACATTAAGTGGCTACAGGTAATTGCGTATAGCATTCGCAGATAAGTAAATTAGTGCCAGAAAATTTCTGCCCATTCACATGAAAAAACATACTCCAACTTTTACGTCGCGGGTCGCGTATTAGGGCCCATCCTATATCTACTTTACACTTCCGATATACCGACAACGGAAACAACATTCATCGGAACTTTTGCTGATGATACGGCAGTATTAGCATCAAGTGAATCGCAGAACCAAGCAGTAGAATACTTACATCAAGCACTCGATAAAATCATCCAATGGACCAGAGATTGGAAAATAAAGCTTAACGAGCTGAAATCAGTACATGTAGCATACATGGCACAAAACATCCATATATTTCTCAATAGGGTACAAATTTCCCAAGCTGAATCTGCTAAATATCTCGGATTGCATCTCGATTCAAAATTGAACTGGAAATATCACATTAGACAAGAAGCAGAACAAATCAAAATAAAACAACGTGAGATGTACTGGTTAATAGGAAGACATTCTAAACTAATTTAGATGTATGGTATCCAACTCTGAGGCTGTACTAAATAATAAAATCGTTTAATTATTCAAAGTTGTGAAACAAATTTCTACGTGCAATAACGAATGCTTACCGCTACGAAACCAACGAGGAGTTACACAAAGACCAAAATGATAAATGGATTGATGAAGTGATCCAAGAATTTGCCATCAATCATGAAAGAAGGTTACTGCAACAGTGAAGCAATACTACAACTTCTTGACATAACACAAGAACTGAGACCCCTTAAAAGAATTAAACCGCATGAGCTAGTCATCTAATAAATAAAGGTTCATTCGGAACAGAATATTGATTGGTTGTAAACCCACACTCGCTCCACTTATTAGTTTCAAATAAGTGCGTTATCATCATTAGTAATAAATTAGCATGTGATAACGTACTATTTAAATAAAAAAAAAAAAACTTCATACATTTTCTATAGATTAGAAATTGTCCCAAAAACTTCCAATTCCACTAAACGGGCTGTTAATGTTCTGAAATACCTAAAATGTCAAATAGTTTTACTTCTTGTTATAAACAACAATTCAGCTTGCTACGTTTTAAATTTGTAAAATGAGAAAAAATTTACTTTTTGGAATTCCCCAGCAAGTAGAATAACGCGCCCGATAGCGGGTCTGTTTACATATGTGGGAGCGAAATAAATTTCTTACTTTGCCTTTCTTTGTTTTGGATACACAGTTGAATCATAAAATGCAGTTTAGTCGTAAAAACACTGCGGTTGCACCAGTAAGAGCAAGTTATTATACATTAAAGTTTTGTTAAAAAAAATCTCTACTCAGGATACATCTATCCATTATGCGTAGCTTTAATTTTTAACCCAGCCGTTAAATATCCGCCACCGCACAATTATTATATTAAAAATATAATTAAAACATCTGTAAAATAATTAGACGATATGTATCTAATAATTAGATATAGTTTAAAGTTTGGAAGCGATTTGAGGAAGTTGAACATTCCTTGGAACTTTGGGGAGTATTTGTCATAACGGTGCTTTTTGTTATTTACCTCATTAAGAAATTGCAGGTCTAAAGAATTTTCTCTCAGTTCACATGTTGATGCAGATGAAGACTTGACATGCTTCAAAACTATTCAAGAGGATCTATTTGTTATAAATAATAGTTTTAATTGCAATATAAATTTGCTACAAGGCAATATAAATTTGCTTCCGTTGCGTCGTTAATTTTATTATCACTTATATAACTGAATGTGTTAATTATTGTTTCATTAATTAAACAGTTTTAAAAATAAATGTTTCCAATGAGACATTTTAGCCAATTTACTAAAAAAATATTTGTACATGTTGTAATACTCAAACATAGTATAAACCAGCTGCCAAGAAACTAACTGAATTTTTTAAACTGAGGCATATTCGTTTACAATTCCATTTTTGTTCCAATTGTTGCCATACAACTAGTTACGCACATAATTAGTTAGTTCTATTCGCAAAACTTACTAACATAAACTAAAAGTTGCTAACATTATTTTTATCATTTTGACGTTGATCCATAAAAAACTAGCACAGCAACGAGCCCATTATCAAATGTATTTCATTACTATGATATTAAATAACGTTTGTTGAATTAAGCTTAGAATTCGTTTTTGCTAAACGGCTGTTTAAATATTAGCATTTTTGCATACACATATAAATGGTTGTTTTATTAAATGTAATTAATTCAAAATTTTGGTTGTTTGCTAATAAAAGTTGTTAATAGTGCGATGGTACCTATATAACTAAACTGATTATACATTTAAAAATTTATTTGCAAGTTGAAAGCCATCGTGTACAGTTCAATTGCTAAAAGAAAATGTTCTTTATTAAGAATTACGTAATCCTAATATGTGTGTTATTTTTTGGAGTATACGCATATGGGAAAAGTGATTCAGAAGCGTCGAAAACGTTACGGATGGTATCGATCGTAAGTATAAAATTTGCACGGGAGTTATTTTGTTATTTCATTAATTAATAAGGAAATTTCTAGTTTTTCCGACATGGCGAACGTAATCCAGACACATCGTTCCCAACGGACCCGAATTTTAATTATTCCTGGCCGGGTGGATATGGTGCGCTAGTTCCAAAAGGAGCTTTGAATTTATTGAACGTTGGTAAAAAATTACGCGATAGGTATTATAGCTTGATTCCGAAAAATGGTTTCTACCACCAAAATGTCATTAAAGTAAGGAGTAGTGAATATGATCGGTGTTTAATGAGTGGTGAAAGCTTTTTGGCTGGTTTTATGCCGCCCAAGAAATCATTAAATATACTTCCAATTCCGTGGCAACCAATTCCAATCAATTCACTCCCAAGAGCAATCGATTATGTGAGTAAAAAAAATATAATAACATTTTTAGGGTAAACTAGAAAATTAAAGCTTATTGGTTATACTCGCATGTGGTAAACCCTAATTGCTCATTTATCGGTTTACAACTAAAATTGAAGTTGGTAAAATATAATTACTCACAATCACTTTCAAAATATTTTGTTCAGTACATATTTCCGTTAGCACCATGTCCAGCTTTTGATCGAACGTATGCCTCGATTAATTCGCCTGATAACGAATACTATGAAGAAACATATGGACAATTTGCTGATATTTTGAAAATATTAGGAAACTACACAGGCCAACAATTCATTAGGTTAACACAAGTAGAAAATCTTTATTCTACGTTTCAAATTCAACAATCTGCTGGTCTCGAAATACCGAAGTGGAGTGATTCATTTTATCCTGAAAAACTATTGGAAATAGTGAAAGTTAGTTCGCGTTTAAACACAATATCACCGTGGATGAAAAAAATGAAAGGTGGACCTATAATAACACAAATCTTAGATATTATGAACGCAAAAAAAATGAAAACGCTCAATCCTGATCGTTCAATATTTGTTTATTCTGGCCATGATCTTACGTTAAAGAACATAATGAATACGATCGGTCTTTTCCCGGCGGGAGAAGTCCCAGATTTTGGCGCAACATTAGTATTTGAGTTGCACGACAACAATTTGATTTCTGACAATGATTTAGAAATACGAGTAAGTATCTAATCAATTTTAATGCTAGTTATAAATCCCTAATCCTTTTCTATGTGTTTTAGATTATTTACTACAATGACGGTTATGCTAAGGTCCCAAAGAAACTGAAGATACCAAATTGTGGGGAACCATGTTCACTCGGTAAATTCGCCGAATTGATGGAACCGTATATTATTCGTAATATAGAAGAAATATGTAAGGCTCCATAATTTGGCATGGTGTATTGAAGCTTTGCAGTACAAGGACGATATGCAATGAATTCCACTCGCCTCCATTTGTCTAAAATAAAATTTACTTTTATTTAAAAACGTTTGTGTTTCTCTACAATCCTGAATTTGTCTACAGTTAGTGAAATAAACATTGTATATTAAATATTGATAAATGTTTGTCTAAGATGTTGTGTAATAGGAATAGCTATGATCATAAATTAAATTAGTATCGTTTTTTGAATTCGCAGTCATAATTTGTCACAATATAAATTCATACTGCACCACACGTTACACAGACTGTGTGAATAGAAGGATATAAAAATAATGGATTGGAAAAATTATCAGTTGAACCATTAGCAAACCCATCGACAATAGGCGTCAGCAAAAAATGGCCACAGTCTTTTAGGTTATGATACACAAAATGTTAATAAGTGCAATTTTGTCTTACACTGCGCGAGAAACTTTCAGCAGGGTACAAGAATAGTGGTGGTATATGTTGGGTCTCGCCACAACCACTAAACATATTTTTCACAAAGAGGAAAATGGTTACATTCATTTTTTAATTTATTATTCCACGGTGAAAGAAAAAACACGTCTTCTACGACGATCAATCGCCGACCCGGAGTAGCAAACACTGCCTAATGTATTTAAAATAGCAAGGCTTTACTAAAATATGCGGTTGAATTCGAATTGGTTGGTTAGTAAGCTTCGAAAATTATCTAGTTTAAAGGATCTCATCGAATATTCAAAACATGTATCAGAGTTGCATTTGGTGTTGATTCTACAACAAAGCAGTAACGATATATTTGTCGAATTCGGTCACTCGTGGTTTATAAAGGACATACAATCGGTCCGAATTTTTAAACTTTCTCTCTCTCTAGTTTTCACATTCCATGAAGGGATTTTGCCGCCTGCACTATGGTCCTCCTTCCGTCTCGACCCATCGTTCTCGTCCTCCAGTTTCGACTTCCTAATATACGTAGGTCTTGTTCGATTTATTCGTAGGTCTTATGTTCGATTATTTAAACGTTGTTGTCTAAATAGTTAGTGACAGCTGATTGGTAACTCTGCAGTGATGCTTGGTCTGACGATCTTTCCTGCTTGTCTGTTGAGCGTATAGATGACAGTTTGCACTTATATTTGAATATGACAAGCACATGATCGCTGCCCATGTCTGCACTTCTGTAAAATCTAACGTTGGATATGCTGCGTTAGAATGCCTCTTATACAACAGACACATTACTAATTTCGTAACCATAATTTTGGGATCATGATTTCTTAAATGAGAACACAAAACATACTACAATTTCTTTTGTCTTCTCATTTGGTTTTAAATTGTAATGGAGTATTCGCTGACAAAAATGTCAAGATTGACATTTAATTGTCAGAAATGACTATTATATTGACAGAACAGAAAAAAATTTGTTCCCGCCAACTAAACATTCATAACAAACAGAAAGCTCAAAAGAAACTAGATCTTTTTTGGTAAATTATTAGTGTTAGGAATCTCCATTTTTGAAGCGTTCGGCGTTGTGAGCAATAAAATGCATTGAAATGAGAAAAAATATCTCATTTCGAAACTGAGTTCAAATTTAGTTTAAAAGTATGGTAAACATGACACACTAGTACGAAATCATGATTTCGAGTTAATCATAATTACGAAACTAACAGTGTGTGTCTATGGCATTAGACACCATGACGTGATCGATTTGGTTTTCCGTTCTTTCATCATTCGATCTCCACGTAACTTTGTGGATTCTCTTGTGTGTGGGAAAACGTACTTGATACAACAAAGTTGTAGATTATTGCTGGGTCGGTTACGCGTTGGCCGTTGTTGTTACTAGTTAAGTGCAGGCTGTTAGGACCGATGTGCGATGTATTTTCTGCACTCTTACCGATTTTTGCATTAAAGTCGCCCACGATGGTCTTAATGTAATAGGGTATGTTATTGATGACTTCCTCTAGCTCGACAAGAAGAGAGTTATTGGTTGCAAGTGCTATTTTGTTGCGAGATTGACGTAATATGTCTTCTGTCATCGGATCTTTATAGTTTGTCCACAATGCTAAGGGATTTGAAGGGAAGCATGTTGAAACTATTATTGAGAATAATGTTCTAATTTGTTTTGTGGAAGCAGTAAATGTTGCATCTGCTAATGAATTATCCCAATGTTCATCGTTCTGAAGTAAATCTAAACTTTGGCATGCTTCGCGATATGATTCTCACAGTACATTATTTACGGTTCATGGTGTATCTTCCCATTTGATATTGCTTAATTTCATCTAAATTCTGGTGTTCTTCCCATTTGATGTTGCTTAATTTCATCTAAATTATTTGCAGGTGCTACTCCGAAAACGGCCATATCGCTTCCTTTATTTACATATTTGCAAATGTATTTTATTGATTTAACAGAATTGCAATATTCAACGTTTATATGAGCTTTATATGTTTCTGATAATAAAGGTGAATATGGTACTATCCAACGGATATCAATTGCAACGTTAGTATTTAGTACTTGCATTGTTATTGATCTTCCATTGTTTTCAAAGGATTAGTTTTCAGGAATTAATTATCTGGGATATCTTTTAGAGCATTTACCATCGATCATACATAGTGAATTTATGTTTAATGCTCCACATGGGACATGTAACATATTTTGAGTAACAATTTGGAAAAGTTCCGGATCATTTGTTGAGTCGAGTATTTCTGCAGATATAATTTATGTAATTATTGTAATATTTAGTATTGTAATGGCAAACAAATCTTTGTATTGCCATTAATGCCAGTTGTGTTTATTAAAAAAAATAAAAAAATTTAATTTGTATTGCAATGAAATTCTTGAAAAGCATTTGTGTGACGGTCGGTATTATACACGATCAAATAATTTGTGGAGTAATGGCAAAGAAATTTTAACCCAAAATTTCTCACGATCCGAATCATAAGCGTAAATTTTTATCAAAATCAGAACAGTGTTTCTTAAGGTGATAATCTTCTATGGATGCTGCCACTTACGGTGAACCGATTTCAACTAAACCTTACAGACCGACTTCTCACTACCCATAGAAAATATATTAAAATTTTTATCAAAATCGATGCAGTAGTTTTTGAGTTAATCGATCGGAAATCTCTTATGGAAGCTACTATTTCCGGTCAACCGATTTTGACAAAACTTTACAAAAACGATGCTCCAATGACCCATAGCACACATGTATAAATTTTTATCAAAATCGATGCAAGTTTATCGCTTACGAACAAACACCTTTCTTTTATATATATTCGCCTTTAAAGCGCCGCTAGAGGCGTCGTAGTCGCCCAAGCCAATGGTGGTGTAAATTCATTTATATGTCAAATCGTATAGGAAAATGGTGCAAGCTAAATTTTAATTTGAATTTATTATTATTTCGCAATATATTACGCAGCAGAAGAATATAATAAATTAATAATAATAGCACATAAAATATAAATATATATATATATATATATATATATATATATATATATATATATATATATATATATATATATATATATATATATATATATATATATATATATATATATATATATATATATATATATATATATATATATATATATATATATATATATATATATATATATATATATATATATATATATATATATATATATATATATATATATATATATATATATATATATATATATATATATATATATATATATATATATATATATATATATATATATATATATATATTAATTTTAGGAAATCAATCCAGAATTAATTACGAAAACCTGCTTAAAAGTGCCGATTTGTTTTTATAATTGTAATTGTTGTTGTATGATGTCTGATGAAAAATTTGATCAATATCAGTCATTATTTACTATTACGATGGCGGACAGTTTACGAGGCTAGAAACATAATATTGTGTGGTGTGGTGTTGAAGGAATTACTCAAAACATGTTCAAAACTGCGAGTATTTGATTGCAATCGCCAAACCCCGAAAACCAGCCATGAGAAGTAAATCTTTTCATCCATTTAAACAAGCTATGGATAAATACTGCCACTTGCAAATATCCAGGAGGTCGTGGTAGTAAATTTAAACCCATTATTGGAAGCTTTCTATATTTAAATCAGTTAGTGATATTATTTATAACAAACAATACACGACTAATACTGGAAAACTTTCATTTGCTACTCCAACAAGTACCACGCGTAGAAAAACACAAAATTTTTAATGAATATTTAAAAAACTTGGTCGAAATATTTTATGTTTGTACTGTTTGGGCTGTAATGCAACTAACACTAACTGTTTTGGTATACATATTTTTATCAAATTAATTTAATTTACAAATTACGAGTACTGATGCAAGACATTATTTTACTATGCAGTTTGACATAAAAATAAATTTATACTACCATTGGCTCTAGTTAAAAAAATATCCAGAATAGAGATAATCAAATGACAAAAATAAATATTATATAATTGTTACTAAAATTAATTTTAAATAAAAATTATTAATGTTTATTTATTTATTTTGAGTGTAAATGTATGTGTGACTTACGATACGAAAAGCTGCTACGTGTGGTATTGAATGGTATCCGATGTACTGCCTGCATGCTAAGCTGCATAAAAATATTAGTATTGTATGTAGCTGTTATATGCCCCGATGATGATGTCAAGAACAAATAATGTTGTTAATGCGGCTTTTATTTATGTTCATCCTTGATGCTTAGTTCACGGAACGGGATTATTTTTTATCCAACTCTTTAGCCAATCAAATCTTTATATTCAACTAAGTCCCGCCCAATTTGATCTCGGTTTAGTTGAAATATTTCCATCTTTTGAGCAAATAATCTAATTCGTACATTAGTATGACATTTTTCGAATGAATTTGTTAGGTTATCGCCTTAAATAATTTAATTTAAAGTTATTATATAAAATAAATTAAATAAATATGCCAGATGCATTTAAGTGAAACAATTACGATGAGAACCAAAAATTTTATTTTTTTACAACTGTTGGGCTATAAATTATTTGATAATTTATACGAGTAAATTGTGATGTGTGTATAAAACCGAATAGCTATATTGTGTATTTGTAATCCTCAGACATACGTTTATTCGATTAAATTAAAATAAAGCCCCATCTAATCGTAGACAAAGCAGGAATTGTAAACAAAAAATACAAAATAACAGAAAACATATCGCACATCCTCTTAAAACCTGTCAATACAAAAAACAGTTTTGAGATAAATGCATTTTAATCTTTTTTAATTGCTAACGCTACTGTGATGATGCTGAGATTATTCATTGTTAGCTTTATAAAATAAATAATCAAGTATAGCAATTTAAAATGCATTTATCACAAAACTGTTTTTTGTGTCATTTTTTTAAATGATGTGCGATAGACAACCGTAGACAAATTTTTTGAGCAAAAGTTGGTAAAAAAAGCCAGCTTTTTTTATCTCATTCCGTGAACACACTGAACGATGTATCCAGTTCTTATAATTTCAGCGCTCGAATCCACATTAACGTCAATCTAACGCTTTATTATTTATGTGTAAGAATTATAGTACATATTATTTATTATGAATTTTATTTATTATTTGTTGTAGATTTTTAAGTAATCACAACCGAATGTGTCCTTATACTATTAACGGTTCTTTTATGTTATATTATGTATACTGTGATATTTTAGTAGTTTTGTTTAGTTTGATTTAGTTTAACTAATTATTAAGTATATTTATTTGCTATATACGCGGCCGTATTTTATCTACAACACATGGCCGAAAGTTTTTAGTCCGCCATTAGTGGTTCAACAGTTCTATTTATCACACGATTTAACTTATTATCGCATACGCGTTTACGCGATTGTTATTTATTCTACAAATTTATAATTTAAATTACAATAACTTGGAACATAACAAAACTATCATATTTGCGCTTTATTTTTATTATCAATCGATTTTATGTTTTTTTATTATACAAGCGCTCGATATATTTATAATTTTATTATTTTGTTCTAATCACTTGTGATGTGTCTCATCGCTCGTTACTGGATTGACTCTCTGTTTTTTTAATTTCCGTCTTTTTTCCGATTTTTATTTGATTACCAACCAAAAAAAAAAAAAAAATAGAAATTTTATTTTGAATGACACTTAGCATTATAATAGCGAGAATTAAATCATAGTGAGAGCCATTGTATTTACACCTCTCCTATATCATATCATTTATGAAGCTTAAATACTTGTGTCATCGAAAATTGGGACGATTGTAAGTCGTAACACATCCAACATACCCAATCATATTAGAGGACTTCTTCCAAAAGTCATTTATGAATCTCATTTCCGACCAACTTATCCAATCCCATCATGATCGGTTAAGAAATTAGCGAGTTCCGCCCCAGTGGCACTATTCTGGTAATTCCCTGGGAATAGGGAATTGGGGAAAGATTTTATATGTAATTTCTATTTTAAAATTTTTTTTCTGGCATACTGAGGTAAAAATCTAGTGGTAATTTTTTTAAAAACAAAATAAAATTGGGAATAATTTTCCCTGCCAATTTAGATATGGAAAAATTATTCCCAATTTATAAATATTTGCATCAAACATTTCTTCTTAGTAGGCCCGAAAAAAAATATTTGAACTGAAATTACATATAAAATCTTTCCCCAATTCCCTATTCCCGGGGAATTACCAGAATAGTGCCACTGTGGCCATATTAGAGAACCTCTTACAAAAATCATTTAAGAATCCTATTTCCATCCAACATACCAATACCATCATAATAGGTTAGGAAATCGCCGATTTATTTCCCAGGTGGCCATATTCCAGAACTTCTTCCAAAAATAATCTAAGAATCTCAATTCCGACCAACATGTCCAATTCCATCACAATCGGTTAAGAAATTACCGAGTTCCGTACCAGATAGCCATTTTCCAAAACTTCTTCCAAAAATAATTTAAGAATCCCATACCCAATCCCATCATAATCGGTTAGGAAATGGCTGAGTTCCTCGCTCCAGATGGCCTTATTCCAGAACTTGTTCCAGAAGATTTTGGGTCGAGGTTTATATAATTTTTGCAAATAATTTACTTTATATTTTAAAGCAACAATTTGTTTTGCTAAAGAAGATAATTTAAGCTTAAATCATAATTATGGTAAGATCTTGATTTAGTATTCAATAAAACATATTTTATTATTTTATAATGTATTTAACACAAAAATAATCAGAAACATGTGATTACTAAAAAATAACCTATTAAACCTTTATCCTTCCTCTAGTACATTGGAATTGTGTTGCCTTATACCGTACGATCGCTAGGTGTCCACAACTGTTTTCTGTCAAAAAAAAAATACCTTTCCTATCGTTCGTATATAAAGTCGTTGGCCAAAAAACTTGCGCGGTTCCATCATTTCAACGTTTTTACATAATAAAATTTGTTTTTCTGTTCTTCTTTAAGTTTCCTCCTACTATTTTTTTAGAGTCACTTCAAATCCGATTGGAATAGGGTAAGTTCCAAATTTAAAAACACCAGTTCTGTTTAACTGTGTTCAAACATGAAAAATAAAGGGTAGGATTCGCGGCCTTTTTCCTGGTACATGGCTTCACATTCATATCTCAGTATCTTATTGATCGTATCAGGTAATTCTTATGTGTGTTTGACTTACTATATAACTTGCATAAAAAACGGCGAAGTGAATAAAAAGTTACAACATTTTAAACATGGAGATAAATAATGAAAAAATTCGATATTTTTACAATTTCATTACGACAAAGGTAAAAACGCGGCTCAGGCTTGCGCAACAATTTGTGCTTTTTATGGAGAAGGTGATTTATTAAAATCAGCAGCAAAGAAATGGTTCGCGGGCTTTTGTTTTGGAAATATGGATGTCAAAGATGCACCTCGCTCTGGTCGACCAACCACTTGAAAAGTAGATGATATCAAGCAGAAAATTGAAGAAGACCGGCATATAAGCAGTCATGCAATTACTAAAGAACTAAATATTGATCACAAAACAGTTTTAAACCATTTGAAAATGGCTGATTACAAAAAAGCTTAACGTTTGGGTACCACATGATTTAACAGATAAAAATTTAATGGACCGGATTTCTATCTGCGAAACGCTGCTGAAACGGAGCGAAATCGAACCATTTTTAAAGCGAATGATTACTGGTGATGAAAAGCTGATAAGATACGACAACGGTGTGTGAAAAAGATCATGGACGAAACGAGGTGAAGCTTCCCAAACGGTATGAAAGCCATACCAAGGATTGACGATAAGAAAAGTAATGCTGTGTGTTTGGTGGGATTGGAAAGGAATCGTGCATTATGATGTGCTTTTACCGGGCCAAATGGTTGATTTGAAATCTTTACTGTCAGCAACTAATGTGTTTAAGGCAAGCAATTCAGTTAAAACGTCCAGAATTGATCAGCAGAAAGGACGTTGTGTTCCACCATGATAACGCTAGACCACACACATCACTGATGACGCGGCAGAAACTGAGAGAGCTTGGCTGGGAAGTTTTGATACACCCACCATATAGACCTAACCTTGCACCACCGGACTATCTTTTGTTCCGGTCCGTGCAGAACTATCCTAATGGTTTTACATTAAATTCAAACGAGGCCTGCGAAAATGAGTTGTCCCAATTTTTCGCCTCTAATGTAATAAAGTTAGTTTATTTGAAAAAAGGCAACGAACTATTTCCCGTAACTATTATTAACCAACTTTATTTTTCCTATTCATAGGTTATATTTAGCGACGAGTGCCACTTAGAGGCGGTCACGGAATTTCAATGTTTCGTGCACAGGCGACCAGGCGAGCGCTGTAATGAGCACTGCGTGGAAAAACGAGTCACACATTCACCGGCCATCATGTTATGTAGCTGTATATCTCCAAAGGTCCTGAACCAATATATTTTGTACAAGGGACGATGCGGCAAGACCAACACAAGTAGGTTTTGAATGATGTGTACATGTCCTATGATGTGTACATGCCCTGCTCCATTGGTGTACACTTTCCTGCAAAATGACGTACCTTGTTACAATGCATTAAGCGTTAAAAATTACTTGAACAGTAAAAAATTAACATTCTTTCGTGGCCAGGCAATTCACCAAATCTCAACCCGATAGAGAATTGCTGGTCCGTGTTGAAGCGACTATAGTATGTATGCGTACCAACAATACTGTGGTCGAACTAAGAGAAAACATCGAGGACGTTTGGAGAAATGATTTAGAAATAGAAAATACAATAAAGAATTGCTACACAAAAGCATGCCAGAACGATGCAAACAAGTAATATTAGAGAAAGGAGGCCACAAAATATTAATAACTTTTTTTTATTACATAAAATAAATTATGTTATTAACTAAAATTAAATTTCTTCGGAAAATATTTTTTTTATGTACAGTGTAATCGAGTTTTGAAAAAAACATTTTGTGATTTCTATGGGTGCGCAAATTTATTGGCCAACGACTGTATTTATGCGTAAACAGGCCCGGCATTTTTCGGGACACTTGGCCAGTCCTTGGTCCTACAGTCTAATCAATCAATCAAACAATTTCTGAGATCTTCAAACTTGTTTTTCCGATTTTTATTTGCACATTAAAAACATGTTTGCTCTTTAACCGTAACATACATAGTTTTACCACAGAAAATAGAATACAAACAGAAGAGGCATAACCCGATTTTTCTATGGAAAAATGTTGACCGTTTTTTATCCTTGATCTGTATGGAAAAGGGTAGAATATAGTGGTGAAAAATAGTCAAATTTTTTTTGGCACACTTAGTAGCGTGTATATATATATATATATATATATATATATATATATATATATATATATATATATATATATATATATATATATATATATATATATATATATATATATATATATATATATATATATATATATATATATATATATATATATATATATATATATATATATATATATATATATATATATATATATATATATATATATATATATATATATATATATATATATATATATATATATATATATATATATATATATATATATATATATATATATATATATATATATATATATATATATATATATATATATATATATATATATATATATATATATATATATATATATATATATATATATATATATATATATATATATATATATATATATATATATATATATATATATATATATATATATATATATATATATATATATATATATATATATATATATATATATATATATACTTTATAATAAATGGTTTTATCACAGAATACAAACATGTATAACCAGAAAAGACATTGGGCATAAAAAGAAATTTGTTTCATAACTTTTAAATAAGAATCTATAATTACAGTGATGGTTTTACATATGTTCACTAACTGTTTTTCATTCTGTATGAGTCCATAATTGATTATTTGAAATAAAAATATTCAAAAATAACGATTTTTTTCTACCTTCAGTGAGTCAAGGTCAAAAAAATGAGTCGATATTTATCCATACAAAAACAATGTTATGTCGTTTCTGTAGTTATTCTGTGGTTTTACTTTATAAAGATAAAATTTATTTTTAAAAACATCTGTAAAATATTAAGTTTTGAAGCGATTTCAGGAAGTTGAACACTTCCTGCAACTGTGTACTGTGTGGGGTGTACTTGCCATAACTATGCTCTTTGACCTCATTGAAAATTGCAGGTGTAAAGAATTTTCTCTCAGTTCACATGTTAATATAAATGAAGACTTCTCATATACATGTTATAAAGAATAGATTTATTTGACACGAGGTAATATAAATTTGTTTCAGCTACGTGTTGATTTTATTATCACTTATATAACTGAATGTGTTAATTATTGTTACATTAATTAAACAATTTTTAAAATAAATATTTCCAAAGATACCTTTTAGCCAATTTACTGAACAAATATTTGTACAGGTTATAATACTCATACATACCATAGTATAAACCAACTGCCAAGAAACTAACTAACTAATTATTGCCATATAGTTAAGCACATGATTATTTAGTTCTATTCGCCAAACTTACTAACATAAACTAAAAGTTGCTAACATATTTTTATCATATTGACATTGATCCATAAAAAATAGCACAGCAACGAGCCCATTATCAAATGTATTTCACTACTATGATATTAAATAGCGTTTGTTGAATTAAGTTTAGAATTCGACTGTTTTGCTCAACTGGTGTTTAAATATTAACATTTTTGCATATATAAATACTTGTTTTATTAAATGTAATTAATTCAAAATGTTCGTTGTTTGCTAATAAAAGTTGTAAATAGTGCGCGATAGTATTTATATGTCTATAACTAAATTGATTATTCATTTAAAAATTTAATTGCAATTTGAAAGTCATCGTGTACAGTTCAATTGCTAAAAGAAAATGTTCTTTATTAAGAATTGCTGTCAAGTAATCCTAACATGTGTGTTATTTTTCGGAGGATACGCATATCCACAAGCGTCGACATCGTTACGGATGGTATCGATCGTATGTATATAGAAAAATATGCACGGGAGTTATTTTAATTATTAATTAATAAGGAAATTTCTAGTTTTTCCGACATGGCGAACGTAATCCAGACGCATCGTTCCCAACTGACCCGAATTTTAATTATTCCTGGCCGGGTGGATATGGCGCACTAGTTCCAAAAGGAGCTTTGAATTTATTGAACGTTGGTAAAAAATTACGCAATAGGTACTATAGCTTGATTCCGAAAAATGGTTTCTACCACCAAAATGTCATTAAAGTAAGGAGTAGTGAATATGATCGGTGTTTAATGAGTGGTGAAAGCTTTTTGGCTGGTTTTATGCCGCCCAAGAAATCATTAAATATACTTCCAATTCCGTGGCAACCAATTCCAATCAATTCACTCCCAAGAGCAATCGATTATGTGAGTAAAAAAATATAATATCATTTTTAGTGTAAACTAGAAAATTAAAGCTCATTGGTTATACTCGCATGTGGTAAACCCTAATTGCTCATTTATCGGTTTACAACTAAAATTGACGTTCGTAAAATATAAATACTTACAATCACTTTCAAAATATGTTATTCAGTACATATTTCCGTTAGCACCTTGTCCAACTTTTGATCGAACGTATGCCTCGATTAATTCGCCTGATAACGAATACTATGAAGAAACATATGGACAATTTACTGATATTTTGAAAATATTAGGAAACTACACAGGCCAACAATTCACTAGCTTATTACAAGTAGAAAAACTTTATTCTACGTTTCAAATTCAACAATCTGCTGGTCTCGAAATACCGAAGTGGAGTGATTCATTTTATCCTGAAAAACTATTGGAAATAGTGAAAGTTAGTTCGCGTTTAAACACAATATCACCGTGGATGAAAAAAATGAAAGGTGGACCTATAATAACACAAATCTTAGATATTATGAACGCAAAAAAAATGAAAACCTGATCGTTCAATATTTGTTTATTCTGGCCATGATGTTACGTTAAAGAACATAATGAATACGATCGGTCTTTTCCCGGCGGGAGAAGTCCCAGATTTTGGCGCAACATTAGTATTTGAGTTGCACGACAACAATTTGATTTCTGACAATGATTTAGAAATACGAGTAAGTATCTAATCAATTTTAATGCTAGTTATAAATCCCTAATCCTTTTCTATGTGTTTTAGATTATTTACTACAATGACGGTTATGCTAAGGTCCCACAGAAACTTAAGATACCAAATTGTGGGGAACCATGTTCACTCGGCAAATTCGCTGAATTGATGGAACCATATATTATTCGTAATATAGAAAAAATATGTGCTGCTCCACAATTTGGCATGGTGTATTATAACTTTGCAGTACAAGGACGATATGCAATGAATTACACTTTGCCTATGGTGTAATGTTCCACTTACCTCCATTTGTCTAAAATAAAATTTACTTTTGTTTAAAAACGTTTGTGTTTCTCTATAATACTGAATTTGTCAACAGTTAGTGAAATAAACATTGTATATTAAAGATTTATACATTTTTATCTAAGGTTTTGTGTAATACGAATAGCTATGATAATAAATTAAATTAGTATCGTTATTTGAACTCGTTGTCATAATTTATCAAAATCGAAATTCATACTGCACAACACGTTATTTGTTTATTCAAAGAAATCTATTCTGTGATTTACATGTATGAGTTCAGGTTATTCAGTTTAAAACAAAGTTATATAAAAAAATTCAAACAAAAAACTTTAAAACAACATTTAAAAATTTTAAAAATAATTCTTCACGATATTTTTGAAGTTGTCCTTTGAAAAATTAAAGTCAAATAGGTCGTCGATGATGTTGAATGATTTAGACAACCTAATGAGTTTATTTTCTTCATAGTTTGTGGAATGGTGTGCAGGTGCTTAAACTCGTGGTTTCGAAATATTCTGCAAGGTACACGAATTGATATGTCTTTAAATGTAAACTGAATCAATGTGACCAAGCAAAACGTTACGAATAAAAGCCGCGCCTAAGAGAAGTCATCCATTTTCAAGCGTGCATATATTATAATCCGTGCATCTTGTTGAGTACGGTACATAACCTAGCCACATTTTCAAAGAATGGTAAACTGAGGTCGTGATCTCAGTCACTTTTCTTTAACAAGGAAATTAGAAATTTCTTTTGAATGCTTTCAATTCTTTTAATGTGTAAGCGAAATAGAGTGATCATAAGGTTTATCATATTTTTAAATACATTTGTCCATCTGTTGACAAATCCAAACATGGCATTTGCTCGACAAATGTAACACCTAAATCTACAATCTCATTGACTTTTATTGCAATACTTCGTTGTTGACTTTGTATGAAGCAATTAACGGATTTGTTTTACGATGGAAAGATATGATTTTGCATTTCTTAAGATTTAAGTAAAGCGAGTTTCGATCACACCACTCACTTATTCTATCGTTAGACAGACTGTGTGAATAGAAGGATAAAAGGGATTGGAAAAATTATCAGTTGAACCATTAGCAAGCCAATCGACAATAGGCGTTAGTAAAAATTACCACAGTCTCTTAGGTTATGATACACAAAATGTTAATAAGTGCAACTTTGTCTTACACTCCGCGCGTTCAAGAATAGTGGTGTTTCACAAAGAGGAACATGGTCACATTAATTTTTTAATTTATTATTTCACGGTGAAAGACAAAACACGTGATTCTCCTTCGACGATCAATCACCGACCCGAGGTCGCAAACACTGCCAAAATGCATGACATAAACATTTCTCTTACAGATAGGCTCAATAGCTTGTATTTAAAATAAACAACTAAATTGGTGAAACCATTTTATTATTAGCTGTATTTTGTTGAGACAATTACAACAACACCACCATGGCTAAAGCAAAAACTAAAGCATTTTAAAACTTTGCTTTCGCTGAATGATAATGCAGATTTGTATTAGTTGAAATAGCTGAATAGCGCTGATTCAGCTAAAGCAAAAATGTTTTATTTCTCAACAAAATACAGCTATTGTCTTATATACTCAAATATATTAAGAACGTCAGACAGACAATGAGCGACATAAAATAAAATATATAATAGTAGTGTTGCTTTCAAAACATTACAACAACAATTGCTTTGTATTAAAGCCGAATTGGATTTAATGTAAGCCAAAAAATTTTTAGGGTTAGGGGAAATAAGACCAATTTATGGTTATGGTGTTTACCGCAAGACGTTATTTTTTCTATTTCTTTTTTTTTCGTAAAATTTGGCATTTGTTATTTGATAGCAAAATACTGAATTTAATTTGTTCTATTTCATAAAATAAAAAAAACTAAAATAAATATTAATAAATCGAACCAACACAGAATAATTAAAACGCATTAAAAAATTAAAGACAAAAGTTGTTGCTTTCACATTTCTTAGCTAAGCTAAGCGGGATTTGCGAAAGCAACACAGCTAATATTTATCGGAAATACCCGAACCACAGAATAGACATAACTACGGTCTTACTTTGGTGCCGGTTAAATCCATGCTGGAATAGAATAAATATTGTGCTCAAAGTAACAACCAAAAATTGTATTTACTTATTTTTATTAGTTGGGAACAATTACATTTTGAAGTTAAACAAAACGTGAAAACACAACTAAATTTATCTAATTAAATAGTAATATGACTGAATATTATTACAACTTTACAAATCGTAACTAATTTACAACCGGTAGAATAGAATTATTCTATACCAGCAAAAAAGTTGGTTTAAAATAATTCCAATTTGGAATTACATATATGGGATTGTTGTTGTAAATTTCTCAAAGTAAGTCCCGCAAACTCTATTGTACTATGGAAAAATTTGGATCCATTTTTGTGACCACGGTTTGCAATACGGTAGGAAAATTGTTTGCAGGGTAATCAAAATTCTTTATTTTTGAGCTTTAAATTTGAAATAAAAAAATTTGTAACTCATAACACTTGTACAACTGTTAAACTAATTAATATAAATCATAAATACAATAAATATTCACTTATTGCATTTTCTCTGAATCCATTTTCTTAAAAATTATACCGTAATTAAATAACTATGCGTTTTGTGAATTTGGTATACCATTTTAAATATTTTGTTTTAACTTAAATTTTGAACAAAGAGTATGCATGTATACATAGTAAAATGATTCTTACTTCACAAGAACATATACACATTTTTATATTTTTGGTTATTATATCTCTTATCCTGCCTGCCCACACAACTGTGTGGGTAAGACAAAAGTATCATGTCAAAAATTTATTTTTGTATGTGTTTTGAACCAACTTACACATTTGTGTATTCCTTTCAAACTTATTTTCGCCCGAAAAAAAACACATTAACTATAGACACAATTGTGTTGGTTGTACTTCAAATCAATCGAAGTTCTTCTATCAAAAACGCCATTACATACTATGTTTTTAGGGTCCCATTTGAAACGCGATATTTTAAAACGCGATTTATCAAAACGCGATATTTCAAAACGCGATATTTCAAAATGCGATACAGTACAAAACGCGATATGGTGCAAAACGCGATATTTCAAAATGCGATATTTCAAAACGCGATATAGTACAAAACGCGATATGGTACAAAACGGGAGTTTAGGATCGGGTTATATCAGGCGGGTGAAGGGGAAATTTAATTTCAGTTTATAGGAATTTAAAAGTCGATAGGAACGATAGTACATAGGATCGATATCAGGTGGGTCGCTGCGCTCCCGTCGCTTCGCAACGCATATTCTGTACCATATCGCGTTTTGAAATATCGCGTGTTGAAATATCTCGTTTTGTACTATATCGCGTTTTGTACCATATCGCATTTTGAGATATCGCATTTTGAAATATCGCGTTTCGAGCGGATCCGGTTTTTTTACTCACACATTTGTGTGGTTTGGACTTTTATTGAGCGATTTTTTTTTTTTTTTTTGTATGAAAAGGGATATCTAATTAGTAGAGAAGAGAAACAAAGGACAAAACAAAAATATTGCGTTATGTGAATTAGGTTGTCAAAAAATGCGTTATGTGTCTAGTTGCATTATGCGAATTATTGCTTTATCTGAATATGCAATAAGTGGATTTTTACTGTATTAATAATAACTAGCTGACCTGTGACTGAATAATCAGTCACGTGAATACATTTGATTGAATTTTTGGCTAAGAAATGATTAAGAAGAATTTTTAAGATCTAAATTTGATGCACTTTTATCAAAAATAAAGTAAATTTATATACGCGGTTAATTTTTAAATCTTAAACGGCAAGCATACGCTCAAATACACACAGTATGACTTACGTGCCAAATCAAATATTCAAATCGCAAACGGGAAGCGCGCGCTCGGGATCACATGACCACTTACGCGCCTAAACTAAATATTAAAATCTCAAAATGACACAATTGCCGTAGCGCGCAACTTTAATCTAAATATTTAATAAGAAATGTATAAAAGGACCACTGTATTTGTGTGTTATTTTCATTTGTATATGAATAGTTTTGACGTTTTCCAAAACAAATCTCGTATTAACAGCATAACCAAAACTAATGATTATATAGTCGATTTACCAACACACAAAATACAGATATACACGTCACGCTAGTTCGAGCATGAAATTAAGAGCTTAATAAACTATCCGGTTACGAAATATACTGAGGCACAAATCAACCGCATATCGGGACGAAACTTCCCACTTCACCTTTTCGCATAAATTAAGAGATCCCATGACTTTTGCCTGAAATCGGACGGAAATGATTATTCCAAACTTTCCATAGATATTATGTTTGTATATGAATTAAGGTCGATCTTCACTCGAAAAATTATGTCATGACGATAGAGTGTCATGACAAAATTGTATTTTTACGCTACACTATTAACACCAAAATGTATGTATAATCATTTTATGTTCTCCGTTTTGTTTAACTGACAGTCGAAAACAAATGTTCTACTCATTTTGTCGTCACAGTGTTTGTTTATGACAAAAACATCAGCTATTTTAATAAATTTTGTTATTGTCACGGTGTTATGATCAATAAATCATGCGCATTACACCGTGACAATGACGCCAGAATGTCATGACATAATATGTTTGTATTGGCGTGAGATTCAATACAAATATATTTTGTCATGACATTCTGGCGTCGTGATTAATATATAAGATGTACAGTATAGGAAAAACGTTTCTTTGCTTTTACACCTATTTCCCGTGCACGTTCCTTAATAAAACATATATTCTGCACATATATGAAAAAATACCTTTCACATGATATATGTTTCATTAGGATACGCGCACGGCAAATAGGTTAAAAAGGGAGCACAAACTAAAAATTAAGCGTATTAATATATAAAGATAATTCCATTAAAATAATTACATTTCAGAGTCTTAAAAATAAGGTAGGAAAAATGTCAGTAGGTCATTTTATCTTGATCTGAATAATATATATTCTGTACCCGCACTACAATTGTGTTAACCTGGCAGCAGCTAGGGTAAAAGTTCCCTGTGTGTGTTGAAAAAGTGGTTTCACCAAAACACGTATATATTAGAGATTCAATCCAGATCGAATCAAGTTAGAGTTAACTTTTAATTGAAACCGAGTTATCTTTTTTTATATTGCCGACTTATGTGCGGATCGAATCGAAACCGAGTTGATTTAAACTTCAAAAAAATTATTCTGAAAAATGGAAAGGCACCCGGTCTCGATAGAATCCCCGCAGAATTGATTAAGCTGAGGCGCTACTCTGGCAATATATCTATATGATCTCATCGTATCTATTTGGGACCAAGAAGAGCTGTCGGAGAATTGGAAGACCGCGCTCATATGTCCGTTTCACAAAAAAGGCGGCCGTCTTCAATGTGGAAACTATCGTTTTATTGCTCTATTGAAAACTGCTTACAAAGTGCTGGCAACTGTTGTGCTTGCAAGACTCATCCTTTCGCCGAAAACATCATTGGCGACTATCACCGTGGTTTTCGTCCCAACTGATCAACCACTGCCCATAGTGTTTCACCATGTACATGATCTTGGAAAAATGTAGGGAGTACAACATAACCATACATGAACTATATATAGACTTCCGACAGGTATATGACAGTATAAACCACGACAACCTATGGGTCGTGCTCATATGCCTAGGAATTCCAGGAAAACTTGTTTCTCTGTGTAAATTAACAATGTCTGGGTCTTTAGGTAGAATCGTAATTAGCGGAACTGTGTTAGACTCCTCTGAAATAACATCTGGTGTTCGACAGGGTGATGCACTCGCGCCTTTGCTGTTCAATTTGGCGCTTGAGTAAATAGTGAGGAAAAGCAACATTAAAACTTCGCGCTGTATATTTAATAAATCAGGCCAAATTCTTGGTTATGCAGATGATGTCGTGCTTCTTGGCCGAAGGCTTAGCGACATCAAAGACAATTTCATACCGCTCGATTGCTGCGCAAGAAAACTTGGTTTAGAGGTGAGCAGCAGTAAAACCAAATATTTAGCTACACCCAGGAACATCTCTATGGCAAATTTCGGAATTGGTGACCACAATTTTGACAGCGTCGAAAACTTTAAATACCTCGGGTCAGTTATAACATCGCTGAATGATATGCAGAAATAAAAGCCCGAATCGCTGCCGGACAACGAGTTTTCGCCCTTTATAAAGAACTCATTAGACCTGCGCTGACTTTCGGAAGCGAGAGCTGGACCATGACCTCTAACGACTGTAGAATGTTATTTACCTTCAAAAGGTAAACAACAATTAAACTTGCGAACAACGACTGTCGGATTCGTATTAATCACGAAATAAAGCAACTCCTCGGAGGCAGCGATATCATCCGATTTATCAAATCCAATCGAGTGAAATGGCTCGGCTACGTTACAAGGATTTTAAATAAAGTGTTTCACCAACAACCAGCCGGAGTGCATCGCAGAGGAAGACCCCGACTAGGCTGGCGTGACGATATCGAACAAGATCTACGAACATTAGGATGTCGAAACTGGAGGACGAGAGCGATGGATCGAGATGGATGGAGGGCCATAGTGCAGGCGGTGAAATCTCTTCATATGATGTGACAGCCAGAGAGAGAGAGAGAGAACCAGACCGAGCTTATTCGATGAAAAGAAAGACAGTTTTTTTAATCTCTTTCGTAATACAACTTTAATTCCATTTTATTTTATTCAGCTGAGGCATCGATTTTTACGATGTTGCAGATGTAACCGTCGTCGCTGTTACTATCAAGACTTAATAGAAGCTTCATCATGAGCATTCAATGCTTCTTTCCACAACATTCTACATGCCACGTTCTTTTTCATGTGGTAACAGAACGTTCAAGCTATTTTTTCGTTTAACGCGGGAAAATGCTACGTACAACATACCGTGATTAAAGACAGGTGTACGAAGGTCGACGCCAACAAATTCGAACGTTTCCCCTTGAAATTTATGCACGGTCATCACAAACGCTGGTCGAAGCGGAAATTGATGTAGTTGTATTGTAGATCCAAGTTGATCTTTATACTGGAGTCGCGAGCGTAACTTGAGGAATGTGTACTACTTGTCCAGCTTTTTCCAGTATTTTTTTTGCTTTTAACATAATTCGGTAACAATCAAGCGTGTTCCATTGCTCATACCCTCCGAATTATTGAAATTATGCATTTGTAAAGTTTTCTTTATTTTAAATTTGAGTTTTTTATCTCGATTTTTATTACTTGGCAAATTATTATTTATGTTTATTTCACAAAAGTTACTATTTTTGGTTTTTAATACAATAATTTCCGATGAAAAACAAAATGTCAAATTTAGTGCAAGAAATATTTTGTCTTCATGTTTTTTTATAATAAAACTTTAATATGACAATGATTTTCATATAAATGCAAGATTTTGACCACCTTTCGGAGACCAACAATTTTGAATCTGCGGAGAATAATTTTGATATAAGATGGGATTCAAACCTTTAGGCCCTAAACAAATTTTCCCAAAGTCGTGACTTATCTAGATCGTTTTTTCACACCGGAAAATGGTAGTACGCCAATTTTCAGAAATATTTATAGCGCCGTTTTCGAGAAAAAATTTACAGATAAATTGATATACATACAATTGTTGTTCGTTTAATAATACATATACATATAAAAAAATAAACATTTTTCAAAAAAGAAATTTTGGAAATCGAATGTAGTTTACGAAATAGACTAGAAACAGCAGGTGTATGTAGAGTTTTATTCTATAGTGTATAATTATTAATTATATTAGCGACTTATGTTGGGATCGAATCTAATCGAAACCGAGTTGAGGTAAACGTCAAAAAAATTATTTTAAATACATGCTTCTAAATTTATTTATATTTAAATAAAAATTAAAATATTTAAAAACAAAATATATATTCGCAAATAATCTTAAACGAAATAAAAATGGCGTTGTTTTATTACATATTAATATTTTTATAAAAATTTGTTGTTGTTGTTTTTCCACTTGATATTGGTATTTTAAGAATTGAGTCAACTCGATTCTATAAATTTGGTGGATCGAATCGAGTTAACGGGAAGTTGACTCGATTCCGTATATATTGAAATTTTAATCCGGGTTCAATCCGGATTGAATTCTTAATATATACGTAGTATACATATATTAACATGGCCTAATATATTTAAAATAGCAAGGCTTTACTAAAATATGGTTCAACTCGAATTGGATGGTTAGTAAGCATCGACAATTACCTAGCTTAAAGGATTTCATTGAATTTCCAAAACGTGCACCATTTTGATTTTTGATTTGTATTTTGTGCTGATCCTACAACAACAGTAACGATGTATTTGTCGAAATCGGCCACATGTGGTTTATGAAGGATACACTATATACTCTACATTACAACAGGGATCAGAAATTTAAACCCGAATGGTGTATAGAAAAAGACGAAACAGTGAGTACAAGTAATAATAATGTGATGGGAGTCTACTGGTGACGTACAGTAAGTGAAAATGACCAATTTTTAAATAAAAACTTGTAGTTTATGTGGTGTGCCATTATTACCATTCATATGAACGATATTTTCTGTTTCTGCCTCCATCTTCTGTTTGTATAGCTATTCTTCCAAGCCTTACGGGAGGAACTGAAGTTTATACAAAACAGACTATTTGGATTTGTTTTGAATTATGACATTGATTTTTGATATGAAAACCATTTACAAATTCTAAGCGGACTATTTCACAAACAAAAACGCTTACATTTTGATAAATTAAGAAACAATTAAGTTATTTCAAAATGCAAAAATACAAAATTATGTAAATTTTTTTATTGATTAAAATTTATTGTTTCTAGTGTTAATTTCCCTAACACGTTTCCCTTAACCATCAACGTTCTGGTTATAAAATAAATAAAAAGCTTGTAGCAGTCAAAAGTAAGTTAGCTTCATGCATAGTAAGGTGGTACAATTTTCATTTATACTCTGAATTGTCCACAACACATAAGACAAATTTGCATTTCTTGAAATGTATCGCAAGGGATCTCTACTCGAAATGGATAGTGTGTTCTTAAACAGTTTCCGCATTTCAAGTGCACACTTTATTTGACGAATTGAGCGGTACCGTACATGCGAAGTACAACTTTCCGTGTCACTATCATCCGTATCAGAAAATACAATGCGATTGAATCCATTGTTATAATACACACAATATTAAAGTATTCGATAAAAAAGTATGAACGTACTTTAAAACCGATGGTTTTATTTAATAATTTCAATTTTTAATTTTTCTTCTTTTTTGTGATTACATTCCAGAAAAACCACATGGTACCTACCATAGGTCCTTAATGATGGAGTTCCGGAAATGCAATGTTATAATAGTATTGTTTCTTTCACTAATCTAATCGGATTAGCTAAAAAATGTGAAAGCAACAACTGTTGGCTTTAATTCTTAATGCGTTTTAATTTTTCTGTGTTGGTTCATTTTATTAATATTTATTTTAGTTTTTTTTTATTTTATGAAATAGAACAAATTAAATTTGGTATTTTGCTATCAAATAACAAATGCCAAATTTTACTAAAAGATAAATTTTTCGAGAAAAATAGAAAAAATAACGCCTTGCGGTAAACACCATAACCATAAAATGATTTTATTTCCCCTAATCCTAAAATTTTTTTTCTTAACATTCTAAGAAAATCGGCTTTAATGCAATGCAATTGTTGTAGTAAAATTTTGAAAGCAACACAGCTAATATACTTATTCACCATAAAACACTATATGAATCATACACCAGCCAAACAAAAATTTAAAATGTCAAAATTTCACAAGGTTGGTAATTTTCATGTAGGTATTATCATTTAAATAAAATTTCCCTTTTCTTTATTTCACAGTGTACAATTTTACTTACGATCGAATTCACAAATAAAAAAATCATATTCGAATCGAATTTATCGTTCGAATCGAATTGTCATTCGAAACGAATTCCCAAATAGGGGCCTAGGGCGTGCGAGTAGAGTTTTCGCGTGAGCTGCTCAATGGTAAACGCGCAACGGTAACAACCTTATGTAACGAGGAAGCGACCCCGCCATTACATTGCATATAGTTAGATGACTGTAAGTACTTAAGTTTTGTTCACATTCGTAAAGTTTATAATTTTTTTTCGATATTACAATTTTCTTTGGAATTTCCTAAAACATATACATACATGTAAAATCCATATACGATACTACGGTCTTGAATTGGGTGATAAATGCCACAATTTTGTGGAAATAAGTTTTCTTTTTCATGTCATGTCATGTCCGAACATGTTAGAGTAGAGTAAAGTGTAGGTTACTGATGGAGGAGTTAAGGTGACCACAAAGATGCCGAATGAAGAACGAACCAGCACCCCTATTCCTGAATACGACTACGAATCGAAAATGTACGAATTCGTATAATCGGTATTCCTGAATACGAATACGAATAATTCTAATACGAATACGAAAATGTACGATACGTTCAAAAATTTCCCCTATTTCGCAATACGAATTCGAACAGTTTTTGTACGTTCATGAACGACATTTTGTACGATGAATACTTACAAGGAAGGGGCGCGAAGTGTCCCTCTCCAATTTCGCTGAAATTTGAATAAGTGGAAATGTAAACGAAATTTGAATAAGTGGAAAAAAAAAATGTCTCGACGCAAGTTTCTTATTACCCTTATAAATGGTTAATAATAACCTATCTCATTAATATTAATAATTGTTAGGGTTCGATACATCCCCTAATCGGCGTATAAATTTGAAAAATTACGAAATATTCAGAAAAAAGTTCAAAATCTTCTGGAAAAAATCTAGAAAAATTGTATAATGTTGCGTTTTTAACAATACCCTTGGTTTGTCCCAGAATATATCGTAATGCCCCTACCTCTACTGACAGGAAGTTAACCACCCCTTTAGTGAAACGTTTAATTTTTCGATTGGGAAACATTTGTTCCGGCAAGAAATCTTTTATTCTCCTTGAACATTATTATTACTATCATCCCTTATCAACAACAATGACCTTCAGAGTTTGAGGCCCCTCCCCCCCCTCCCCCATGGTGGGTGAAAGTAGAAAAAATTCCGAAAATATATTTGAAACGTTCTGAAAAAAACGTACGGTTTTGGTTTATAAGATGTGACTTTTTATTCTCAAGGAATTTTCGGAACCTCAGTAGTGAGTGTGAGGGAGATTTTTTCTATCCAGATGTTTTTTCCCTGCCTCCTTCCATTATTATTTCTTATTACTGTTAACGATTTTTAGGGATTCAAAACATCTTCCATCAAGGATCAAATTTTAAAAAATTATCCGAACATTTCGGATATGTTCATATCTTTGACAAGGCTTGGTACATATCGATATATGTATATCTTCAGTTTATTATGAGCATATTTATATTTACATTTAGTATGGTGAATAACAAAATATTATTCATACTAGGTTTCACTTGCCAACGGTTTTTATTACAATAAAATATGAATAATATTATACGTCAACTACAATCGTTTAATATCCAGTGAATGGGATAGTCTGAATTATGAAAACATGTAATAACGAAAAGTACAGTAGAACCTCCCTGTTAGGAGGTGTTTCACACCCTGGATTGTTCCGAATTTTTTTCAAAAAATAGTATATTATTTAGCTCATTAAAATACACATTTCTAAATAAGTTTCTTCGAAATTTCACTGAGTTTTCTAGACGAAATTATCAAAAGTCCGTTTTTTACCCCCAACTTCCGAGGGGTGTTTCACCCCTTCAGAGTGTATTTCCGCCGATAAAAAAAATACATATCCCTTAGTTTTCAGTCTACTTTCACATATTCAAGTTTCAGCGAAATCGGAGAGGGACACTTCGCGCCCCTTCCTTGTTAGTTAACGACTCCATAGAAAAATCGAAAATATATTAATTGAGTTCTAAATAAAAGACATTGGGGTCGATCTAGCGATTCGACTTAATTTAATTCAAATTAATTTAATTCAAATTAATTTAATTAATTTAATTAATTTAATTAACTTAATTAATTTAATTAATTTAATTAATTTAATTAATTTAATTAATTTAATTAATTTAATTAATTTAATTAATTTAATTAATTTAATTAATTTAATTAATTTAATTAATTTAATTAATTTAATTAATTTAATTAATTTAATTAATTTAATTAATTTAATTAATTTAATTAATTTAATTAATTTAATTAATTTAATTAATTTAATTAATTTAATTAATTTAATTAATTTAATTAATTTAATTAATTTAATTAATTAAATTAATTGAATTAATTAAATTAATTTAATTAATTTAATTAATTTAATTAATTTAATTAATTTAATTAATTTAATTAATTTAATTAATTTAATTAATTTAATTAATTTAATTAATTTAATTAATTTAATTAATTTAATTAATTTAATTAATTTAATTAATTTAATTAATTTAATTAATTTAATTAATTTAATTAATTTAATTAATTTAATTAATTTAATTAATTTAATTAATTTAATTAATTTAATTAATTTAATTAATTTAATTAATTTAATTAATTTAATTAATTTAATTAATTTAATTAATTTAATTAATTTAATTAATTTAATTAATTTAATTAATTTAATTAATTTAATTAATTTAATTAATTTAATTAATTTAATTAATTTAATTAATTTAATTAATTTAATTAATTTAATTAATTTAATTAATTTAATTAATTTAATTAATTTAATTAATTTAATTAATTTAATTAATTTAATTAATTTAATTAATTTAATTAATTTAATTAATTTAATTAATTTAATTAAATTAATGGGGCACTATCACACCATAAGAAATTATTCGGTGGTTGAATTTTATTTTCGATCCTAACAATTTTGTCGGCCACACAAAAATACAAAATCTTCTATTTAATGGATGCAACAAAAAATATTATTGCATCCATTTCAAGTATAGACCAAAACGTCAAAACTCAAAATAGTGTCCAAGTTGTACAATTTTATTGCAGGTAAAACCATTTAATATAAATTTCCCTTATAGCTAGGACACACACCACATAATTACGTACGTTCGTATTCAGGAATACCAAAGTATTTTCGTATCGTATTGAATTTTCGTATCGTATACATTTTCGTATCGTATTCAGGAATAGGGCCCCAGGTATTATATAGTTTCGATCCGATTTCATACCGTGTTTTTGACGAATGAGCCCTAATCCGGCGAGTACTACATAATACAATTGTTAAAAACCACCTGGAAGTCGAAAAGGATGGATCGTTACAACTTTTTAGTTTAAAATCGACATAAAGATATTTTGCTCTACCTGTCTACGCAGCAAGGTGAATTCTTGTTTATAACGTGATGTCAAAATAAATGTCAATTAGTATATTTCATCATCGTCGATAAATGTTTGTTTTATGGATGCATTTAGTTTTCAATTTTATGGTATAGCGACACCAGTGAATAATAGCTGCAGTTTCACTACAAATTTCCCATTCGGTAAAGCAGTCATGCGCGCGAACGTGTTAACTCGTCTTTTCAATAGCAAGGGAGATGTCAAAAAAGTGAGAGAACAAGACGACCGCATCCCCAATGCAAAAAACTTTTCTTTATGACTTTTGCCTTTTACTTTATGAAGAGCATAACCAATAGAAAGAACAAAATTCTAACTGAACCATACTTCATTATTATTTATTAATTACAAAATTTTGACATATTAATTTTTAACCTCCACAAAAATATGTTGTTAGTCAGAATTTTGTATTTTGATATTTTTGTATTTTGAGATATTGATTTGGATATCGTTCCGTTTGAAACAATAATAAATAATTGCCATTAAATCCAAAACGCGATTAACTTCATGGTATTTTTCATAAGGCAAAAGTTAAAAGTTTGATAACTTTTATCCATCAACCTAACGAAAGTTTTTTTCTCAATATTTTTTTTATACTTTTCGTAAGGCAAAAGTCATCAGTTTTCTATTGGTGATGCGGTGATAAGCACCAAAAAACTGAACCGATTTGTATCAATTCATAATTTTTGATGCTTACATTCGCAGAAAAAAACAAATATAACCACAGAAACATAACACACACTAATATAATGTAATAATTACACACACTAATATAAAATTGTATATGTACTATACTCCATATAATATGTACGTACTCGTATATGCCAATGCCTCCTAAACTACAGGCCTCTTACTGCTCTCATTTTTCACACATGACGTCAATTTATGTCTAAACCGAGACTGCGGAATAATAATATTAAGATATTTACACTAACAAAACAACTAGAGAAAGCAGCAAAAACGTCGACATAGCGTGTCGTCATCATTTGGTGTAAGCGGCCTGTAGTTTAGAAGGCATTGTATACGCCCAGGATTATAAGCATTTCTTCCGTTGCTACTACAATTATTAGTCTAACCAATTATTTCTTTTAACTATCGATCAAATTTCTTTTTACATTTCAATCGGGAAACTCTAAGACTGCGTACATGACATCGTGAGTTAGTTCGGTAAAAATACCATGGTATCGTACTGAATGTATTAAAACAACAACAAAGTTAAAAATATTTCAACACGAGTATGGAGCTAGTAGCCGGGGCATAAAGCATTTTAAGAAATTTGATTGGTTTTGAGTTCGGGAGCGAGTATGATGTTTTTTATTTCCGATATCATGTACGCATTGAAACGATTGAATTGGATCTGTGCTGGATTTAATTCACGCAAATAAAACAAACAAATTTTAATTTTTACATTGTTCGTTTTTTAAATTAATAAATATTTCATTTAAAAACTTTTCTTTTTTATTTATAATTTAAAAAATATTTTTATATATGTAAGTGTTTTTATTTTTTAAACTAATAACTAAAGTATATAAAATAAACTATTTTATGATTGATTTTCATTTTTCAGTAAAATGTTATTTTGATTATGGGAGAATTTCGAAACAAAGAGTCAGAAGTATGTATGTAAAATAAATAAAATAAATTGTGAAAATAATAGTTATTTTCACAATATATTTTATGATACTTACATACTTATCAAGAAATATTCTCACCACATTTGTAGTACTCCCGAGTTTGTCCGTTTAGACAATTTATTATAGAGAATTTGACGAGAATATTTATTGTTGAAAAAAATGTGGGTAATTAAGTTTTGATCAAAATCAAAATGTTTTTAAGGCTGTAAAATCTATAGAAGTCTCTAATATATTTCATTGAAAACATAGAAATACTCATACTTACAACTTGTTTTATTAGAGATTTTAAAGATTATAGTGTTAAATTACAATATTGTAGTTAGCATGTTATTAGAAATTGCACAGAAGATGATTTAGTTTTGATGTTGTTTATCATTTAAATTTTAATTCAATAAAAATATTTTGTATTAACTGTATGAGCACACTAAAGCTTTAGTTTAAGTAGGTAATATGTGTGTCTGTGTATATTATGTTTATGCATATTATCTATTTATTATGTATGTATATAATAATTAATAACTCTTAAGATAATCTCACAAAAACATACTTAATTACTTAAATAACTTTTAGATTGTTAACAAGCTTACATTTTTATTGGTTTTACTTTTTAAAAACTTAAAGAATTTTTTTTGGCAAATAATTTTCAAAAGTTGTAATATATTTACAATAAAAAAATAAAATTAATTGAGCTTCCAATTAAATTTATTGTCTTTAATTAAAAATAAAGCAAAGAAGTTACTTTAGTCGTTGCTCGTGAAATATTTATGTAGGAAGAATAGAAAATAATTAAATTAAAATCCTATGCTGCAGACGTGTTGCGTCATTTAAAATTAAAAACAATTAAACAATGAATTTAGAATATCACGTCGTTTTTAAACAAATGGTTTCTCAAAAATCGGAACTAACAATGCGAGAGTACGTGTAAATAAATAGATACCAGGTAACTTATAGAAGAAGTTTATCCACAGAGTTCAGTGTAATGTATCATCAGAGTTCAGTGTAATGTGAGCTTTTTGTTCTTTTTTATACCAATCAGAATATTTTCATATTTTTTTAGAAGCTTTTTTCTATATAAAAACATAAATGTTTTGTTTGAATTTTCAATTTGAAAGGTTAGTTCAAAATTCAGGAAACGCATATTTTAAAATTGTGTCATATTATGTCGAGTTAACGCAAAAACATTTATTTAAATTAGTCTAGCACAAATTTTTGTTTGTATGTGTATGTAAAGAAAATAAGTAGTAATTAGTATATAGTGTTCTATCAAAAATTTCAGCATTATTTTTCCAAAACAAACGTTCGTTAAAAAATGCTTTTGGAGTAGCAATGTAATGTGGGGGTTGATGCGTTTTGGATTCTATTTCAACATTGTTGTTGAACAATTTTCGAAAACTGTTTTTTCGTTACTTGTTAAAAATTTGATATATCATCCCAACAAATTCGCAGGCTAAAGTGTTTCATCCTGTAGTATAAACAGAACAGAGCTTAATAAAATAAAAAACATTGTTATTTTATAAAACTTTTCACAATTACTAAACCAATCAAAAGATGCGCTAAGTATAAATTTAGAAAACAACAGCGACAAAAAATTTAATATTTTAAAACCTAAATGTTTGTTAGAAAATGTATCGATTTATTATGTGTTCAATAGATTATGGAGATCTCCTGGAACTGAGAATAACGCAACATGAGCGAATTGGATTGATAAACTACAAAATCTTGGGAAAATTGTGACATTTTTCTATTATTCTTTTACAGCGCGCAGCAACTATGATGAAGTTTTATTACGCCAACCGCGTTATAAATAAAAATTATAATTGTTTTGAAATTTGAGTTATATTAATTAGGTTAAATTATTAAGTATATTAAATATTGCGCGATTAACTTAACACGTTCGCAGACGTGAATGCTATAGCATTCATACACCTTTTTCAAATTTTAACACTTTCGCGCAAAACAGCCAGTCACTTTTTTCCTTTTTTAAGAAATAAGACGATATATTTGTTAATTCTCAACAATACATTCCTTTCCGCGGCGAAATATCATTGCAATTACAAAATTTATCAAATTTGTGTTAAACACATTTTGAAAGCGTCCGCAAACGTGTTAATAATGGTTTATTATCGAAAATAGTTTAATTATTTTATACTTTTCTGTAATTTCTAGTAAATTTATTATAGAGACATCTGTAAACTGATTTTGAAATTACAGAGAGCTCAGTTTTGCAATCGCATAAAATTGAAGTTTTTTGCATTTTTGTAATAATATTTAATTTAAAAAAACATAGTGTATACGAGTACATTTCCAGTAAATAAATTTTGAATTATAATTATTGTTTCTACATGGTGATTCAAAAAATCTTGTTTCTGCTCACGTTTTCTCTATAATTTTGTTATAAATGTGATCGTTTAGATTGCTATAAAATCCATCGTTCATCTCGAAAATTCTGATGTGGGTGGGACCAGAAAAAAAGTAAAATTTTTATAAAACTAAACTTTAAATTGTATGTAAGAGAAATCTGCGCCATCACCCTTTATTCACCTACTTTATGCCTCAACCAGTCAGCCTTAAGTTCTTAAGTTGTGCTCCATTTTGGACCACTTAGGAGAGCGGTACGACCACTAAAATTTTAGAGGTCAGTTGTTTATTTGTGACGAGAAGCCTATACAATTTTGGTGACTGTAGCACTAACCGAAGTGGTGCAATCAGCGTTTAACTTAAGCTCTTAAGTCTGACTGGTTGAGGCATTACTAACCTACACAACTAAACGGAATGCTCATTTTTATAGAAAATTAGCAACGCATCCCCAAAAGAATTCCTTATGGCTTTTTCCTTACAGAAAAGTATTAAAAAAACTTGAGATATTTTTTTTTTCATACTTTTCTGTAAGGAAAAAGTCATAAGGAATTTTTTATAATTATATTAGCTGGAATGAGCCTATCTATGGTTAATGAAAAAAATTTATTTTCTTATGCCGACGTTTCGAACAAAAATAATTCTATAATTTTTAACAAAAAAATAAAATTTACAAATATGATTTAAAATTAGTCAACAAAAAAACTTACAGAAATTGTTTAAATATAAATTATTTGGAAAAAATTGTATACAAAAGCACAACAAAAAAGAAAATTGAAATGACCGTGAAAAGCAACTACATTAATAAGATTTCGTCCATGCTAGAAGATAATAGTATATATCAAGTAATTTTAAAAGATACAACTTCTTCAGTTCAAAGGAAGTTGAATGAAATGGTTAGTTCTTGGCAAAAATATAATTTAGTAACAGTTAATGAGGGAAAATCTTTAAAGAGTTATCACGGTGTACCGGTTAAATTGTATGGTTTACCTAAAATACATAAAGAAGGGGTTCCTTATAGACCAATAGTTAGTTCAATTGGTACTCCGTTGTACAATCTTTCAGGTTTTCTCTCAAACATTCTTAATAAAACTGTAGGAAAGTCATGTACAGCACTAAAAAATTCAATTTCTTTTAAAGATAAAATTAAAAATATGGATGTGGTTTCTTTATTTACCAATGTAGATAGTGATTTAGTTATTAAACTTATAAATGAAAGATGGCTTGAAATTCAAGAGAATTCTAATACTAAACTAAACAAAGCCGAATACAAATTTTGCTTTGATAGTAAAATATATAGACAACTTTTTGGTTCTCCAATGGGATCACCAACAAGTCCTGCCGTAGCGGACCTAGTTATGGAATATATTGAGAGTAGTGTTTTAGGTTCTCTTAATTTCACACCGGCTTTTTTCTTCAGATATGTTGATGACATTATAACTGCTATTCCAGTTGATCAAATTAACAATTTTTTTGATGCATTTAATTCATTTAATGACAAAATTAAATTTACAATGGAATTGGAATCTAATAATAGTTTACCTTTTTTAGATTTACTTGTAATACATAACAGTGATGGTTCCCTTTCGACAGATTGGTATCATAAAAAAACTTGGTCAGGCAGATATCTAAATTTTGATTCGCATCTTCCTTTGGCATATAAACGTAATACAGTTAAATTATTATCTCAGAAAATTACACAACTATCTGACCCTATTTTTCATTTTGACAATTTTAGACTTTTAAAAAATGTTCTTATTAAAAATGTTCTTAAAAAAAATTATCCATATTCATTCATTAAACCTATAATAAATTCTGTTTATCCAAATTCACAAATAAATTTTGGACAATCTGACAAAAATCTAGCTTCATTAAATAATACAACCAAAAAATATATTTCAATTCCTTATGTTAAATAACTTTTTGAAAATATCAGTTATTGTTTAAATAAATTTAATTTCAAAATTGTTGGTAAATCCTCAAGGCAGGTTGGTGTTCCTCAAGGCAGTATGTTGGGACCATTACTGTTCCTGATATTTATCAATGATATCTCGAATTTGCCCTTGATTGGCAAAATTCAAATTTTTGAAGACGATACTGCCACATTTTATGAAACAAAAGTCCCTTCTTCAATACAGAATAGTATGAAGCATGATATGAACATCTTACTGGAATACTTCAAATCGAACGTGATCTCATTGAATTTAAATAAAACAAAGTTTATGATCTTTCATTCACCACAAAAAAGTCTAATTGATTTGCCATATCTTAATATAAATAAGGTTGTAGTTGATAGAGTTGAATATTTCAAGTACTTAGGAGTGACTTTTGATACGCACATGTCTTGGGTTGAACACATTAAATCCGTTTGTAGTAAAATGGCTCCGTTAGTAGGATTGGTAAGGAAACTCTCGTATTTTGTGCCTAGTTATGTATTGAGACTGATGTACTTTGCATTTATTCATCCCAGAATTCCTTTTGGAATTATTGTTTACGGAACGGCAAGTCGGAGCAGGTTAAAACCTCTTCAAATCATGCAAAGCAAAAGTGTGAAAGCGTTCTTGAAGCTCCCTTTTCGATATTCATTATTGTATTTATATGAAATTGAATCCAAAGGAATTTTGCCGTTGGGTGCGTTGTATGAATACCAAGTTTCATTGTATATGTACAGGACATTAAATGTCTCTTCTACCTTATCTAATTTAGAATTTAGTAATAGTAATCATAAATATGCAACCAGATTTGCTAATAACATATCATGCGGATCTATTACAAACGAATTTGGACGCAAATCAATCCGATTTTCCGGTCCCTCAATTTACAACAGATTGCCTGAGTCATTGAAAACCGTAATGAATATTCATCAATTCAAGAAACAATTAAAGATCTACTATAGAGAATTGGTAAATAATTACATTTTTTAAATTGTATAAACTTGAAATGCTATATCTGACACATGTATGAGAAATATGTTTATTATATTGTTAATTTCCCTTTAAAGGACAGTAAATCCATTGGGGAATTAACATTATAATTTTGTTGTAATATTATTTTATTGTAAATAAAGTAAATCATATATGAATAACAAAACAGCATTAAGTGACAAAAGAAACGTTCTTTATAAAGTAACTTGTGAATGGGACAAAACGTACATTGGACAAACTACACAATTGGTGAGTAGTAAATTTAAACAACATAAAAAGGATGCCCAAAAACTTTAAGTTAAAAAAGTTAATCGCGAAAGTACTAGTGCTTTATCGGTTCATTTGTTTGAAACTAACCATGATGTGTTTCTGGACAATGTTCAAATTTTAGAGAATGAATCTAATTGTTCTATTAGACGTGTCTTGGAAATGATGCATATAAAGGGTACAGCAAATAACATCAACAGGCAATCTGATTGCACTTATCTACAAAACACGTACAATCATTTTTTATAATTTTGAGGTTGATGTTATTTTAACGAATTTATTTTATTATAAATCTGTATATTTTTATGTGTTTTGTTTTTTTTTTTGTTTTAAATTATCTACTTCATCTTTTTACCTATATTTACGTTTTTGTATACATTTACATTTTATGGTTTGCATATACGTGTGTTAATTTTTATACGCATTTTATACACACATTTTCTACGTTTTTTTTGCCTTAATTATACCAATGCCTTCTAAACTACTGGCCGCTTACACCAAATGATGACGACACGCTAAGTCGACGTTGTTGTTGCTTTCTCTAGTTGCTTTGTTAGTGTAAATATCCTAAAATTATTATTGCGCAGTCTCGGTATAGACTTAAATTGACGTCATGTGCGAAAAATGAGAGTAGTAAAAGGCCAGTAGTATAGAAGGCATTGATTATGCATATCAATAATGCTTTTGTATATGTATTTCAAATATTGTTTCTACTGGTTTTTTGTTTATAAACGGTCATTTCAATTTTCTTTCTTGTTGTGCTTTTTGTATACAATTTTTTCTAAATAATTTATATTTAAACAATTTCTGTAAGTTTTTTTGTTGACTAATTTTAAATCACATTTGTAAATTTTATTTTTTTGTTAAAAATTATAGAAATAATATCGTCCTGAAGACGAACAAGATTTTTGTTCGAAACGTCGGCATAAGAAAATAAATTTTTTTCATTAACCATAGGCTCATTTCAGCTATTATAATTATAAAAAATATATATACAGCCTAATGTTTATATAATATCGTAAGGAATTCTATTGGGGATGCGCGTTAATAAATTTACGCTCCGTTTTAGTTTAAATTTAATAATTAAATACTTTTACTACACTATGATGGCTGATTTTTGAATAAGTCTTTGTTTGTTAGAAATTTTATTAGAAAAATAAAATTAAAATTCAGATGATTTGTTTATTTATTTATTCATAAATTAATGTTCAAAAATTTTCCAAAATATTAAGCCAAGAGGTTAAAATGGTCCATGAAACCTGTGGACAAGTTTAAAGAATAGGCTGCTGCCACTAAAGACGGGAACGAAAATATTTTAACAGAGTTGACGACATTTCGAGGGAAAAGTAAATTCAATGGTCTATGTGTGTGTGTGTGTGTGGCTGGCTTAAATAGAATCATTTAGTATGCTACATTTTTACTTAAAAAATAACTAAAGCCACTACCTTAAATAGTAGTCCCGAACTCGAGTTGAAATTGTTTTAACTTTTTTGTTGTTTTAGTACATTTTGTGTGATACCATGGTATTTTTTCCGAACTAACTCAGGATGTCATGTACGCAGCATAAACGCCATATAGTCCCATATACTTGGGAACCTCACATTAATTCATCATGTTTTGCTTCGATTTGGTGTTTTTCTATCAATATTTTTCGTTTAAAATGACAGTATGGGAAATCTTAAGTATGTATTTTGAATTGTTTATGCTCTTGATATAGGATTAGTCTAATTTAACTACTTATATATATATATATATATATATATATATATATATATATATATATATATATATATATATATATATATATATATATATATATATATATATATGGCTCTTCTGAATCTATATAGAAAATCTGTAAAGACTATACTTAGCCATATATTAGCAGATACAACAAAATACAAACAAAAAGCAACACATACATAAAACAGAAAAATCAAACTTATTAAATGAAAGTTTAATCGAATCAATATTGTTAAATGATGCAAGTTTTTTCCTTATTATTTATGCCAATACTAGGTTAGTGGTGATCCTCGAATCACTTCCTAATTACTGATTTTATAGGCACTTTACACAAATGCATCTCCGGTGACATCACTTTCAATCACTAAACTCGATTATAATCCGATTTTTTAAAAATTTGAACACATGTGTATTTCAGGTGCCAAACTGCCAACACTTTCTATTAAATTTTGAGATTGATTAGGCCTCAAGGGGCTACCATATAAATTGTCTTTCCCTTAAATCAAATCAATGTCGTTTTATCGCTATAATTAAGCATTTTTTCATTTTCGGTTTGATTATTCAAAATAGCGTCCCCAACTTGCTATAACTGATTGAATATTACATTATCATCGAGGATTGAGCAGTTCTGTAAGTTTGAGCGCTCTAGCAAGTCAAGAAGTTGGTTAAAATTCGAGCGAAAACGAGTTAAGTAAAAGTAGGTCGGATTCATACTTCTTATTCATTCATTCAAACAATTTTTTCGACCAACCATCTCTTGTGAAAAAATACAGAACGTCATTTTGGAGCAATATGATTGGTCGAAAAAATTGTTTGAATGAACGAAGAAGTATGAATTCGGCCTTAATATTTATTTCTTGGCTCACATTATTCTTCACATTCAGTGTATGCAGAAAATATTTGTCTAGCAGGAAAAGGGATATGTTAATTGTATTTAAATACTATTACATAATTATTTTTATACATCCAAAAATATTTTTAAGAAAAAATAAAATGTAAACGAGTTCTTTGAAATTTGATCAAGGGTTAATTTCCGATTAAGATAATTGGCTGTTATCTACGACATGACAGAGTTAATACAAGAAAATTATTAGTAAGAAGATATAGTACCGTTTCGAGCTCAAACAAAATTTTGTTTTGCTATTTGGATTGTACATAGTTGAATCGGAATCCTTTTTGAAAAAAGTATAATAATTTGCTACCTTATAAATTAACTGAACATTACGGAACCTCAATATCAACCTACACAATCGCGGAAAGCGGATAGACAAATATAACAACAATTACAACTTTTGTTGTTGCCTTTAATAGAGAAAGGAGGGATACGAATTTGTAGCGAGATATTAATTCAAGTAGACAAAAAGGGTCGAATTGTTCCCCAGCATTCCGCTAAGGCATTTATTGAAATCATCTAGTAGGCAAACAAATTGTGCGCAATATCATTCAAACTGATGATCTATTGAAGCAGGGATTCATTATGACTTTTAGTATTACTATTCATATAACATCATGAAGTGGGCAGCTGAAGAAAGTTGTACATTTGACTGTTTGTAACCTAACACAGCAGAATGAGGAAATTTTCTTGTATTTGCGAAGTACCACGAAAAATAAATCTCACTTTTGATTACTACAAAATTAGACAAACAATTTAGAATAAAATATGCATAATCAATATGAGAATGTATAGAGATCCATTAAATGCGCTTGAAGCATCCTATAAATCCTGTACGCATTAACTTGCGACGTACCGGTAAAATGTATAAATAGCAAATGGCAGCACTCAGTGGAAATTCCAGACACTTGAAAAGTAAAATAAATTAAAAAACTACATAAATTGCAAACGGATTAATGCAACAAATACTAGAACTTTCTACACGAGACAAATAGATAGATGCCTAATATCATATACAGAAAAACCTCATTTAACGATGTCAATATGTACATCGTAAATTCGTAAACCGAGATATTTCGTTAAGCGAGGATTTTTTTTACAATTTTATATGGGGAAACAAACCATTAACAATCAACAATTAACAAAATACCAGCCAAAACAAATTTTTGGATAAAAATAATTTATCATTAATTCGAGTATTTTTTTCGTTAATCGAGGTATTTTATCAGTTTACGTTGTCGGTTAAATCGAGGAAAATCGTTAAACGAGGGTTATCTGAACATCATAGACAAGAATTAGAGGATACTACTTTGATTTAATGCCACCATTACAAAATGTAGATTATTAAAAACTGAAGTTCGACATCACTTCTCGCGTGAAAACGAATCCTGAGAAATAAAAACAATCAATTAACGCTTTACACATTTAAAAATGATCAGAAAGTGTTTTAAATTGTATTTATAAAATTATTAAAATCAGAATGTGTGCACAAAAATATTTAAGGAATACCAAACTTTTAAAATAAGTTTTGATGATTTTCAAACAAGTAGAGGCTGATCCATTACCTATAGTTCAAGCGAACAGGACATATAGCTAGCTGGGTTAATTTCAATAAAACATTCACTATGCATATATCCGTAAATGGACTATTAGATAAGTATATCCATAACTATCCATAACTAATTAAATGAAAATGGTCGATGGCTTTGGGTTTCTTTTAAATCTCCTGATTTCGTCTTCCTAAGTTTTTCTCGTGTATACCATTTGAGATAATTTTAGTAGAAGTATAATGTTTCCATCTCAGGTGCAAAAATGTTGAAATTTTCATTAAATCAATATTTTCTCAAAAATTGTTTATTTTAAATTCGGATTCTACTTGCGCTTTACTAAATTTTTTATTATTAATTATTACATTCAAGGACCCTATTATTTTGAGAACAGATTTTATTCGTGTCTTTAGTCAAACATTGTTATACTATAACACGCATCACGAGCATTCCGTAATTCGATTTCACTCGTTTATGCCGTATACATTATAAAGTTAATCATAATACATTTTACTATCCAAGAATTCGGATATTCATTATTATTTTTGGTTATTGAAACTAATGCACATGCTGTAGTGCCGGAACATATTAACCCATAAAATCGATTTGAGTGAAAGAGACTTTTTTTACATGCTCGCGAAACTTATAGAATTGTTGACAGACTTCATGATTTGTCCATCCCCACCCCTCTACCCAAACCGGAATAATGAAGTTAGTTTTCAGTACGGAAGTCACACTTCACAAGAGAAGGCATATTCATTTTTTATAACTTGCACGAGTGGAAACGTAAAAATCATCATGCTAACGACTGGTGTGGGTTGACTAGAAATATTTTGGATGGTCCAATTTCCCTTCTGATGAGATTGCTCCATTAACTAGTAGTTATCTCACATATCAACAAGGAGGGGCACATGTGAACATTACAGTGTTATGTGAACAATATTGTACATTACATATATGTTCAACATTGGCTTAATCGATATAATCTTGATTTATTGCTCGAAATGGACATATAATTTGGGCGCCAAGATGACTAAATCTATTATATTGGCTTGTATGAAGATTTTGAAAGAAGAAATTTTAGTGTTGCCTAGACGCCCGTGAGTAGTTGATTTACAGGTTCAGAAATGCTTGCCTTAAATACAAAGAGAACTTATAGAATTTTACCTTAATCATATTTTAAATAACATACTACTAATGTCACGGATTTTTATCCAACAACCAGACTCAAAAAATTCAAATCCGAACATATGCATAGTAAAGTATTTTTCATAAACTTAACCCAGATATATACCCTATTCGCTTGGAATATTTGCACAGAGACACCATTTCAGCTATAATATGTTTACTATTTGTATAGAAAATTGGTCAATCTTTCTAAAGTAAATTTAAACTCTAACAACTTACAATATGTTAATTGTTGTTCTCTTTGTTAAACGAATTTCAGTACCGACCAAAAGCGTAGCTCTATTCGTCTTTTGAATATTTTATATGTATGTGTGGATGTTATAAAACATTGCACATTTCTAAAGGGACTATGTAACTTAAAAATTATGTTGTACGATTGCATCACATTTGTGCATAAACAGTTATCCGAAAATAGGCAATTAAAACAGTTAAACCTCATTTACTATTAAATCTCGTTTAAAATGTAAAATAGCGAAAGGTGAGCATTTTTCAAAATATTTGTATCCTTTCTTAGTGTAATTAACATTACAATTTGTATAAGACACACACAACTTTTGAAAACAATCATCTTTCATTGAAAAATGTTCTAAAATACAATTTGCTTCAGTTATTATTTATCAATATACAGAAAAACCTCCAAGAACATGATTAATTCGTTCCGTGTTCTTTAAAACCGTGTTGTTCGAAACTACAAAAAGAAAATAAAAAAGCGTTACTTTTTATTTTTTGTTGATATACAAAATAAAAAAGAATAACGAAAATCGTGTTGTTTGAAACCGTGTAATTTGAAGAAATGCGTACCCGTGCACGTCGAAACCGTGCTCGAATACCGGGTTCTTGGAGGGTTAGCTGTATATATATAAACTAGACAATCATTTTCAAAACATTCATTTTTAGGAAGAACCTAATCATACCCTGTTCACTGCGAATTTATCAGAATATAAATGATTTGTTAGAAATATATTCCGATTATTTAAACTATTCTGGACCTAAATAAAACAACGCTTATTTTCGCAGAAATGAAATGTTTTAACCTTTATCAAACGTACCAATTCATTAAACCAAAATGATATATCAGTTTACGATCCATCTCAAAAATTTAATAAAATTTTCAGATAACGATTCTGGTATATGTTATGAGATCAGTGCTATAATATTACTGCTCATTAATATATAAAAAAACTATAATTTTGAATCAGATAACTACTCACCATTCATTCATTTCTTTCTCACCCAGCACCTATTTGTCCTAGATTGAACACCTTATAAAAATACTGGAATTACATAACTTATACTTTAGAAACCGTGCTTGCACTAACACAAAAGAACTCAGATAAACTCCCACGGCATCACATCTATTGAAGAATTAGCATATTTGGTTGTTTATGAAAGTCATATTAAAAAAAAAAAAAAAAATAAAAAACAATTTTTTTTTTGTGTTGTCTCGCGTTAAAAATAATAATTAATAATAATAAAATAATGTACAATATCAATAGATCCTATCTAAAAATAATTTAAAAAATAAAATACTTTTCAATTATGCCTATAAACCATGGTTACAATAGAAAAATAAATGGCAACATTTCTTTATTTTTATTTGATTTTTCCTTATTTTCCTTAAAACTTATACTTTAATTATCTATAATTTTATAACTCAATTTTAAATAAAATTAATTACATTTTTGTATTCCATTAATAATAATTATAATTTATAGTGAATTGAGATGTTTTAGGTACTGCCGTATTTTGACTTGCTATGACTACAATGCCTTCAATCCAAATGTAGTTCGATTAGATAATACCATTTATTACTACATGCGTAATCCAAATATGTAATTTATTTTAGATTTGATAAAAACATCACACATTCTACGCTCAACCATCTAGTGGCTAAATTATGCGTAACTGATTTTACCTACTCATGAAAAAGTTCACATAAGCAAAGAGAAAAAACATTTCACTATCGGCTTGCTAGCGAATGGTAAACTGGCAACACTCTTGATGGCGTACAAAGGAGTGTTCAATTCAATAAGTTCACTAAATCTATATGATCATTTTTACATGAATATCGTAATTTTATAAACTAACTCATTTTCCGGTAACGAGTTGTTCTACGATTGTAGTGACATGTTTAGATTTTCTACTGAATTTGTTTTTCAAAGGAAACAACAACAAATTGTGAGTTTTATGGGCCATTTTACTATGGAAACTATGAACAATCCCCCTAGGGTACAGGTAGTTACTGTATTTATACCAAATAATTTACATATTCTGTAAGAAAATTACATGGAAAAATGTGGTAATTTCTCAGTAGTAGATGAGAACTCCGTGATTTAAGAACTCCGTGATTATATCCACATATAAAATTTAATTTGCAAGTCTTTGTTGAAATTATAATATGCAATATGAAAATACAAAATAAGATGAAATTGTTAAGTTAATTTAAAATTTACGAAAATATAATAGCTAGCTATATAATTTTTAAAATGAAACAAACTAAAATTTTGGATTTTTTTGAAAATCTAATTGAATTATTGTTTTTTACTCATTGATTTATATGAAAAATGTGTGCATTTCTTTTACAGTATATGCCTGTGGTGATTTATTAACAAAATCGTGTGGTGCGGCAAAAGTACCATATCAAAAATTTATTTTTGTATGTGTTTTGACCCAACTTACACATTTGTGTATTCCTTTCAAACTTATTTTCGTTCGAAAAAAAAACAGTATAACTATACACACAATTGTGTTGGTTGTACTTCAAATCAAGTGAAAGTTTTTATCAAAAACGCCATTACATACTATGATTATTTACTCACACATTTGTATGGTTTGGACTTTTTGGTTGAAAAAGGGAAATGTAAATTATTTGAGTATACATATACAATACGATGTGTTTGATAATTTAATACTTTGTATTAAATAATTTATAAACCCATGATAGATTCTATATAAAAGTCAAAAATATAACGCCCGAAACCACATCACAGAATACAAACAGAAGGGCCATAGCTCGATTTTGCTATGAAAAAATTTCGACCGTTTTTTATGCTTGATTTGTATGGAAACCCAAGTATAACAAGACGAAACTCAACATTGAGCTATCGTATTTGCCTTCGAAATATTAGAAAAAAGTCGAAGAATTAATACTTTAGTAGTGGTGCGTATGTGTATACTGTGTTGTTACTACTGTATACTGTGTTACCTCAATTTTTCTTTCGTAGTAATGTGTATAGCATGTACATGGTTTGTTTTTATTTTTTATGTTCACGACATGAGTTTGGAAATTTTATAAAAGAGATTTTGTTAAAAAAATTTAAAGATGTGAGTTAATTTAAATAAAATTACATCAAAATATATTTTATATCTATTCAAAAACTGTTTTTATAAATTAATAAATTTCTAGTTCAGTTTTACATTTTTAGGTAGAAAACAAATGTGAAAATAATAAACGATGTGCAATAATCATAGTATAGCTATTTGGAAAATTATTTAAACTTTTAAAGTTTACTTTACTTTGTGTAATAATAAAAAATAATTAAAAAATTAACTAAAATATAATTTAGATTCGTATATATGTATATATGGATTGGATTTATATTTTTATACCGCAAATTTAATAAAATAAAAACATTCATTTTAAACCTAAATTTTTATTTTTGCTCTGTAACATTTGGATGCCGCCATCTTTTTCTTCTAACATTTTCAAATATAGCCTTTTACATTCATGCACAACCTCGCTCCCGCCATTTTGTATTTTTCTTTTCTGTTCACACATACATGTATACAATTCTCCTTTATTGAGTTTCGTCCAGTTTCAAATAATCGCGACACTTTTCATACAGGATCTTATTCTAAGTCGAAAGCAAAACTAAGTCAAAGTCGAAACTAAATATAAGTTTTTACTTCGAAAAATGGCAAAAAAGTCGAATTTTGTTATACTTGGGAAAGGGTAAAATATAGTGGTGGAAAAAACGGTGCAGTGACCTTTTTTACATTCAATAAGGTTATACCTTAGACAGACACAAACTAGCTAATCGCGAATTCGAGATTACGTAGTTATTTTTTCAGTCTGTCAGCACACGATTTTGGCAAAACAGGATTACTGCGTTTATAGAACAAGATTACTACAATCGTGCTGTATGAAGAAGATAAATGTGAAATATAAGAAAAAATCAGTAGGATTGTATGGGGCTGGAGAACATAACTCATTTTCATTGAATGTACACAGAAAAATTATTAGATTGTAAATTAAATTTTAAATTTTTTTAACTGTCACAGAAATTATTTATACATTTAGTTTATATTAACTTATTGTAACTGATTCGATGTAATTCAAAATCGGCAAATACGCATTGAAATTGTTTTATTTCATTAATTAAATATGAATTTGAACATTTGCAGAGTTACAAAATCGGGTTTGTGTCTGTCACCATAATTATAAAATCGCGATTTTATTTGTTTGACATGTAATCGCGATTGGAAGAAATCACGATAATTTGTGTGTCTGTCCAAGGTATTAGAGTCAAATTTTTTTTGGTCCATTTAGTGGCGTATATACAGTACTAACCCGATTTACAGAAAGCAACAAAAAATATTGCTTTCGTAAAATCGGACATTCGTTAAATCGGATATTTTTTAAAAAGGGTTATTGAATTTTAAAATTTTAGGAAATATCTAAGAAATATCAATCATTAATTTCGTATTTATTAAAATCAAACTTAAATTTAAAAGCAAATAATTAAAAATTATATCATTTACTATTTTTGGTTCAGGAATTCATTACATATAATTTGTTAATTTTAGTTAAAAAAATACTGTTATTTTCATTTGGTTAAAAAATTAAAATCTCGAACGAGTACGTACAATTAAGGTACGACTTTCCACAATTTTTCTAAAGCTATCATTCTAATTTTCCGCAAAGTTAGAATATCGCTTAAATTTAAATAATTATTTTCAGCCCAAGTTATTACATCGTTCAAATTGCTTACAGCTTTTAGATGATTGTGTGCAGTGGAATGACTGTCTACGGCTACTTGAGAATTCATATTTTCTTTTGCCGAAGTATTAAAAGGGACTGATACATCCTTATCATTATTTTGATTTTCGCGTTCTTCGGGTTGTTCTAAAAACTATTACCTAATATAATTATCATTATCTCTAATATCACTTCTTCAATTTCAGCCACCCAAAGTTCAAACCAATTGTTTAGAAAAGCCAAAGAAACATAATCCTCATGAACTAGTTTACCATCAACAATGAAACTCAACTTCCCACCACAACTTTTTAATATTGATTTCCAAAATTTCATCCAAGAATCGTGCAACCAAAATACCGCATCCTTGATATTCATTTCTTCCAATATTGCTCTCACTATCGCTTGTTCTATTTACCATTACCTCTAGCATTAATACTTTTATGCACTCATTTGGATGGAAATTTGGTGGTGTTATTGGTCACGGACTACGCGCAGAATACGAAAAGTCTCATAATTAAGAGTATACTCAAAACAAAGACAAAAAATCTTACCTAACACCATTTTTCAGTCAGTGACTGTGCTTCAGAATCGGAGTGTAAAGAAAGGTTTAACAGAAACAAAAAAAAAAAAATCTAATTTACTTTGCATTGTTAGTGTAACCAACACAATCTTTGGCAGTTTTACAGCGCATCCCCAATAGAATTCCTTTAACTTTTTCCTTACAGAAAAGTATGAAAAAAAAACTTGAGAAAACATTTTTTTTTTACTTTTGTTGCTTATATAGATATCTGTCAATGTGAGTTTGCCCAGGGCTTATATTTAAGTAGATTTTGCGTTACACCTTTTACTAAAACTGGTTCTCCTAATCTTTTTCAACTAATAGATTTGTAAACTTGATCGACGTAAGGCTGAACTCACTAAAAATGTCACTTGTAATCGATTTCGTTGTATCTCTTTCCCGGCCCGTGATCACAATTGTGTACGAAAGAGAATCATGAAAAAACAAAACGCCATTACAAACAATGGTTATTTACATACACATTTGTGAATGGTGGTTTTAAATTGGAAAAAAAATGTTTCTGGCCGGGAAAGGGATATACGACCTATACAAAATTCATATTAACCCGTTCAAACGCCTTGTACAATATATTGTACCATCGACTTGGGACGCACATAGCGGCTTAATACGATATATTTTTTGATTCAAAATTTTTTGTAAAATCATTTTTCTTTATGTACTCTCTATTGGTTTAGTATTTTTAAGAATGATTCTAAATTAATCAAGTATCCCAAAAAAAACCCAAAATATTTGTTGCTATATTATCTAAAAATGGCGTTCGAAATAATTAATGAGAACGAGAATCTCTGAAGCTTGTGAGAATATCTGTTGCAGTTATTTCAACGGAAAAAGTAGTAGTGTAGTGAGGTAGTAAATATGTACATACTTTTTTACTAAACACAAAGAAAACAGATCTCTTACACCCCTATTCCCCTAGTCGCTTCACTTGAAGTGATGTGACTACTCATCTTCTTGGTTACTATGCAGCCAACTAAGATTTAAAAAAATTTCATTAAAATTATTTAGTGGCAATAGACCAACCATCTAATCATTAGTTACTTGAATAAATTCTATTTAGCTATCTAATTCTAGTCAACCCTCCTATAACGCGATTTATTCGTACCGTGTTATATGGAAACCGTGCTATAAGAAACTTGGGTTGCTTTATAATGGAAACCGCTTTATAAGAACACCGCGTTATAGCCGGGTTTCTCACAATTTTTACATCGCGGTATAATGAAATCGCGTTATAGGAGGTTCACATGTAATACAATCTCGAAACGTATAAAATTCTGAGCCCTATCGAGTGTTAAAAATTTAACAATTACATTTTAGAGTTCTGGTTAAATTTATGCGAAGTATTTTAGTCGTCGGATGACGGTAAATAAATCTGTTGAAGGATGACCTCTTTCAACAATTGCTTTTAACGAAAATCTCCATTTTTGAGAAGCCTACTTCAATCTATCACCCCAATTGTCATAGTCGTCTCACGTCATTTTAGACGACTATAGTCACGTCACATTATTTTTGGTATTATCATATACTACGTATATATTAAGAATTCAATCCGGATTGAAATTTCAATATATCCCTTTTTCAACCAAAAAAAACGACTATATTAAAGTCCAATCCACACAAATGTGTGAGTAAAAAATCATAGTATGTAATGGCGTTTTTGATAAAAAATTTCGCTTGATTTAAAGTACAACCAACACAATTGTGAGTATAGTTAGTGTTTTTTTCGGACGAAAATAAGTTTGAAAGGAAAACACAAATGTATAAGTTTGTTGAAAACCCATACAAAAATAAATTTTTGACGTGGTACTTTTACCGTACCCACACAATTGTCTTAGTGCTTAGTGGGCAGCAAAAGGGATATACGGGATCGAGTCAACCTCGCGTTAACTCGATTCGATCCACAAAATTTGTAGAATTGAGTTAACTCAATCCTTAAAAACACCAATATATACGGAATCGAGTCGAAAAACAACAACTAATTTTTATAAAAATATTAATGATAAAACAACGCCATTTTTATTTCGTTTACGATTATTTGCTAATATATATATATTGTTTTTAAATATTTTAATTTTTATTTGAATTTAAATAAATTTAGAAACATGTATTTAAAATAATTTTTTTGACGTTTATCTCGGTTTCAATTCGATCCCAACATAAATCGTGAATATATACGCTAAAAAAGATAATTCGGTTTCAATCCAAAGTTAACTCTGAGTTGATTCGATCCGGATTGAATCTCTAATATGTACGTAGTAATAGTCGTTTCTTACTCCTCTAGTCACTTGAATCGACAAATGTCACTTAAAATAACAATTTTACAAGCGAGAAGAAGTGACTAGTATAGTTAAAACGGAACGTAAACGGTAGTTATTTTTTTTAAATAAATAATTATTGTTCATGTAGTTTTTAATGTGTCACTTGAATCGACTTCAACAATATCAATTTTGACGCGACGTGACACGGCCCTAGTCGCGTCACTTGAAATGGGACGACTTCGACAATTGGGGTATAGATCAGTGTCCACTGTAAGGCGTACTAATTGCTACTTCAAGCTTTATAACACACTCAACACACAACCAAATGAGGGATGGTTTATAGCATTAGTATGTTAAGAAGCAGTCTTATCTAAATAGAGTTTTCTCGGAAGTTTTTGGAGCTATTCATTGAACTTTATTTAGATACAAAATAATAAAAATCACGAATAAATCTGAAAATTAGAAATAATTCTTTTGTTTCTTCCTTTTTTATTACAAAATAAATACACGATTTTCTTTCTAAGCGAAAATTAAAAATAAAACTGGTAAAAATAAAAAAATTATAAGATGTTGAATTTTTATGTTTTGTTGTATTATATAATAATAAATCAATTATAAATAAATCGATCTGTATATAAACTATTGTAAATTAATTAATAATAATTAAACTCCTAATTGAAAAATAATAATTAATTATTTATAATTATATAAAAGTAAGTAGAAATGATTTTTTTGTTGTTTTCCTTTTGTTTATTTTTCAAAATATTTTTTTATTTTATTTTGTTTGCTTTTGATTTTTATTATTATTATTATTATTCCTTTTTATGTAGGTAGTTAGTTAAAAACAAAAATATATATAAGAGTTCTTGTTGATGTTGTTTTATAACAATAAATAATAATAATAATTAACAAAATACTACAAAAAAAAATTGTTAGCTAAAATTTATCTTGAAATATAAATAAATTATTGGTCGCAGCGACAGCTATAATATTTTCTAATGGATGCCAAGCCGTGTGTAAAATTTTTTTATTAAAATCAAGACAATCAACACTAATTTCATCTTTTTTCCTTTTACCTCCGGAACATACTTTACGTGGTTTTAATATGGTTTTTGGTTGAATGACATCTCGAGACGCTTCTAATGTTACCTCACGCTTGGAATTACGATCAAATACACGGAAAAAATTATTGTAGCTACCAGTCATTATCGCTGAATCTGAGCCATTCCAGCAGCATTCAAATTTATCGAAAATACAATCATTTTCATACAGTGAACATAGTTTTGTTCTTAGATATTCATGAACCTGAAAATAATAATAAGAAAATACAATTACTATTTTCAACATTACAATTTTAACACATTTTTCTGTAAAAGATCTTATGTTGTTTAAAAGTTAATTGTAAACATTGAATGAATCGGTAGAAAAGTGGGTATTCAATAACGCCATTCAATTTAATGGAACATGCGCTTATCAAGGGTTGGTGTAGGCATAATCTATAGCTATAGCCTGATAAGATAACAGCCAGCCATACATTATATTACATATATTATATTATATCCGTACGCATCCTAAAAAGCCGAATCCTAACAAAACAATCAATTATTAGTTTCAGTTTTTTAATTTAATTAAAATACATAAGTGCGCGCAATTTTTAAAAATCAAAAGTGTATAAATTATAATAATAGATGTGTTTCTTGTTGCTTGATCTGAACCAGTTCAGTTCATGTTTCTTGAAAAAACGCAAAGGCGCGTACTAGATTTCAAATCAAAATTTGTCATCTAACACAAAATTTGGAGCGCATTTTTCATATAAAATTTGAACTGATCCGAATCAATGAATATCAAGAAACACACCTCGCGTTCGTTCACCTCGCGCTTGTTGCTTTTCGCATAATTCGTACAACTCAGTTTTCCAAAATATAAGTGGCAATTTTTATTTTTGACTAAAGAAATGACTTAGAAAAATGATATTCTAAATTTCTAAATGATTTTTGTTTGTTATTGAAAAATAAAGTAATCTATTCTTGGAGAAATGGTGAATTTAAAAAAAATCCCAAGTACTCTTTTTCAATTTGGTAACCCTGTACTTAAACTTTTTCTTTTATCACTATTTGCCGTAGGTACTTGCCGAAACGCACTAACACTTAATAAACACTTGTTTTTTATTTCGCAAAAATTAAATTTTTGAATATTTTAATTATAAAATTTGTCCAAAAAGTTTAAAAAATCACTCGATCGATTTCGACTTGTTAGGTCATCATCAGGAATCTACTGATTTGAATAAATATTTAGTTCATTGTAGTTTCTTCTACATTGGACAGACTGGGCCCAATTTTGGAGTTAGAACTAAAGAACATTTATGTGGTTGCAATCAATCAACTTTCCATAATCATTTAACTTTATAAAATCATACAACTAACTTCAACAATTTAGACATATTACATATACAACCCAAAAGCAGACGATTAGATACCTTAGGATCTTACGAAAAACGTAAATCCATATTCCTTAACCAAAATATCCTTCGAACAGAGAATCCGTTTCTCATCAATTAAGGTGTCCGCCCTGATCTATTCTCACGCTCGTAATAATATGATCATTACGTCGGGTAATTAAATATACTTCAATATACCTTGAATTTTGTTACTCTGTGTGTCATCAACTTACAAGTTGTAAAATTACTAATTTATAAGTGTGATCCTAATTTATCAATTGAACTTGAAGTGACTGAAACATACAAAAATAGTCCTCTAAATGGGCAAAAGGTAGAGTACCTCGTCACTCACATTAGGGTTAATATTTTAATACTAGCTCTCAAACTTGAAGAACATGAGCAAGCTCGATCGGAATATATAACACCAATAAACTCGGATTTGTTTTAAAATATTAAACTTTAATCTATAATCTCCTCTCTCTCTCTCTCTCTGGCACTATATCCCATTAAGGGATTTGGCCGCCTCAAAATGAAGTTTCATAATCATATTTTCAGTTCGGATAATTAGTGAATAATCAATTGATCCTAAACCAGCCGTGAAATTTTTTACTTGTCACCATCGGGAATCGAACCCGGGACCTCAGGTTGCTGGAGCTAGTATGCTGACCACTTTGCCACCGGGGCGGCCACTTTGCCACCACTTTCTCGTTCCTAGCTGTGTGATTATAAATTTTTTAATTTTACCGTACAAGTGGCGGAGTGGTTAACGCTTCGGCACTTGGACCGGGAGGTACGGAGTTCGAATCCCACCAGAGGCAGGATGTAAAGCGAATTTTCTTCGTCGATTACGATCGGTGATGATAATAAACACAACTTAGACCCTCTGTTGGAGTGTAAATAAAATTCAGCGCCGACTCACCGTTCATGTCATTGTGCAGCATGGAGCTTGCAACGTGCAGGTGGTATACTATAATTGTGAGAAGGTGAATGGGTGGGTGTGTGCGTGAATGAAAAGGAGAGTATTAATTGACCTTTAAAGGACATTAAATCCACTGGATAATTAATACATTCTTAAAAAAAAAAAAAAAAAAATATAAAAAAAAACATTTTACGCATAAATTCCAAAAAGATTAATGAAAATTGCCTTGAAAAATTCCCGATAGAGGGCCATAGCATGCAAATATTGAGCCTGATTGAGACTAGGGAAAGTATAGAAAACGCTACCAGTGGAGAAAAATGAAGCTTGCTTCAGATACACCCGAGACACTTTTTCGATTTTTAAATTAATAATTTTAATATTATTTGTAAATAAATTTATAGTTTTTATATTTTAATGCAATATACAAATAATATTATACTTTCCAAGATCACTTTTCATAGACAATTCATAGAAAAAGATGACTAAACTCTTTTTCGTAGTAATAAATTTTTCCGCGAGAGCGCAGGGGTACGAGTCTCAATAGCCCAAGTACTTTTACTTTCGACTTTATCGAACAATAGTTCAAAACTAAGATTCGAATATTTCTAAGATTTAGTCTAAGATTTAGTTTCGAGTTATTCTAAGGAGTCGTACGAAACTTGTCGCGAAAATTCGAAACTAGGCGAAACTCGATATAATAAAATTGTGTACATGGATGTATTAAAATAGAATTGGCGGGAGCAATTTTGTGCATGTGTGTGAAATGTCAAAATGAATTTTGGGGTTCTAAATATTTTATTAATAAAACTAAATTTTAATTTTATTTATATAAAGAAATCTTTTATTAAATCTATATATAAACTGAAATAGTAATAAACAACAATTAAAACTTTTAAAGCTAGATAATAATACATATATCACTGGTATATCAACTGCAATTAAGATTGCACCTAGATATGTTTGAAAAGTAAATATCTAAAATAGAAAAGCAAATTGATTACAATAAGTAAAATTTTGTGGAATTAAATTATATTTTATCTGTCATATATACCTTCTTATAACTTGAATATTTAATATCCCTTCAAACTTTCGAATTGATGATGCCATAACAATCATTTTTTTTATACTTTAATATTTACAAATAAATAGGTATATTATTTACAAATTTAACAAAATAGATTCTAAATATGTGTACGTTATTTTTTTTTATTAATTTCTGGCTATGCATATAAATTAAAAAAGCACGACACTATATGTTTATCTACACTTCAATGTTATTTTGCGTATCACAGCTAAATAATAAAAATGCAATCTGTGTACGTACATACATATTTTCTCTTTCGACTTTTTCGTCATAATTCGAATGAAAATACGATAGCTCAATTTTGAGTTTCGTCTTGCTATACTTGAGAGGTAAAGCTAATAGGGAATGAAAAGTTTCATAGGTTTGTTTTTATAGATCAATATATATTGATCTATCAATATATAGTATAAATAATATAAATAGATCAAAAATATAGTTCAACATTTTCAGCTATGACAAAATATCAGTCTTTGATTTCAACAAAATATAAAAACGTTCGAACTACAATATCCGAGTTTTATGTGATTCGAAAATTCCAAGTAATCAAACTCTGTATACTACGTAAGTCCGAAATCATGCGATTTTCGGAGTGGTGTCTCTCTATATGGGGATAAAAAGTTTCTCAATGTACAGCAAAAATTGTTCCCGTTGATTTTCTGAGATTAACCCGAAATGATAAATATGATAAAAACAAAAGTTTTTGAAGGAGAATCAACCGTTATTTCAAAGAATTTGTAATTTACAAAAGAAGACTAACAGAAAGATTCTAAATTAAATTGGCAATAAAATTAGTCTACCTTATTTCCAAAATTTAAGCGGTGATTGGCAATAAACCTTTTTACCAAAGTGCGAATTTATTAATAAACATTTTAGAAGGTTACAGTTTTTTTCGCCATAGCTATAGGGAGAAAATAGGACAAGGCAATATGAAAAGTAGGGAGTTTAAGACCCAGTTCGTTCCATGTTTTGAGATCGCAGCTTCACGTCTTACTTAAGCAGAAATCAGTGAAACCAAACTTGTGGAGCTTATCTCATAAATGCTTTATTTAAACCTGTGATGCACAGCCCACATTGCACATTTTGTAAGCAATGTGAGTTAATTATTTATCTCCAAGGCAAAAATAAAACATTTGAATATAATGTTGATTTATCAACAAAGTTCCTCTTATTTCAGTTGTGGAAACCAAAATGGGAAGCTATTGTAATGAAAACTTAGCTCGCATTAGCCAAAACATAGTTCAAGTGTGCAACGGGCATAATAGACCATTTTCTTTTAACGTAACAATTTCGCAACAATTTTTAATAACAATTTCACAGTTAAACGTGTAGAGGAAGACAATAAAAATAAAATTGTATTTTTTTATTTTATTCATAAATTCTTGTTATGTCATTCATATCTAACAAGATAATTGTTTGTGGATTTTAAACATGAAATGTCCATAATTGAGTCACAAATCATTCAAAATTACAAATAAATTTTAGATTGTTTTTAGTTGCCTATAGCTTCAGTTGTCAAACTTTTTGGAAGGAGGTCTATATGAAATGTATTAAATTTTTGCAATTGACATAAAAATCTTACTACTAAATAAAATATATTATTTTATTTTAGGTTAAATTAAACCGTATCATAAACAACAGTACATATTAAATAGTCATATAAAATCAAACACAATACTCACTGGATAGGTTTCAATAGGTTTCGTTTCCATGTGTAAATCCCATACTTTTATACTCAAATAATCCCTAGATATCATATAACGACCCGAGTTACTCAATTTAACATCGCTAATTGAGCTAATAATTTCACTGAAAAAACTACGATTAGTTGGATCCTCGGGCTCTTCAAATTGTTTTGAATGGCGATCACATAACGCCGATGAACGCATATCACATAAACGTATTGTACCTTTACTGCTTGAATAGACAAATAAATTACATTCAGTTGGATGAAATTCAGCCGCTGTTATGACTTCTGTTAATTCTTCCATATTTGCTGGTTTTATATCAACAATATTAAAACTTTGATCTGTTATTTCTAAATGCCATAAATTTATACGTAAGTCATCTGCGGATAAATAAGTTTCTTGATCGGAATTAACCGATATAGAATTTATATGATAAGTATGAGCATTTGCAAATATTCTTCTTGGTGATGCTTCCACCATTAAGTCCATCGGTTTAATAGCAGGAACTCGTAATGATGTTATTAAACTTGGATCCCGAATATGGCCAGTTTCTTCTTTTGTATTATAACCTTCAACTTTTTTATCACGTTCCGATACTTTCCATAATTTTATTGTTTTATCATTAGTCGATAATAGAAAATGTGCTTGATTCTTTCGCTTTAACCACCGTATTTTATTAATTTTCTCTTCTATTTCTAATGATTTTAAATAATCAAATTCTGGTTCGTGGGACTGAAATGTAGAGTAAACATTGTATTCGCCACGACGAGGTACTGATGATTTGGATGCGGGATCTCTCTACAAGTACACAAATTAAAAAGAATTAAATTAATACCTACATTGAACAAATTTGAAATATTGCTGAAACAAATTAAGTAGCATGCATAAATGAAAGATTGACATTGATTTGAAAATTATGCATTTCTGGGATCCTAGATTAACGATAGTTAATGTTAATATGTATTATTATTTGAGAACAAATATTTTTTATTCTAATGATATTTGTTTCATTTTAGTTTATTTTTTTATTCTTTACTTAAACTTCTAAAATTCTGATTTGAAAAAAAAGGATTTACAAATATTATTTCAATCAACTGAAAACAAACATAATTTGCAGCGTTTATTCCACAAGAAGGTAAATTGACAATGGTCAATGTTATTTTCAAATAAAATCGAAAATTCTATCAGCTGTGAAATAAACGCTGCGAAACAAAAATATACCTAATCTTAACAGGTTTAACCGGTTACAGTTGGTGTTTGTTAAAACGATTTGTATACTCCGTTTAATTAACTAAGGGTCGTATCGACAGACGAAGCTAAAATCGCAACTGCGAAAACGTCATGTTTTTTCTGTCGAATTTTAAACAAAATCGTCCCCCAGGTTAGAACGTCAAAATGAAGCCGGAATTTAATAAGTAGCCACGATTAAAATCGTGGATATCGATGGTTTTAAGCGCGGTTACAACTAACGTTTGACACCGAATTTCCCATTCCGAATTTCGATCATAATTTTTTTAATACATACATAAATATATATAACACAACATTATCAATTGTCAAATACGAAATTTATTTGTGTTTTACTTGAAAAGCTATTATTTCGTTGTTATCACAATACTAGTGTTATAATTAAAAATAAAGAAATTTATAGCATTTTTATTTTAGTGCGAACTTTGTGCTTATCAATTACTACTCGAATATCACGGTTTTTCATGATTCTCTTTCGCACAAGACTATTACGTACACAATTGTGATCGCGGGCCAGAAAAAGGATATTGTAATCTATTTTTTAAATATTAATATGGAATTTCGGTTTTCATCATCTGATGACTCAAATTGTTTAGAAAACACAAAACAGAGCACAGTTTTCAAGCAAGATTTGACGAAAATTATTACTGTGAAGAAGAGTTTCGTAAACGTTTCCGTTTTTCCAAACAAAACTTACATTTTTTTAGAAAAGCTGGTCGAACGCGAATAAACACACGCGGACAACCGAGGGCTTCCACTAACAGTGAGGCCGAAAATAATGGTAGCATTTCGACGAAGGTTTTCGACGAAGTGTCGAAAGCATTTGCAAGCCTATCCAGGAAATTTATTGAAATGCAAGAAGAGTACAAGAAGAGCAGTCTAAAATAAAGCAGGAATTTTAAAACTAAAAAAAATCCTCGGTGTATTGGCTGCATCGACGAATGCCACATACCAATTAAATCGCGTGGGGTAATGCCGAGATTTGCCGCAATAGGAGGGGATATTTATCGGTGAATGTACAATCAGTGTGTGATGCAAACTGTAAAATCCTCCTTGCTTAAACGGCTCATTTTCATTTTTTTCTAATTTCTTAATAAAAAGTGGTACTTCTCCAAAAAGGCTACTTGTAACGGGTGATTTTTTTGTGGTTAGGATTTTCATGCATTAGTATTTGACAGATCACGCGGGATTTCAGACAAGGTGTCAAAGAGGAAGATGCTCAGTATGCTTTGACATTATGCCGAACGATCTGCCACAACGTCAAATTTTCAGTGAATGGGCCCTAGAAAAGTTGGCAGAAAATCCGCTTTTTTATCGACAAATTTTGTTCAGCGATGAGGCTCATTTCTGGTTGAATGGCTACGTAAATAAGCAAAATTGCCGCATTTGGAGTGAAGAGCAACCAGAAGCCGTTCAAGAACTGCCCATGCATCCCGAAAAATGCACTGTTTGGTGTGGTTTGTACGCTGGTGGAATCATTGGACCGTATTTTTTCAAAGATGCTGTTGGACGCAACGTTACGGTGAATGGCGATCGCTATCGTTCGATGCTAACAAACTTTTTGTTGCCAAAAATGGAAGAACTGAACTTAGTTGACATGTGGTTTAACAAGATGGCGCTACATGCCACACAGCTCGCGATTCTATGGCCATTTTGAGGGAAAACTTCGGAGAACAATTCATCTCAAGAAATGGCCCGGTAAGTTGGCCACCAAGATCATGCGATTTGACGCCTTTAGACTATTTTTTGTGGGGCTACGTCAAGTCTAAAGTCTACAGAAATAAGCCAGCAACTATTCCAGTTTTGGAAGACAACATTTCCGAAGAAATTCGGGCTATTCCGGCCGAAATGCTCGAAAAAGTTGCCCAAAATTGGACTTTCCGAATGGACCACCTAAGACGCAGCCGCGGTCAACATTTAAATGAAATTATCTTCAAAAAGTAAATGTCATGGACCAATCTAACGTTTCAAATAAAGAACCGATGAGATTTTGCAAATTTTATGCGTTTTTTTTTAAAAAAAAGTTCTCAAGCTCTTAAAAAATCACCCGTTATTTCTATAGAAAACTTATGTTGTCGATTTTTTTTGTCTAAATTTCCAACTAACTAAATTGATGGTTAGTTCATACCAATCCTCCAAAGATGCCACAAAACAAACCGCATCTGATATTTGATTAAAATCTGCTATATAAAATTAAATTTAACATTCTACGAAACATTTCTAATCGGCAGTTGATAAATCGGAACTAAGGTTGCAGTTTAGAACTAAATATCGGGGTAGATTTTGGTTTATAAATATTAGAGACATCTAACAATACCTGTGTGAACTAACGATTAATTTAGTTAGTCGGAAATTTACAGCGCATCCCCAATAGAATTCCTTTAACTTTTTCCTTAAAGAAAAAATTAAAGGAATTCTATTGGGGATGCGCGGTTAGACAAAAAAATCGGCGTCAGGCACACAGCATAAATTGAATCTAAACAATTGGTTTTGTTTTGACAGATAATTGATTTTTTTTTATTATGTTGGTTTCTTGTATTTGAAAAGTTGTACTTTTAGTTACGTATAAAAATAACAATAACTTCGCGGATTAATTCGCGATTTTAGTCGCGTTATAAATACAGTTTCTGAACATCATTTTCGAAAAAATCACGACTACGGCTAAAAGTCGTAGTCAAGTCTGTCGATACGACCCAAAGAAGATGTTTCGAAATAGATACCCGGCTAATTTTTTGTCATCGGTGACGTCTTGCCGTGGTCTTCGAGAGAGCAAAATATACGGGTTTTCCAATGTCAAAAAGACAAAAAACATTACAAGTCTTGTGGCTGTCTTGCGTAACAAACTGACTAGCACTGATCTAGAAAAAGATCAGTACTGACGAGATGTCTTATCGCGACGCACAACACTTCTTCTATTGGTTGATTATCAAAACAAATCTCAAGTTATAACAAATTTCAATTGGTTTCTTTTATGACTTTCAATTATCAACGTCATGGAAGTTATGTAACTTGACTGAACAAAATTGAGTAGGTGTTTGTGTATTACTTTTTTGTCACAATTCATTTGTTTCTTAATATTCATTTTGTATTTTGAATGAATTTAAGATAGGATAAGTTAAAATAGAGACTTATAACAAAGAGAATACATATCCAGAGTAACGAAGCAGAATCAAAAATTTCATACAAAAATTCTTGGGTTATAAAGGCTTTTTCATAAGAGGTTTCATTTTGAAACGGCTACGCTTGCAGCACCATATCCTTTTCATGAAATTCTTCATGACCAATCCGTACGTTTGCGGCTGTATGTCCTCGATAACTACACGAAGTCCATCTTTAAAGCCTTGAATCGATTGTGGAGCATTGGCATAGACCTTATCTTTCACGTGGCCCCAAAGAGAAAAGTCTAAAGTTGTTAAATCACAAGATCTCGATGGCCAATTGTGACCACCTCTTTGAGAAATAACACGGTCAGGAAACTTTTCTTGCAAAATTGCGATTGTTTCGTTGCTTGTGTGGCACGTAGCGCCGTCTTGTAATTCCGGCCATAAAAATCATTAATCTTAGCTCGGAAGCACAATCCATTCACCGTAAGTAACAGTTGCACCAGCCTCATTTTCGAATAAGTAAGGTCCAATCACACCGCCAGGTCAAAAACCGCACCAAACAGTGACACGTTGAGGATGGAAAGGATTTTCAACAATCATTCTTGGATTTTCTGAGCCCGAAATGCGGTAATTCTGCTTATTAACGTAGCCTCCGAGGTGAAAATGGGCCTCATCACTGAAAATGATTTTTCGATGAAAATCCGGACCATTTTGGTGCATTTGAAGGACCCCATCAGCGAAGATACGACGTTTATGGTGATCGACCGGCTTGAGTTCTTGTGTTAACTGAACTTTAAAAGACTTAAGACCTAAGCCTTTATGCAAAATACAGTGTACTGTCGTTTGTGGAATGTCTAATTTCAAAGATCGACGGGGAATCGACAAACCTGGGTTTTCGTCAACACTACGGGCTACAGCAGCAATATTTTCAGTTGTTCTTGAGCGACGCACACGGTTTCGACTCTTCACATTACTAACTTGTCCCAACAGCTCAAATTTTTCCAACAGTTTCACTATTGCCGGCCGAGAAGGTGCTTCACAACGAAACAAAAGTACTTTAGTTTCGCGAACTGTGACTGCAAAATTTTTACCATTTTTGTAGTGAATTTTAACCATTTCAATGCGTTGTTAAAGCGTGTATCGTACCATTTGTAGTAATGGCGTAGTTTTTACTTGCCAACAACTTCAAAATTGACAACTGCCCAAATAGCAGGCTATCCAAAATGAAACCTCTTATTAGAAAACCCTAAACGTATAATTATTGGATACAAAAATGCAGTTTAGATGTAAATAATTTAAAGAAATGTTTAAGAGTGTGTGAAGATCGCTTCACTGACGATTAATTAACAAACTTCAAAATCGATTTATTCGGGGGTACGATTCCATCTTTAAATTTTTTTCAAGACTAAGAAGATTTTTTTGGTGTTTCAAATCAACTACGAAACGTTTATCATAGTTATTCACAATCATTCTCTACTAGCAGGAGTTAGTTAAGATGAAAGCGGCAATCCAACGAAAATACATTAAAATTAGACCTCTTACATTAAAAACAAAATAGGCACGAAAAATCAATAAATCCGTTAAATTTAAAATGTATAATTAAATTAAACGATAGGATTAATAAATTAAATTATGTAATTACATAATACAATAATAATTTCAAATTTGAATTTGTTTATAAACACGATCGAGTATCGCGCATATAAAACACAGTATATGCACGTGTAGATCATATACGAGTAATATAGAAAATAAACGAATTGATTTTAAATTATCGGGTCTCTCTCTTCGTCATAAGGTTCCAGATTTTATTAAAATCCAAATAGGAAGAAATAGGATATTATAATAAAAGTTGCATAAACAAATCGTTTGTGTGTTACATTTTTCTAAATTCCATACAACAACAACAAACAATAAAAGCCAATTAGTCATTAGTCAATATCATTTTTCCGTTCCACACTGGATACAAAGAAATGATTTCTTTTTCGTTTCTTTCTCCGTTTACTCTTGTTACCGGTTTTAATTGCGACTCATAAAATTTTTCGGTGAAATAGCTTTAACATGAATAGAAATGAAAATAATAAAAATTTAAGGCCATTTTTGAGATGAGATTTTTGTTTAAATTTTATTTTCGAGAGATCGGAATAAAACAATACAAAAAAAATTGTTGTTTTAATATAAAATAAGGGTTTAAAATTAGCAATAAAAAATGTATTGCGATTTAGTTTGAAATAAGAAATCAATTTCACAATGACTTTGAATGTATAAATTTCTGATTTTTTATTTGTTTATTTATTCTTATTATTTCGATTATTTAGATCGGGAAATGGTTTTCGACATGAACTAATTAACTTGGATAAGAAAAACTATGGGTTGGGTAAATTGTAGAATTAAATTTGAGCATTACTCATTTAGAGATTTATATTGGAATTTCATTTTAATAATTGCAAATGATTTTTTTTTTATTTGTCTTCGGTATCAGACCTAATTTTAAAAATATCATAAAACTGGAGAGGGAAAAATAGATGATGGGAAAGGAATTGCATTGAAAGAAAATAAGAATAATCATAGTCGTTTATTTTTTATTTTTTCGATTTCGGAATCGCATTAAAGAATTCAGGAAAAAATGTAAAGAAAAAAGTTTATCATTTTTCGTGCACACAAATTCTCTCTCTTATGTTGTGCTCTTTGTTTGGTATAACTCTAAACTGCTCCACAAATACAAAATATTAAAAAGATTATCCTTAACCCTAATGTGAGTGACGTGGGTACCCGGGTACCTTTTGCACTTTTAGATGTCTATTTTTGTATGTTTTACTCCCAATAAAAACTTTAAATTTTATGAGAACTACTAGTTCAATTGGTATAGATTACGATCATACTTAAAAATGAGAAATATTACAACTTGGACGAACGTGGAAAAGAAAGTTAATCACTCAAATTAAGATATTTTTTCTTCACTCACATGACGGTTAAGGTGATTACATTTGTAGGTGACACGGCCCTTGAATATCAGGATGTTGACTATTATTAGTTTTGCCATACAAACACATCTTAACCTTAGAAAAAGAAACTACAAGTAAATCGTGTATTTTTTATCTTTGCATTCATTTTTAGCTTATTTCTACCAGAGACAACTTAAAAAAGATATTTCATCCTATGTAAACGTAAAAATTTAAACTGCGTATTTATTTTCTGTAAATGGCCGCATACAATCAAAAATATGTATTTTGTTTTTTTGCGTATACGTATACGCAGTTTAAAGGCGATGCCACATACACATTTCTACGGACGACATCTAAAAACAGATTTCGAATTTACGAATTAATTAGAGGATATTTTTGACTCAAATCAATGAGATAATATGTAAAATATCTCAAGTTAGTAGCTAAAATAGAAAATTTGGAATTATTTAATAATTTTAATTGAAAAATTATCAATTTTCTATTTAGCCGTTCCTAGAAACAATTTTTTCTCTGAATGGTATAATTTTACACGTGAACGAACCACAAAAATCTAAAACGATTTCCGAACTCATCAAAAAATTTTAACGATTTTTTTCTCTGTTGTCTATGAACTTCAACAAATGTCAAAAAACTCCAAAACAAAATATATATTTTTCATTAATTTAATATTTTTATAAGGCTCATCATGAATATGGTATGGTAAACTTATTTAATTATAAAATGAATTAGCTGCTTATGTATTAGGAAAATTTTATAAAGAATTGTTGTTGTAAAAATCGTCTGTATTTTTTTTTGGTATGTGGCGAGGCAAAATAAATTTACGCACGAATCGTCTGTTATTAGATGTGTATGTGGCAACGCTTTAACGAAAAATCACAAGATACAACGATGACATTGGAATTATCAGATATAAATTTTGTTTTAATTTTTTAATTCAAATGAAAAATAATGTCTGTGATTCTATTAAGTTAATTTAGCAACTATAAAATGTTTTTCGAATCTTTAATTATCCAAAGTTACACTTCATAATACAGTAAACTCTCGATTTAACGGACTAATTAGGGAGTCTGTTTACGATCTGTTTCGTAAAAAAATAAAATATATGTATATATGTACCACTGATATATAACTCATGGATACGGTATACAACTAAATTACCATAGCAAACGACAACAAAATATGGTACAACTTTTTTTTATATTCCACTCGCTTGTATTATATACACCTCTTACTCGAAAATCGTATTAACGAAAATGTAAAATAAGAGCCGCACTGGAACCAAGACAATTCCGAAAATTATTCGAAGTCGTTTTCTTTTTCCTAATAAACATAGGAGTACATATCTGTAATCATGCCAAAGCCAAAAACAAATTTAAAATTCGACATAAATCAAACGTAAATAAAAATAAATAAATATCGCATTGCATCCATTTTATCAAGTGTATGTCAACTGTTTTTTTTATAGTCTACTATACTAATTTGAATTTGATTTCCGAAAATTCAGAATTCTAGACAAGGAAGATACATTTTTGCTTTCTCTATTGCACATTAGATACGATTTTTAGTTTTGTTTTTTATACAACAGTTTTTTATGTATACCGTATCCATGAGTTATATATCAGTGATATGTACATATAGGCGGTGAGTAACCGAAAAATGGAAAATAAAAAATTATCCGTTAAATTGAGGGTCCATTAAATCGAGGGTTTACTGTAGTAAACTAAAATTACCTAGATATACTTACTTGAAATATAACCACACGGCCACCTTTATCTCCTGTTGCTAATAGTTCACCATCGTGATTAAATTCAACGCACGATATTATATCAGCTTCAGTTACATTATCATCAAGTGCTCCCTTAATTTGTGAGAAGCACCAAGAAGTCTCGGCATTTCGAGTACCTTAAAAGAGAAAACAATAATTTTTAAAATAAATGTTCACCTAAACTCTTAAATTTCACATATTTTTGGTTAATCTTACGTAATAATTTGTATGTTAAAATTTAAAAGGAAAAACGATTACAAAAAATAATTATTAAGAATTATTGGTATATAATAACAAACTAGTAGGTAATGAAGAAAATTCGTAAAAGTAGTAAAAATAGAAAGAATTTTAAAATAAAATGTTTTAAGGCAGATTCAGTGTTGCGTTCTTTCGTTCCTTCCTTCTTTCTGAAATTTTTTTAAACCAATTTCATTGGTTAAAGACGACGTTTTTTTTCTTGAGAATTTTTTTAGCAACTTGGATTGATTTAAAAAAAAAAAAATCAGAAGGAACGAAGGAACGCAACACTGAATCCACCTTTAGAATAAATTATGAGATTTTGGGGCACATGCTCGATCAGTTAGCAAGCAAGCAATATGCTAGCGCAAAACCTGGCAACTCAATCAATTTTACCAAGCAAAAATGATTTTGAATTTATTTTTTTTATATTTTTTTTTATTTTTTTTGCGATTGCACAGTGAACTTTGCGGCTTACAAAACTATCCAGCAAATTTTTATAGTTTTACTGTGCAATCGCAAAAATAAACAAAACAACGTATAAAAAAATTAATTCAAATTCAATTTTGCTTGGTAAAATTGATTAAGTAGCCAGGGTTTGCGCTAGCATATTGCTTGATTGCTAGCTGATCGAGCATGTGCCCCTTCAAGGACAAGAAAAGTTGATGGCGTTGTTTGCACATAAATATTTTCAATACAAAATTTGTTTTTTCCAAAAACATAAAAAGGAGAGTGTTTTAAATGGAAATTTAACTAGAATATTTAAGGACAAAATGTTTTTATTACCTAATTAGAATTCCGTGTTCCCAACAAAAATATGATTTTCAATAATATAGGGATATATTATTTTTTGAGAGGTTTTTAAATAACTAAAATTGTTTGAATATACGACGCTATTCTGGTAATTCTCTAGAAATAGGGAATTGGGTAAAGGATTTACATAGTTTTCTATCAAAATAGTTGTTTTCTTGGGAATAATTTTTCCATATCGAAACTGGCAGAGAAAATTATTATCAATTTTATTTTGTATTGAAAAAAATTACCATTACCTTTTCAATACCAATCCAAGACAAAATAAGTTAAACATAAATTACAAGAAAATTAAAATTTCCACCCTGGACGAATCTGCTTGGCTACAAATTCTTTCGGCCCTTACAAACCTCTAGGTGAAGATGAGGTATACCCATACTTCTTGAATGAGACATAGAATTAATAGGACCTAAACTCTACTACAGCGATACCGAACCGGGGTCAACATGCTTAGCAGGCTGGAAAATTAGCAAAGTCAGCTGTACACGAACTGACAAGAAAATCGAAAAGACTTCGGAACAACGAAATGTTGTTGCATGCCTTTATTGATCTACAATACCATTTTGACATCAAAAATTTCGTAGTAATTCAAGCACAAGCTAGAGCAAGGGGGTCTTGACTCCTAACTTACTAGGATGGACTAATAATAAATTAATTTTCAAATAAAGTATGATTGCGTCGCCCTGTGTTTAACATAGGAAGGCCAAATTTTATCAAATTGGTCAATAAAAATTAGATAACAATCCAACGAACTAATTATTTATAAAAAAAACTGTCCCAACTAATTTAAAGTATTGGTATCTTGTCGAGTGAATTTATTGGTGATGAGAATATTTTGTTGTACAGCTTTATCGCGATTAAATTTCAAATAATAAAATATCTCAAGATAAGGCGTATGAATGAAGTACGCATATTTCCGACGTATTTTACCATCAATGCGGAAGGTTATATTTTGTAAAAGTTTCCTCTATTTTAATCAGCCACCTCTGGTAGATATACAGTTAACTGTATTAGATTTATAATTAGTTAATCTCTTTATTATCCCAAGGTACAACAAAAACACGCACCGTCCGTGCAATAAAATGATAAGTACTAGTTATCGCGTTATTGCATGATTGCATTTTAAGAATATGGGTAATAGGCTCTACAGATGTGTCCATTTAGGGTTTCCTTATGGATCCTCCTGCAGAAATTATTAAGGTTTAATAAAAATAAATTTTATTATGAGCTTACACTAAAATGTTTAGCGAAAAACTGTGCAACGGCATATTAATTTTTTTAAGTTTTATTTATTTTATTGAACGTCTAATAAAAAGTGGATATACAGTTATGGCATATAATAAATTTAATATGTACAGTCAGAAACATTCAGATGTATACGGAATATCTTTTTTATTAAAGTTGAAATTTAATAAGAAAATTAATTTTTTTTCAGAATTTTTTATAAACTTAGTTTATTTATTATTTTAGACAATAAAAGCAAAAAAAATAACAAACAAAAACAAACAAGAAAGGATTTATCCTTGAATATTAATTTGAAGATCATAAAACTTGCGAACATTCAGTTGTATACGAGGGGTTATAATAAAACTCAATTTTATTTTATTGCTAAGAAAAAACAGATGTATATTTTTTTAAATATTTTGTTAGGTTCCCTGTTTTTATAATAGCCTTTAATCGATCTAGCATCGATTCTACCAATGTTTTTGTTGTTTTTGTAGGAGTTTTATGTCATTCTTGAATAATAGCTGATTTTAATTGGTTTTTTTTGTCGTATTGAACGATTTTCTTTCATTTTGCTTTTGAGATGCTCCCACAGATTTTCAATTGGATTGAGATCTGGGCTTTGGGGAAGGGGAAGGGAGGAGTCCCATTCACTTTTGGACACTTGGAGAGACACCACATTCGAACAATCCATGCTTTATGTTTATTATGATAATTGTCCTTATAAAAAGGAAAAGTATTTTCTATATCCAGTTTTCGAGCCGATTCTTTTAAATTCTTCTTTAAAATGTCTAAATATTTTTCCTTGTCCATATTCCCATCAAAAAATTTCATATTTTTAACTCCTTTATGATCTATAGCACCCCAGAACAATAACCTATTTCCACCGTGTTTAAACATTGAGCATACATTTCTAACATTACACTCTTCACCACGTTTCTTCAAATTTTTTCTTGCCTTTTACCACTTTGAAACAAGGTAAATTGACTTTCATCGACAAAAATCACATTTTTCCAAAATTCAATACTTTCATTTTTATGTTTTAAGGCAAAATCTACTCTTCTTTTTTATTTTCTTTATTAATAAAAGGTTTCTTCCTCGCTTTACGTGAAAAATAACCATTTTTTCTTTAAATTTTATTAACTGTAATTGGATTTTTATTTTTACCATTAAACCTAAAGAGCATTTTAGTAAATTCCGCTGCAGTTAACTTAGGATTTTGTCTTATTTCGCGCTTAATGAATTTTTCATCTGATGGTGATATTTTTCTCGGACCTTTTGTGCTGGGTGTATTTTCTATTCGGCCTTATTTAAAATACCGATCACAAATGTTTTATACTGTTGATTTACAAATGTTAAGTATTATCGCGATTTCACTCAATGATTTCCCTTTTCGTCGCTGGAAAATCACTAACGATCTAATATTAACCGACGTACTCTTACCCATTTTGAAAGACTACAATTAATTAAATTACGGGTGTGAAATAAAATAGATATTGAACTGCACTAATTAAATAATAAACAAAAAACCATAGTAGAGAAAAAATCCGCACTAAAAAATTGTAGGTCAAGTGTTTTTCCATTGTTTTTATAACTCGTATACAACTGAAGTTTTATGATCTTCAAATTAATATTCAAGGATAAATCCTTTCTTGTTTGGTTTTGTTTTGTTATTTTTTTTGCTTTTATTGTCTAAAATAATAAATAAACTAGGATTATAAAAAAAATTTGAAAAATTTTTCATTTTCTTATTAAATTTCAACACTTTAATAAAAAAAGATATGCCGTATACATCTGAATGTTTCTGACTGTATATGCATTTTTTGCACGAGGGCAAATCGAAGTGAATGTTTTTATTGTATTTCGTGACTGTGTCGTCCATCACTTTGCATTTCATATTATTTTATTTTTTATTTAAACAAAATCGGGAAAACGAGTGGTTATATAGTTATGGATCGCACTGTATTAATTTTGTATCTGTGTATGTTTTATAATACAAATAAGATTAAAGAATGGGACGAGTTTTGTTGTAATCATTTATGCCTCAACCAGTTAGCCTTAAGTTCTTAAGTTGTGCTCTATTTTGGACCACTTAGGAGAGCGGTACGACCACCAAAATTTTAGAGGTCAGTTGTTTATTTGTGACGAGAAGCTTATAAAATTTTGGTGGTTGTAGCACTAACCGAAGTGGTGCAATCGGCGTGTAACTTAAGCTATTAAGTCTGACTGGTTGAGGCATAAGTCTTTCCACACTGCGATTTGCAACAAAACTCAACCAGCACCTAGCCTTTAAAATAAGAGTTTAAATTAGGCATACAAAAACTATTACGACATATTTTGAAGCGTGAAACCAGACTTCATTTGACAACCCGTGTGGAACGGTTGAACTTCTTCACATTTGCTCAAACATTTTAACCAAAATTCGTTTTCGCGTTCGTTTTTTATCGCGTAAAAACATAACAAAAGAAAATTTAAGCCTAATTTTTTTTTTTGGTTTTTCGTTTGTGTTAGTGTGTATATAACACGAGCCGCACATATTGGGAGTACAAATAAGTTTAGAGGGATTTACGAAAGATGGCGTAATTATTATTAAATCGCATCGGGAGTGTGTTTACGAGAGTTACATTGTTACAATATTGTTAACAATGACAGCTCAAAATCGTTCATGAAACTACATTGTAACAATGACCACGTGCGTTTTTCCGTCACGAACTCTACATTGTTACAAATATCATTCTGAACCCTACTCGAGACGGCCTCTACAAATGTCATTTTTAATGTGTATGCATCATGATCGTACTATCAACAACCATTATAATGTAGTATTGAAAAATAATTTAAATAACAAAATTCAATTTTTTAACATATTTATTTAAAAAAATTTGTGTTTTATGGATAGGGTGATTATTTTGATGCTCCATAATATTATGTTACTCTTTATGTTATGAAGAAATTAAGAGATCAACTTTTGATTGTTTCCATTTGTTTTGACACTTGAGACAATCTCAATGTTAGCTACTACGTCATTACTACAATGACAGTTGTTACAATAGTTAACAATGTAAATCTCATGAACGCAATCCGGAGCATCTTGTAACTATATTCATGTTAATGCTTAAAAACAGACGTGTGGAATTTCCACATGCAATTGTGCACGCGAAAACGCAAGGAAATCACATGTGCGTTTTTTACATGCGGTTTTGACGAACGTTTGGTTGAAAATTTTGACATAAAGCCGAATGTTTATGTTTCATTGTGCAAATAAATGTTTAAAACGAACTTACCTATCCAACAAAACAAAGCTTTTCTTTTTATGTGTATTTTTAGCCGATAAAAACGTAGTAGTAATAATCAAAATTAATAAATTATACGAGCAAGAAAGTAGTTCGTGGACCAGACACGACTAATTTACATGTTCCAAAAATGAATAAAGTTAAGGCAATTGATGCGAATAAACTATAGATTAATCCACTAAAACCAAAATAATAGTCGAATTTTGTATAGTATTGTATATTATAAATTAACAATTAAGCAGTCATAGGTGTACCCATAACACTAACAATCTAAAATACTTGTTAAATGCAGTCGTGAAGTTTGCGTTAATTAATTTATTTTTTTTTTGTTGCGATGCGTTTTTTAAAAATAGAAACAATGCTATGTGAAAAGCATGTGTTTTATTATTTCATATAAAGTAATGGATTCTCTGCATGCCGAATTACGCACGCAACAAAACACGATTTGCGGGAAGCGCAACTTTTTTGTTTTGAGAACATGCTCCATCAATAAAAACACGAGAGTGCTGGCCCCACCAATTTTAAAAGTGGCGATTTTGTCACCAGTGACAAAGAACGCGAAGGTAGACCTGTAAAGTTTGAAGACGCTGAGTTGGAGGCGTTATTGGACCATGAGTCATGTCAAACTCAAGAGGAGCTCGCTGAAACTTTGGGAGTTACTCAACAAGCGATTCAAAATCGTCTAAAGACCCTGGATATGGTGCAAAAACAAGGAAATTTCTGCGTTAGTTTTTAAATTTATACAAATTAGTAAATATTTAATGTGAATGTTTTCCCTTTCCATTCTTGGTAAATGAGACAATGTATCAATTAAGAGAAGAGCACAAAATACTGTTTCATTTAAATACTTTATTTTATTTATGTTTTTTTAGTTTGGTAGAAATATAACGTACATTCGTATTGGTAAAAATCCGGGAACATTTTAAAATAAAATACAGTGTACCTTTTATGGGCAACAAACCAAAATTCACAAAATATTTTCTTTAGTAATTGTTCTCCCTACTGCTCTATATGCTATAATAAAATCATCATCCATCTCCCATTAATCAAATTTAATTGTTAGTATAAAAGAGTTGAAACAAGAACAAAAATATTTGTGTTATTTTAGTTTGTTACACTAATTTGGAATTACATATTTTACAGGATTGTTTTGAATATAAAAGAAGTTAATATTTCTGATTGAATAATAAATTTGGTATTTCAGTGCGAATGTTTACCGAAGAACCATCTTAACAGATGAACAAACCATCTGTTTACCATCTTAACAGTATTCTTTACGTTGCTTGCTAGTTAGTAGCCATTAAGTGATTTATTGTTATTTTTATATTTGTTTTAATTATATGTTTTTTTAAAATTATTTACGATGTTTATTATTTTTGTGGCTTTACACGTCATTTTTGTTAAACATTTTACACTGATGATGACCAACAGGTCGAAATATATGAATAAAGTTAAAATAAAAAATTAATTATAAAATCATAAAAAAAAATTGTCTATAAAAAGCTAGCTTCATACATCACAAGATAAAAAGAAAAATTATGAAAATTATATTTTAGGATAAAATTGTGTTACCGTTCGATCGCTAGGTGTCAACAACCGAGTCGATCCGTCCTAAAAAATACCTTTCCTATCCTTTCCTCTTGTTATATATAAACAGGCTCGGCTTTATCGAGCACACTTGTGCGGTACTTGGTCCTATATTCCAATCAATCAATCAATTGATTCAAAATAAGAAAAAAAAATGGATATGATCGGTCTTGATCTAAAAGATTATGAATAGAATAAATTTTGTTCAGGTTGATTTCATGAGTTGAAGCTGAGATAACAAGCGTGTTTTTTTATTGGAGCACTATCCGGCGCTGAAGGGAAATTTTCTACTGAAACTGGAGCCATTCTTCACTGGTGTCGCTACTAATCAAAAAAATTAAATTGTCAACTTCATGCAGTCGAATGACACTTCTACTTTTGTGTTTATGTTGTTTGAAAAAAAATTCGCAAACGTGTTAAAACTCAAACAAATTGCGAAATAAATAATAAATTAGATAAATTTAACTAAAATCTTTTATTAATACATATTTAGTTGTTCACAATAGTAAATATAGTGAATAAGTTTTTAAGTTTAAAATTTGAGTGTTGTGCCTGTGTGATACTTATAAATATAGTGGTTACTCAATATTCAAAACACCGTTGCCTACAGTTGTAAATGAGTTAGATTTGATCGTGAATTTCTTTAATGGCGTTTTCTTTTTACAAAAAAGTGGCAAAAAATGTTGATGTACATCAAAATTTTTTGATGTAAATCACATTTTCGCGTTCTTTTAGGGGAAAAAATAGCAAAAAAATTTGATGTACATCATTTGATTTTTCCTTCCATTTTAACTACCTCATACACATATTTATATACATATAATATGTTAATCGTAAATAATGTCGAATACGTCAAACGCGTCATTTGAAATTTTTCAAAATGGTTTGTTATTGCTTTCGCCTTTTCGGCATCCCTTTCGGGGTTACGCACACTACGATTAAAACACATCAAATTTTTTCGTATTCTTTTTAACTATCGGAAATTTGATTTACATCAAAAACGTAAAAGAATTCGCTATAAATGTCCTAATTTGTTCTGTGTTTCTTTTGTAGAATGACGATGAAGATGAAAGACGACGAAGTAAATCGGTGTAAAATTTATGGTTACCGGGTCGATATCGTCCACGACGAAGTGATTTGAATGTCTGGTGGTTTATCTCGTATGAATGTCGGCGGTAAAGAAAATGAGAATGAAGGGGAACCGAAACGGATAATTTAATTGCTGAGGATAGTAATGATGTGTAGGATCCAAAAGCAAGGGCCAAGGCTAAAGCAAAAAAGCGAGTCTATACAAAATTCAACCGTAACAAAATGTAAACGAATGATATATGGTAAACTAGATACGGTATCTTTCTTGGATCCTGTATTTGCCGATATAAAATCGAATTTAAGCGATATGAATAGTTCGAATCGAGCTTTTCTAAGTACGCTGGAATCGAATAACTCGGAAATTTTATTTGATTACGATAATCCGTACTGGGATAATACACCAAATGAATTTATACTCAATGAGGACATCCGTTGAAAAATAAATTTTATTTTATGAATTACAAAAGGCTGGACGGCCCGTTAAAATTAGGACAATATTTACGGAATACAATATTAGTTATATGCCATTCGACATGAATATCGACATGAATCGCTCTATAACTATCTTTTTAATTTCAGAATGCTGCAATCAACCGCAGGTGATAGTAACATAAATATAGATGACAGCGATAGTGATAATGGATTTATGGGTGTGAAAATGTGGAAACGGTGTTGTGGCCATTCATGCTATAATTCGCAACTTAAAAACCGTATGGTCCATTATTTCGAATTTCTAAAGAATGGGGATTAGTAAGTTCCATTGAATTATTTCGATCCTGTAGTTAGGTAGAAGATTTTAATCCAATGTACTATTCTTTTCTAGCGCTCAGAAATGGGCAGTCAAGATCCGCCACATAATTCGAGACCCAAGAAAACACTGCGGCCCGTTACTGTACGAATCCCAACAATATTTGTTTCAAATATTGAACAATTTATGCCCGGAGTAGATAAGCGATTCCTCGATCCAGTTACGATAAATCACAGACGGATGATATCACCTTGAGCAAAATGCCTTCAATAAGTCTGCTTAAGAGACGGCACACTGAAGAACCAATGACAACAAATTTATGTGACAGTCCATCTCCTGAATGGAACCTATCTATCTAGAAGAATATGATTTATCACAAACTAAACAGTCGCGAGATGTTTAATCTCCACTTTTAACGTCCGAACCGGATGACGAACTCGAAGAGTGCCTTGAAGAAGATGAAGATCCACCAAATGAAAAACTCACATTCTCCGATAAGTATTTTATAAAAGACGAAGGTTCCCAAACTTCAACCGAAGCCTAATATTTTCTGGATGAACAAGACGAAATTGATCAGTTTCCATGTCGTCTATGTGCCAATGAATTTTTCGGAGAGCAATTACTATTTTTCCACGAAGATGCTCACATGATCGAACTAATAGTGTGTTACCGCGATTCGCAATTTCGCCCGACGATTACTTACCACAACAAATATGTGTACCATGCCTAAAAAGGGTTCATCGATGCGCGAAACAATGAACGATTTCGACGCGGTTCAAGAAAAACTAATGAACAGTTGAAATCGTGTTTTTTAATTTAGTAAATTTTCTTATCAATATACAAAATATTTTTGATTTATAAACATAATTTATTAAAGTTTTCCTTATTTTTCATGATTTCATTATGTATTTTAAATCCATAGATACATGTTATGAAATTGGACGACACAAGAACTGTACAACAATTAAAAAATTTTTAATGATTAAAATTTTACAGTGATATAAATTTAAATTAAATTAGGCAATTAAAATTGTTTATACGGAAAATTATTTATCCTTTTTCCTCCACCGGAAAATTTTCTGTAAAAGTTTGTTAATAAAATTTTGACCCACGCTCTTCTTTTGCTCCACTGATTGGCCCAAATTCATAACCGCCACGTCCATCGAACTGTAAAAAGTAATCATGGTGTTTCCATAGTGATTTACGATGGGATACGGTGAATAATGTGATTCCTGATTTTCGGCAGTGTTGCTACATGCATCCTTCGACATCGACCGAAACGGCGCTCGTACATTCGTCCAAAACGGCAAATTGTGGATTGTGATACCACATCGATAGCGTTTAGATCACGTCCCGATTTTCTAGATAGGATAATTGTAAAATTTCCAAAAATCGGTGGTTATCGGTTCAACCCCGTCGCAACATTACATCGTACGTATGCGGCTAAATAGTTTGATCACGTAGCGTACTTAAATGTAGATAAAAAGTTAAATTATACTATAAATTTATTTTTAAAACAATCACTTTTCTAAACAATACATAAAAAAAATTGACATACGCCAAAATTTGAAGTTTTCTTTAATTTAAGTGTTGTACAAAAGAAATTTAAGGTTTCCCCCTGAAATGGATAGTGCTCCCGATAAATAGATAGAGCAAGATATTTTTTTTATCGATTTTTAACTAAAAAGTTGAATGAAAAATCTTAGTTTACAGTTAAACAAATTAATTATATGCAAAAATAGCGCGCTAAATATCAGTTTTGACTTAGAAAATTGGCTGCTCCGAATACAGCTATCGGGAGCTAATAAAAACACGCTTAATAATGAAATAGTAAACCCGATGCGGAAAATAGTAGAACCAAATATTCACAAAAATTGAAATATTTTTTTTTTTTAAATTATTATTATTTTAAAAATTATATCTCTCAAACGCTGGAGATACCCACTTACAAAATTTATATAAAGCCAGCAATGACCAGTTAAATAAGTCTGAGTTGCTCTCCGTTAAATATTTTGGAAGTTAAAATTAAATAGTTGTGTGCATCTTGTATGAACCAACATTGTCAATTTAACACCTTGTAAATCTGAGAAAGCTAGAAAACCCCTCTTACATACTCCTTTTTCTCAGAATGTATGAAGTATCCCGTAACAAACTAGTATCCCAAACCCGAACACTCTGTATAAAAAAATAAATTTTCAAAAAATTTCAGATTTAGGCGTTAATTAAATAAAACTTATTTCTTATCTCTAACATCTGCATGTTATGTACAATACAACTACATATTACCTTCATATATATAACTGATACATATTTTATTTTAATACAAGAGCACAATTATGATCTGTAAACTGTCTTAGTAAAGACATTTGTCTTGTTTGTTTTTAGCCTATGTATAAATTAATTATAATACATGTGTTAAAAATTAAAAATTATAAGAACTGTTCAACTCAGTTACCTTTAGTTTAGCTTTTACTTAAATTTAAAAAGAAAACACACGTTTCGATCTCATTGAATGTGGTATGTGTATACTGAGGAAGCTTTAGCATAACACGTGCCATATTAATTTCAATGCATTCGAATTTCTTGTGTGTGATCGTTTCAAAAAACTAACCGATTATATAATATCGTTACCTTATGAGACATCTAAAACGAAACAAACAAATAACTCAAAAACGAACAACTTTGTAGAAAAATGATCGAAGAAAGTCTTGATTGATGATATTCTTTCTATGTGTATGTTTTCTTCAATGTATCGATAAAAACTTATCAAACCAATATTATAACTGGACATTTCACTCTCTTGATGATTTCCAAAAATTCAATCCAAATATGGGTAGGGAAAATAGTTCGTGGCCTTTTTCACGGTAGATGGCTTTACATTCATATTACTCAGTAACCATGATCGTATCGGGCAATTCTTATGTTTATGTGTTTGAAAGGTGACATTTTAACTTGCACTTTGACAAACAAAACATTAAAATTGGTGAGGTGAATAAAAAGTTACAACAGTTTAAACATGGAATAAACAATGAAAAAATTCGATATCTTTTACAATTTTATTACGACAAAGGTAAAAACACGGTTCAGGGTTGCAACAAAAATTGTGCTGTTTATGGAGAAGGTGCTTTATTAATAAAAGAAATGATTCGCGCACTTTCGTTCTGGAAATATGGATGTCAAAGATGCACCTAGCTCTGATCGACCAACCACTGGAAAAGTCGATGAAATCAAGCAAAGACTTGAAAATGGCTGATTGATTGATTGATTGGACTGTAGAACCAAGTACTTGACAGGTGGTCCCGGATAACGCCGGGCCTATTCCTACAGCCTGTTTACACATAACAATAGGAGGGATAGGAAAGGTATTTTTTTTTTTTGGGACGGAACGACCCGGTTTCAGACACCTAGCGATCGTACGGCACAACACAATTCTAATCTACTTCTAACTACTGGAGGGAGGATAAAGGCTTAATAGGTTTAATGGATAACGATGGTATTGGTCTTCAACAATTGCTTCTTTAAATCAGCAACGTACATCCCATTTCACGTACATCCTGAAATTTAATTCTAAATTAATGCTTTTCGACTTCCTAAACAAGTTGATTGATTGAATCAGCCCGGTTACAAACACCTAGATAAAGTCGATAGTTAGTAACACATTAACAAGGCAATTCTAATCTACACAATCTGCAATTGGATGCTTCATTTGCCAAAACGATTAACTCCGTAAAACAAAAAGTTGATAAAAACTGAGAAAATACGAAAATGGTTTTTTTAAATTCCTCATAAATTGCAACTTTAGTTACTTTTAATTTTGTCATTTAGTGGTGTTAACACTTCTTATTCCAAAAATTTGTTTTGAATATATACCGTTAGGAGCCAATCAAGTAGGTTGATATTAAAATTTACAAATATTCTAAAAATGGAGTTAATCGGTTTGGCTTGTGAACCATCCATTAATATTTCAAAGGAATATTATTTCACCTACATCGGTAGATTTCCTGAAATTTAATTCTAAATTAATATTTTCCGGCTTCCTAAATAATAACATTTATTAATTTAATCCTAATGCAATTCCACAACTTAAAGTAGAATTTCCTGAAACCATAATTGTTTAAATTGTATTAAAAATTACTCTAAAATCCATAAGTATTTAATAAAAAATATGTGAGGCATCCCAAAGGCAATGGTACATATTCGATTAAATACCAAGTAATTTATACTGCACAGGACATATTATGCCAAGCATGGCAATGGAGCTTTATCGTTCCTCAACCAATTTCTGTCAAATATGGTGTGCAGAATTGGATTGGCACTATAACATTATACTCAATGGAACTAGGCCATTTCTCAACAAATGATGGTCAAATTCAGTGTGCAAAGCTGAATTTGACGAAATTTTGGGTTTCGAATAACGAATTAAACCAGGCCGCCTCCTAACCTACAACTTTAAAATTCATTTTGCAGTGCTGGGCTAGGATTCTAATAAGAAAGATCAGCTTAAATTGGGATTTTAACGTGTCTCTTTGATGATCTCTCTATTCTACATTTCGACCATTCTAAATGGAACTTGGGGATCATATTAATAAATATATATTGTCAAATCAGGTATTCAGAATTGGGTGGGGATTTAAAAATGGTATTTAGCGAAGTTTTGGAATTCGACCGTCCTAAGCAATTTATTAATCAATCATGTTCGAATCTTGTATGTTGAGCTAAATTGCGACTCCAACATAAATCCCGGATGAAGTTCTGGATCTTTCCACAAAACAAATCCGAAAGCAATCGGCCAACTAACTATCCAGTTCGTTTATTCACCATAGCTGAAACAAACTTCGCTTAACCCGCTAAGAGATGAACCAGTCAAACCCAGCTTCCCAAAACTGAAGTTTGCTAGAATTCCAATCCAGCCCAATTCATACCCAAAAATTAAGCAAAGACTTGAAAATGGCTGAGTACAAAAAAAGCTTGACGTTTGGGTACCCCATGAATTAACAGTTAAAAATTTAATGGGCCGGATTTCTATCTGCGAAACGCTGTAGCTGAAACGGAACGAAATCGAGCCACTTTTAAAGCGAATGAATACTGATGATGAAAAGTAGATGATACGACAACGTTGTGCGAAAAAGATCAAGGACGAAACGAGGTGAAACTTCCCAAACTATATGAAAGCCAGGATTGACGCCAAGAAAGGCAATGCTGAGAGTTTGGTGGGATTGGAAAGGAATCGTGCATTATGAGGTGCTGCCACCGGGCCAAACGATTGATTCTAATCTTTACTGTCAGTAACTAACGCGTTTAAGGCAAGCAATTCAGTTAAAACGTCCAGAATTCATCAACAGAAAGGGCGTTGTGTTCCAACATGATAACGCTACACCACACACATCATTGATGACTTGGCAGAAACTGAGAGAGCTGGGAAGTTTTGATGCACCCACCATATAGTCCTAACCTTGCACCATCGGACTACCTTTTGTTCCGGTCCATGCAGAACTATCTTAATGGTTTTACATTAAATTCAAAAGAGGCCTGTGAAAATCAGTTGTCCCGATTTTTCGCCTCTAAACCACAGAAATTCTACAGTGATGGTATCATGGCTCTATCAGAAAAATGGCAAAAGGTCATTGATCAAAATGGCACATATTTGGTTTAATAAAGTTCATTTGAAATAAAAAAAATTCTTTGTTTCAATGTCACCCAAAAAACGCCATGAACTTTTGCTCTTAATAAAGGGTTTTACAATAAGACGCTTGCAGCACCATATCCTTTTCATGAAATATTCCATGACCAATTCGCACATTTGCGGCTGTATGGCCTCGATAACTTCACGAATTCCATTTCCAAAACCTTAATTGAATCGATTGTGCATTGACATAGACTTTCACGTGGCCCAAAGAAAAAAGTTGAAATGTTTGCGAAATAAGCTAACTTTATTTGAAATATCCAATCCGGTATTTAATCTGGCATGCCTCACATATTTTCTGCAATTTTCTGAATATTTCGTGGTTGCCAATTCGAGGGTTAAATACTAATGAATTTTAGAGTAAGTTTTAATATAATTCAAATAACTATCGTTTCAGGAAATTCTATATTGTAAGTTGTGAAATTGCAGGAGGATTAAATTAATAAATGTTTATATTATTTAGGAAGCCGGGAAATATTAATTTAGAATTAAAATTCAGAAAATCTACAGATGCTTGTTAAATAAGATTTCTTTGAAATAATTATTGTTGATTGTGTAGATTAGAAGTGTGTTGTCATTGTGTTACTAACTATCGACTTTATCTAGGTATCTGTAACTGGGCCGATTTAATCAATTCGAAAAATCCGAAAAATCGATTTTGTTTAGGAATCCGGAAAGTATTAATTTAGAATTAAATTTCAGGAAAGTTCAAGTGACGTGAAATAATAATATTTTTTTCTCAGGTTGCTGATTTAGAGAAGCAATTGTTGAAGACCAATACCATCGTTATCCATTAGACCTATTAAGTAAGCCCTTATCTTTCGTCTAGTAGATTAGACGTAGATAAGAATTGTGTTGTGCCGTACGATCGCTAGGTGTCTGAAACCGGGTCGTTCCGTCCCAAAAAAGAAAAAAAAACCTTTTTTATTTTTCCTATTGTTATGTATACAAATAGGCTGTAGGAATAGGCCTGGCGTTAGTTCAAAAAATTGAAGAAGTTAGATGTACCTTGACAGAAGATTGCTCCACTAACATTAACTCTATTTATTTAATTTTTTTTAAAAAACACTCTTCTGCTGATCTAGTTTACAATTGAAAACGAGTAACTTTATTCTTGGAAACTAAATCGTTTTTATGCTGTTGTCTAAACGATCACATATTTCATTACTAGTATACTTTTCTTTATAGAACGTCACCGTAAACACCAATTTCTTATCAGTATTTATCAATACATGACTGCGCGATATAGTTGAATTTGTAGAATATTACTCAAATAAAATTACATCATCGACTGACAGGCATAATATGGATAAAAATTCAAAGGATTTTTATGACGTAGGAAAGATTTTTCACATTCGGTATGGTGTATGTTTAAACAAAACGACAAACTGTGGAAACAAACAAAAACACTGACATTTTTTACACACAAATTAAAAAACAGACATTCGTATAATCAAAAAAATTTAATTCTATTTATGAAAGATAAAAATACCGCCGATAATAATAATGTAGTTATGAATGTTTTTTAAATATTTTTATCTGGACGTTTTTAAACTAAACTTAATCAAATAAACATGCCAAACGCAAAAAAATCATTTTCATTGTCTAACTAGAATGAATAGACAATAACTCTTTTGGTTAGTTAGCAAATACAAGTACAGGTAACCTTCGAAGAACACAGTATTTGAAGAACACGGTTTCGAAGAACACGGATACCCATTTTCTCAAATTACACGGTTTCAAAAACATGATTTTCGTTATTCTGTTTTATTTTGTTGTTTGTATATCATAACAAAAAATAACACGTAACGTTCTTTTTATTTTATTTTTTGTAGTCTCGAACAACACGGCTTTAAAGAACATGGAACGAATTAATCGTGTTCTTGGAGGGTTTCCTGTAATTTAAAAAGAAACGCTTCACAATTTCACACGTGTATTGATTGAAATTGAGATGAAATGAAAATAATATCCAGTTTTCAAAATTATTGGAATTGTTAAAAATACTCTGTGGCAATTCTCCTTTCCTGAAAACGGGAATTGGAAAAATATTTTAATTGCATTTTTGTTTGAATTGTATTTTTCTGGCATACTGATGGATCAGTGGGGTTTAAATATTTACGAAATAAAAGCTGCGTTGCTTTCGCAAAGCCGCTTAGCTTTAATGTTAGAGGCCAAATTTGGTTTCAATATAATAAAATATGAAACTAATTACGGAAACATAAACAGTGATTTAATTAGTTTCGTGGTTTTAAATAAGGAGATTGCGACGGTGGTGTTTAACAAATGTATAAATCGAGAAACCACGGCTCCTCTACAGTGCAATAATTTGCATATTTGAAAAAAGAATCGCACCCCAAAATGTGAAAATAGGCCCTGCCTGTATTCTCACATTAAAGGTTATATAGAAAGGATTAGTTAATCAAGGAAACAACTAGAGCCTCACGCAGCAAAGTGGCGTTTGATACTACATTTGGGTGCAAAAAAGATGCACATTGCTCAATTTTCCACAAAAGTTCAAAAATATCAAAAAAAAAATCCAATATTTGTTTAATTAACCCAAATTCAATATTATTTTTTATACTTCTACCATGCCAACAAAGCGATTTTTTGTCAAATGCATATAGCAGGCTTTCGAATTAAATTCTAAAAATAATTCAACAATATCAATACAATAGCATGCCATGAAATTTCTCGCTCGGAATTGTGATCATTCGCATATCGACGCTTAGCCTGAACGATCCTCTATTGATTACGTCTTCAACCGGAGCAAATAAATGGATACCACACCAGAGGTAGCCGCACAAGTGGTTGCACTAATTTCAGAGCTTCAGACGGCGACAAGGATCTGGCCGACCTTGTTCTACAGCACAGCGTAGAGTATACAGAAGACAAGGAGAACGATATGCACAATGTTGCATTGAAGAACGTGCCTCGTATGGCGATGGATCGTGCATGTTCTGGGGAGGCATATCATTAGAGGCGAAGGCAGATCTTGTATTCATCACACGAGCCAATACTGGCTGTCGATCAAGAAGAATGAATTCTCAACGGTACATTGAGGAAGTTCTCGAGAAGTACGTCGTACCTTTTGCCGGGTTTATTGATGAAAATTCTCTGTTTATGCAAGATAATGCGAGACTGTATATGGCTGATGTAGTATACCAGTACCTTCAAGAAGTGGATGTGCCTGTTATGGAGTGGCCAGCTCGAAGCCCGGACCTCAATCCCATCGAGCATTTATGGGACGAGTTGAAAAGAAGAGTTCGAGCCAGAGATGTTTTGCCCCAACGAGTCTCCAGGACCTGCAACAGGCGATCGTAGAGGAATGGGAGGCAATACCTCAAGATTTTGTGAAAACTTTGGTGAAATCAATTCAGCATCGAATGGAAGCTGTCATTCGGGCCAGGGGAGGGAATACTTTTTATTAATAAAACTGTTTTTTTTTTTTTGTTTATTTCCATATTTTAATTCCATTTTTATCCCTAATTTTCATGCTGACAAATTCTCAAAAACGTGTACCTCAGATGTTTACCCCCAAAAATCAGTTTGATGGCACGTATAAGTACAAAAAAAATGAAATAAACTTTGAATCTGCATTAAATAAAATTAAACAAATATTGGATTTTTTTGATATTTTTGAACTTTTGTGGAAAATTGAGCAATGTGCGATTTTTTTGCACCCAAGTGTAATTCTAACAGGAAGTATTCAAAGGAGCATGCATTAAATTAGAGCAAAAGCTTGAAAGAAATTTGATTTATTTGTGATGTAGACATCATATATCGGAACTGGTTTTGAAATCAGATTTCGAAAAGCATGTAATACAACTTGGGCCAGGTGTTTCAGTTTTTCATCATTTTAAAAAAGAACGTCCGACAATTAAACAACAAGAATATACGGCAGGAATTGACTGAGGATATAATCTCCCTTTTGCAAGTAGGTCATGGAGGTGTTACGATGTTTTTCCTGGGAAACACTACTATCTACCAGAAAATACGCCCTTCAGGAGCAATTCATCGTGCCAGATGGATGGCAAAGGCCATTTTTTATATTGATTTAAAATATACATATTCAAGGAACAATTCATGTTATCTAAGAGAGAAAGGATTGAAAAAATTGTGCGCATATTCACCAAATATTATGTAAAATATTGGTTTCGATATCAACAAAAAAGGTCCAAGCTCTCCAAACTTCGGATGATGAAATCCCAACTTGCAAACGGGTTCAAGAAAAACAAGCAACCATTTTAATATGTAAATACTTATAAATCTGTCGGCTTAAGAAACTTCATCACTGCAATTACGAAACTACATTTTCAATGATTCAATATCCCTACAGAGTTTTTGGAATATGAGCCATCATCGTGAGAGATGGTCACAGTCTATAAAAAGGATTGGAAATAGTAGATAATGTGAAAGTGGTTAATGATGTTGTCAAACGTTGTTTCAAGTTATTTTAGGAATATAACAAATTACTAACCAAAAAAGACGAATGCAAACAGTATTTAATTCAAGTTGCAGCTGATTATCTCAAAAAATTTCCTTAAAAATTAACAAACATAAAAAGTGCCTTAAAATCACCACTTTCATGAAATATATAATAATTTAAATACCTGAATTAATTTAAAATTGGTTTTCTTTACGATTGCAATATTTACTGCGCATTTTTAAATGCAGTGTTCGAGACCGCGATAAAATATAGGGAAAATACAGGGCAATTTAGGCAAAGAAATTTAGAACAACAACTTTAACTAACTTCAAGTCATTCATTTTGACGTTTAATTTTTGATTTTGTAAACAAATAAATTTTGTTTGGAAATAAATAAAAAAAATAAATAAAAACATTTTAAAATTAATTTCGAGAGCAAGAAAATTCTATACACACATAGAAAAACATAAAATAATAATTTGTTGTTTTGTATGTATTTCGTAGATCTGTTGTGTGACGATGAAGAAACCGACGACGCTACGTTTCATTTTTCAACCAAAATTTTTTCGGTGAAGCAGCACTAACACAAACAAAATTAAATAAAAAAAATTCAAGGCCATTTTTTACATGTAGATTTTACTTTAAATTTGATTTTCGACAGAGCAGTAATAAAACTATACAAAAAAAATAGGTTTTAAGGTAGTAATAAAACCGATTAAGTGGCACAGCTATTTAAGCTTTGGCGTTTGTATCGGGAGGTACCGGGTTCGAATTAATTCCATGGCCCCAGGCACAGGATGCAAAAGTAAATTTTTATCAACTGATTACGATGGATTAAAAAACCACGAAAAAAAAGTAGGTACCTAGTAATAAAAAAAATTTCAAGTAAATTTTCCAGATGTGTTTTATAATTTTATTTTATTTTTCGAGTATGTAGTGATAAAACAATAAAAAAAATTGGGGTGGTATACTTTGTGATATATTACGTATTAATTATTATTATTATATGATAGATATGATATAAACTAACCAACCAGCATACACAACACAACTGTCATTTTTTTCAGATTTCAAGTTATAAATGAAGTAAGGAACAATCAAAAAATTGTTTACTAAAAAAATTTCCCTGTTTCGTCAGTTCAGGAATTATTAAGTTTTTTGATGAACTCTGTTGTACTCTACATAAAATGAATAGTTGTACAGAGTTGTCGAGAACAAGCATATATAAATTTTATCCAATAATATAATGCATGATATGGACTTAGTAGAAGTTCTTTAGGATTCGATACAGTGAATACGAAGCACAAATATTTTAATAGTACATATATAAATTGTTTAAAAATTCAAAATATAATTTATCGCGGTGTAGAGCAGCTTTTTCAAAAAAACGTAGCTATTATCTATACCAGTTTTGGTTTATTACATACCAGTATATCGATTTTGTCTCATAAGTTACTCATTTAAAATGAGTGAAGCAAAAAAAAATCGAATACGTATACTGTGTATAATACACAATTATGTCTGTATTTTTCTTTTGTTCGTATTTGTGTCATTTGTATGATAAACAGTATCAAAATATCGCGATCCGGGCGAATCGGTTTAATTGTTATGGTGCTTATTTCCTTTTCTCAGCACATTACGTGTGCTCTCGAGAGCTGTGGAGTGTCATTATTTAACATGCTAATATATTTTATATTTAACATTTTTTTGAACATAAATTAATTTTATATGTTTTAATAAAATTTTATAAGTAAATTTATTTTAAATTCCATAAATTTTAAAAATAAAATGTTAAATAAAAAAAAATCGAATACATAATCGACACAAAAATATGGCGTTTACAATGGTTAACTCTTTGAGTGCCAAAAAGCGCGATTGTGCTCCGCAATACAATAACCGAAATCATGTCGGCACTCAAAGAGTTAATATAAATAAACAAAAAAAATGACACGTGGCTTGCATATGCAGTAAAATAATCATCCGCACGAAACTAACACAAACACAAATGCTACTACTATATCCCTTTTACCCACTACTAACACAATTGTGCGAGTACGGTAAAAGTACCATGTCAAAAATTTATGTTTGTATGTGTTTTGCACCAACTTACACATTTGTGCATTCCTTTCAAACTTATTTCGTCCAAAAAAAACACTATAACTATATACATACAATTGTGTTGGTTGTACTTCAAATCAAGCGAAATTTTTTTATCACAAACGCCATTACATACTATGATTTTTTACTCACACATTTGTGTGGATTGGACTTCAATTTAGCCATTTTTTTATTTTTTTGGTTGAAAAAGGGATATCATTCCGGTTACACTCATTTCGTTCACACATTTTGAGACAAAATCCGTATACAGATCTTTCGATTTCGTACCTGAGTTTTATTGATATTCCGATTTCATCCCGAGTCATGTTGACCGTTTTCCATTTCCAGGTACTGAATATGGTTTATATAATTCTTTCAACCAACCAGATCGCTTTCGTATATTATTTGAAAGGTAATCAACTTTCCAATAGACACAAATAGTAAATTAGACATAAATGTTAACAAAAAATTAAAAGCATGGAAAAAGTGTAGAAATTGCAATTTTTTTCATTTTCAGAACGCTTTAAAATTAAAATGTTGGAAAAAAATTGCTTAATTTTTGTTTAGTCAAAATCTGTACTTTTGGTAGTGAGAACCTTTTAAAAAGTCGTGATAAAGCACGGAGATGAAATTAGGCCACTCTAATACATACGAGTGAAGTTTTATACCTTTAATGTTGCATTACCAAACTTTCAATAAGGATGGAGGATTTCTTTGGAGATTTAACATTTTGGTGGGGATAAAATCTTTTGCAAATAGGAAAACAATGGCAATATTAAATTTCTTATAAAGTGTACTTTAAACAATGATCAATGGCCCTATTTTAATTGTTGTATTACTTTTAATCTTAAAAAACCATAACACTGTACTTGTTAGCATTGAATCCCACTTATAAAAATTTATCTATCATGTTTTCCTGCAAAGTACGCGTATTGAATTTTCTGATTATGTTCCTCCTACATTGTACATATTTTTAAAACATCTAAATTTTAACAAGAATCCTTTACACACATAGTCACATAATGGTGATATTGATAGCTCCCATTTATTTTAAAGATAAGGTTCAATTCAACCATATAAAAAATGTTAATACATTTTCGGAAAGGATACTATTTAAATAATTAAATAGTGAAATGGCAATTATAAAACTCCCAATTTCTATACTTCCTAAATTCATGGTGAAGCGTTGTGCTAGTCCAATGAATATAAATGATTACCATGTGGCTCATTAACGTTTATCAAACTCCTACTGTATTAGTATTTTGCTTCTCCATCTAGCCTGACATTATTTATATTTCACTATTGATAAAACAATTAACATGTTAGAAGTACATATTAAAATTCGAGTATTAGTGTATCTGTTATTATCTACAGTACGATATTTTTGTATGTACAATTTAACAAATATTAGTTAATTATTCTGTGTTTTATGAATGCTATGCAATATAAAATATAAGAAGCACGTGATACCAAGTTTCTTAGCTAAAGTAAAGTCAGTTATCTTAATAATACAGTTACTAATTTTCGAAAATGTTCCATTAGTATAAGTATATTTCTTTTCATCAAAGCACCAATTTCAGATTTGAAATATGTAGATCATACGTGCTTTTCTAATAAAATCTCGATATCGATTTTATGTTTGCATGAAACGCACAGGCACAGTACATTTCCCACTATATTTTACAACGAGAGAGTAATAAAATTTATTTGTATATTTGGTTAGATGTTGCATTGAAGTTGTGTATTATTTAGCAAATTAGCAAATTAAATTTTTTGTTATTTTGAATTTGTTATACCTGTTCACGGATCTTTAGATACAATTAACAGTATTTTCGGTTTGCAAGTAACATAAACCTAGTTAAACACATAATAAACATAAACTTAGTTTATTTAACACAAATCAAAGAATAACCAATTTTACTTGTATACAGTGGGCGCATTCAGGTACCCTATCATGATCCATGAAATCATCGCAAATATGATTTGACAATTTAATAGTTCTAAACATTTTAACAACGTTGACTTTTATTTTACACAACATGTACCCAACTGTTGGGTGCCCTGAAAGCGCCCAATGCCCATGTACGGTGTTATATTGAAGGGGATGAAAGAGCATTAAACCCTGAGTAAAAAATACTATAACAGATTTATGAAATTTTCCACCGTCAAGCTAAACGTTATTATTATACCACCACATTTCAAAAAATTTGTATCAAAGTTTTATCGATATTTTAATAACTAAAATTATTAAATTTGACTTTTACCATTTTCGACGATAACGACATATGTATTTCTACTTTTTATTAGCAGCCGCTCGCTATGGAACATATTTTAAATTTGTATGTAACAAAACACAATGTCACTAAAAAGTACATGATATGGAACAGGACCTATAAAAGCAGGGCATCAATATTAGTGCATAGTATGTACTTTCAATAACGTGATACGGAACATGACCGATTAAAACAGAACATCGCCAAATATGTTGTATAAACAGAAATGCCATTTCATTATTAACACTTTAATGGCCGCACGTCTGCGCAGTTAAACTTCACCAGGGGCCGGTAATATTGTTAAAGAATTAATTTAAATAAAAACGTTATATAAATAAAAATACAATTTTTTATTTTTTTGCAAACATAATTGCACAAACAAAACAAAAATTGTATGTAAGTCCGAAATTGGTAAATGTCCGGAATTTTAATTTTTTAAATTCGTGTACACGATCAAAAACCGATTGTCCAGAGGTTCAATCGTTACGAAATGTTTGTCGATCAACCCCCTATATCCCCGTAGTTTCATTTATTCCCCAGCAGAGGGCTAAGTTTCATGAGGGGCTAAATTAGCTCCCGCAAGCCTATGAGAGTTAGTAAAGCCGTTAGTCCCTACTATTTCAAATTCCAATTTGCATTAATATCATAAAAAAATACTCCGTGGGGTGAAGGGTAAACCATTTCGAGAGTACAGCACTCTCATTTCATAGATTTCGAAGCAATACAAAAGTTTTTTCAAATTTTATTGTCTTCACTATGTCGAACAAAGAGCAAAGTCGGGAAAATTCAGAAGACCGGTAGAGGGTAACAGATTAGTTGAACGACAGGCAAATGGAAAAGCGTAAAAACACATGTTTCATTTTGCAAGCTCGATACAAAATGAAGATGTTTTTTGCATCAAATAGTTACAGGGAATGAAAAGCGAATTTATTTTGAGAATCTCTGTTTGGTGGGACCAGAGGGGCGTGGTCTATTCTGAGCTGTTAAAACTTGGGGAAACGGTTAATACTAAACGTTATAAACAGCAATTGACCGATTCGAACCGTTCGCTGTTTGAAAAAAGGCCAGAATACCGAAAGAAGCAACTCAGTCATTTTTCTTCATGACGATGTTCCATAACATACGGCAAAACCGGTTCGCGACACGTTGGAATCAATCAGCTGGGAAGATCTACCCCATTCGGCTTACTCACCAGGATTGACTCCTTCCGATTACCACTTATTTGCAGCGATAGTTCACGCACTTGTCCAGCAGCGCTTTGGTTGTAAAATAATATATATGTAATAAAGCACTTTTTATCATTCTTCCGAATTTAACATGCCTTTTTAGTAAAAAAAAAAAATCCGCATTTCATACAACTGTGTACAACTGTTGCACTATTCTGGTAATTCCCAGGGAATAGAGAATTGGGGAAGAATTTATACGTAATTTTTATTTAAACTTTTTCTTTCCTGGCATACTAAGGTAAAAGTTAGTGTTAATTTTTTTGAAAACCAAATTAAATGGGGAATAAGTTTCCCCGCCAATTTAGATATGGAAAAGATATTCCTAATTTATAAATATTTACATCAAATTTTTTTCTTCAGTAGGCCGGAAAAATATTTTTTGGACAGAAATTACATACAATAGCTATTTTATATCTGTAAAAACGAAAAATATATCTAATTGTTTATAACGTTTCTCTACATAAACATATCTCTCTTAGGCTCGGTATATACTCCTCAAAGTTAAAACAAATACTATAGCATAAAAAAGGACCTTTTTTATTACTATACCATAAATATGCACTTATAAAATAGATACAAATATTTCTAATGTAAGAATTTGAATACTTGCAATAAAATTCACGAGATATGCGATTATGCTATTTGAGATATATTTTTTATTGAACTTAGTTAACTTTAATACACAATATGCTTCTATATTTATTTACAAATCGGTCAAATGTTGCAGATAAATCAATATATCTATATGAAAATAATTTTTTTTTTAGTGTATAAATTCTTTCCCCAGTGGCATTATTCTGGGCTCTGGCTTTCGCTGGGAATAGGGAATTGGGAAAAATATTTTCATATCATTTTTGTCTAAATTTTATTTTTCTGGCCTGCTGAGGGAATAAGTTTGATGTAAATATTTTCGAAACAAAGTTAAATGGGAAAATATTTTTTCCTATAAAAATTTTGTGAAACAAAAGTTCCCAATTAACTTTGTTTTGAATATTTTTGCACTAACCGTATTCCTTCAGTAGACCAGAAAAATACAATTTGAACAAAAAATGCTATGAAAATATGTTTCCCTACTCCATATTCCCAAGGAAAGCCAGATTAGCGCCACAGTTCTCTTCCCGAGGAATTACCAGAATAGTGCCCTTGGTGTCATATTTTCTCATGCTAGGCTAGTATTTAGCCGACTGTTAATATTTCACATGTTCAATGGAATTAAGATTTTAGAATATTAGGTTATGGCGTTCAGGAATACGGCTAACTAGAATGGGGTTTCCGAACCGATTACCTGTTTCTAAAACAATTTTTGGATAAAATTCTGAAAAATGGTTAACCAAAAACGGAATTCAGATATTTTTAACTGATTATAACCAAATCTACATGTTCGAGGAAATGGAGCTTTCAAAATATTGTTAGATGGGTTTTGAGAATATTCTCTCGCTTAATATGTTAAATATTTTTGTTTTTTTAGTTTTATCAGATACGTTTAGTAATTAGTATATTACCAAGTAAAATTTGCTTTTAGTTAAAGTAAAACAATCGAACAGTACTATAGTTACTGTAAAATATATCAAACATATGAAATGAAAGCATTACGTAAAGGTAAAATGTAGGGTTACAAATAGATTTAAACCCTTTCTAAACAAATAATATAAAAATCAGGAGAATCATTATTTAAAAAACAGGTCGTTGAAAAACATAGTACGTTGCATTTCAATTTGTAAAAATAACTCCAAATCAGTTTTATGATTGGAGAATTCCGTCACTGGATTCTTCCCCTATCTATAATACTTCGTCGCTTTGGTACTACGTGCAAAATTTTTGGCATATATGAACCGCATTGGTTGTCACGCTCATCAAACTTCATCGTTCGTTCACAATTCGTTCTTATACATTAATCTTCTTGCTTGAACCTCATAGAATCTTGATTGTGCTGGTCACTTCATAATGTCTACATTATTTTTTCTAAACCGTGCTTTCGACTCGAGATGTGCTTTAGCCTTATCTTGTTAAAAACATTACTCTGGAGGCATTGTATTTTCACCGTACCTTAGCAAAATAATATTTAGTATGTTAATTTATTGAATATATTAGTGCCGCCGCACTTGATGGTTGATTTCTCCGTCTATTTTGACAAAAAAATGATTTTGGTGGCCACAAAGTTCCATTCAATTGCCACATTTTTTTCAATTTTCCGGATCTGTATCTGTCACGTGTTTTTTTGCAAATTGGTTTAGTCATTTTTCATACTTTTACATATTCTTTAGGATTTGGAAGTCCATAACTCATTTTTCTTAAACCTATTGTATTAACTAATGATTTATTTATAATAAAACCCCATTGCAGAATACAATAAAAGTTATTTCGTGTCTTTAAGACTACAAACAAAAAAGTTGTGACCATTTCAAGGTGAGATTTTGAATAATTAAAAAAAAAAACTTAAAAATATCATATCTCAGTTACCGTGACACACACTTAGGACATCAGTTCCATGGGATGAAAGCAAGGATGTCGGTCAGCAGGTGAACACCCTGTATACTATATTGTATATATAATGTCTATATATGTTTTGAGATAAATGGCAATATCTTCCCATTTTTAAATTATAAGAAAATCTATAGGTTTTATCAATTTTAATAATTAACTGTAAATTAAAATTTAAAAATTATGCCTGATATTTTCAATTAATTAATTCCGAGAAAAAATCTAATTAAAAATGGATAAAGATGCTTTTGCTATTTACCATCGGATAAGGCAGGCTTTGCAACAAACCGACATGGATAAGGTTCGTTTTGATTTGAATATGCTTTAAATCAGTGTTGCCCAACGGAGGCCATATGGCCTCCCTAGGGATTGTTGCGATTTGGTCGCCATAAATATAAATAAAAAATACAAAACGAAGTATTTTTTATGGCAACCAAAATTAAAAATACTCCCCACTCTCAGCAAATTTTAGTTTAGTAATATTTTTATGATGAGCACTTGGCTCATACATTTTATGTTTGGTGGAGTGTGATATAAATCGCGTTTTCATGATAAATTTATTAATGTTCAAATTACAATACATATTTTACAATTTTTATTATTTACTCTGTACGAGTATTACATAATTTTAATGCATGTGATATTATTTAAGTTATGTTACAAACGCGGTAAAATATTCCCCTAACTTTTTTTTATAGGAAAGCGTTTTCCTACTTTTTAATTATTGAAAGGAAATCCATAAAATAAAACCCCTTTAGCAGACTGAAATAGATACTATTAACAGATATAAATTAACAGAGAATTTAACGCAATGATAATTTATAAAATTGTTGTACAAAGAGAAAAAATTTGCACACACAAGCAAATCGACACGTTAAAGAAATAAAAACAATTAAAAGATGTCAGAGTTTCAACCACCTACGTAAACTGTATCATAAAAAAATTTAGAGTCAAATATGCATTTGGGTACAATTGTACCCATTCAGTCACATAAAAGTTAAAAACACAATAAAATGATGCTTACAAATAATATTTAGGTTTTTTGGTAATTATATTTATATTATATATTTTCGTGGTTGTCAAATGTTCTCCTTAAAATTTCGCTATAAAATAAAAATAATCTGTCGTTGTCGGATTTATGCCTTTATCTCTTTCTGGTTTTCCGCACAAAAAAACCGCAGTAATGGAATTCCGCCTTAATGCGTGGATTAAACAGAGAAACAATTTTTTCAGTAAAAGTATTGATTTTCATACTATTTATGGCAACATTCCCCCCGCTTACTGCCAGTAATTTTTTTTGTTTCTCTCCAACAAATAAAGGATTTATATTTTTATCTCGTATTAATTTTACTGAAAAAAATTGTTTCACTGTGGAATTCACACATAAATTTAACAAGTTTCCAATATCTATTCGACAGGAGACTTATTTTAGACTTTCAAATAAGTCAGTCTCCACAAAATAAGTCACGAATTTGATTTTTTTTTATTTATTTGTCACGTTAAAATTTCAAGCGATAGAAATTGTCATTTGGAGTGATAGCAGTCGCAAAGAAATATTTATAAAGCAGCATAATATGATTTAAAAAAACAACCAGAACGACTTTATTGAATAATTATTTTGTAAGTTTCGATTTAATGATCTAGTAACCAGGAAGACGAGTAGTCTCATCACTTGAAGTGATGCGACTAGGGGAATAGGGGTGTAAAATGTTCAATTAGTTTACAATTAATGTCACAAATGATGAAATAACATTAAAATTAAATGAGGCTTTTTCTGGTATAAACAAATATCACCTTTCTCTCTCATAGGAAGTGGTGCTAACTAGGCGGTGATTTTAAGGCCAATATGTAATAAACAATTGACATTAAATTCAAAACTTCATTGTACAGGTAACCCTCCAAGAACACGGTCTTTGAAGAACACGGTTTCAAACAACACGATTTTCGTTATTCTCTTTTATTTTGTTTATTGTACATCAACTAAAAATAAAAAATACAACGTAACCTTTTTTTTATTTTCGTTTTTGAAGTTTCGAACAACATGGTTATAAAGAACACGCAACGAATTAATCGTGTTCTTGGAGGGTTTCCTGTATTTCTCATAAGGCAAAGGTTAAGGTTTGATAATTTTTTTCATAAGGAAATCACCAAATTAACAAAAAATAAATTTCTTTTCTCAAAAATTTTTTCATACTTTTCTGTAAGGAAAAAGTCATGTTTCCTATTGGGGATGCGCTGATATTTTAATCGTACATTAATAAATAAGCGATGTTTATTCGTTCGGAAGTATATCCCTTTTCCTGCCCGCTATCACAGTTGTGTGGATAACGAAAAAGGATCGTGTCAAAAATTTATTTGTGTCTGGATTTTGGACCAACATACACATTTGTGCATTCCACTTAAATCGTTTTCGTCGTAAAAATAACACTATAACTATTAATAATAGTAAAATAATTAATACAGGGTGGCTGAGACCAAGTGTTACCAAATGAAAACGCTGTAATTTTTTTAATTTTGATTATTTTTTATTGTAATTTTGTGGAATATGGTGAAAACATATTACATTTTATGAAAAACATGTTACTGCTCGATATGACCTCCTTTGGCTCTGAATTTTTTGATTCAGTCTTCCATAGAAAGCATTGCATGCTGACCGAACGTGGGCTTGCGGAATTATATTCCATTCTCGAACAAGAGCTGACTTCAATGCATCAACACTTTCGTATTTTTTAGTGGATACCTTACTCTCCAAAATGGACCATATGGAGAAATCCATGGGATAAGTCTGGTGAATATGGTGGCCATTCTTTCGACGAAATCAGCCGCGGAACGCAATTTTGTAAAAATTGCTGTGTCGCTCGAGCTTTGTGTGACGGTGCCGAGTCCTGTTGGAATGTCCAACGGTTCGTACCAAAGTGTTTACGTGCCCAAGGTAGCAAAGCATCGTTTAGGATCTTTTGGCGATACACCTCTTGGTTTACCTTGACTCCATGTTCGATGAAAACCAGAGGAGTGCGTCCATCTGCAGTCACTGCAGCCCAAACCATAACATAAGCTGGTGATTGCTTGCGCATGGCAACTCTTGTGTCCAAATTATCGTTGGACTTGTGCTCTAACCAAACACGACCATTTTGTTAATTCACATACTATTGAATGGTGAAAATTCATCTCATCAGAAAAGACAATTTTTGGAATCTCATCACTTTCGGTCAGCATGCAATGCTTTCAATGGAAGACTGAATCAAATAATCAGAGCCAAATGAGGTCATATCGAGCAGTAACATGTTTTTCATAAAATGTAATATGTTTTCAACATATTCCACGAAATTTCAATAAAAAATAATCAAAATTAAAAAAATTACAGCGTTTTCATTTGGTAACACTTGGTCTCAGCCACCCTGTACGTTATCAAAAACAAATATGTAATTGTTTTTTTTTTTTTTCAAAAATAATTCCGACTTAAATAAGATCCGTTCAATTCCGGAAGACATTACAACCTGTCATTTTTTTACACACACATTTGTGTGGGTTGGACCGTTGATTGAATACATATAGATAATATCACTGCGAATTACAACAACAATTTTGATTTTTTTCTTGCTTCTTACACATTGTAAAAGAAGAGCATAACTCACTTCATGTAGGTTTAAGAAGAACAAAGATAGCCCCAATTAATTCAAAGCTGCTAGAACGGAGTAAAATATATTTTTGATTTATTGTTTACCCACACCACTAGAAATTTTAACAAAAAAAAAAAAATAGAATGAAATTGTTTTCCTCTCTCTCAACTGAATATATGCAATATAAAGCGTGTTTTTTTTGGAGCACTATCCGGCGCCGAAGGGAAATTTTCTACTGAAACTGGAGCCATTATTCACTGGTGTCGCTACTAATCAAAAAAATTAAATTGTAAACTTTTACTTTTGTGTTTATGTTGTTTGAAAAAAAAAATCGCAAACATGTTAAAACTCAAACAAATTCCGAAATAAATAATAGGTAAATTAGATAAATTTAACAAAAATGTTTTATTAATATTTAGTTGTTCACAATAGTAAATATAGTGAATAAGTTTTTAAGTTTAAAATTTGAGTGCAGTGCCTGTGTGATACTTATAAATATAATGGTTAGTGATTTGAATGTCTGGTGGTTTATCTCGTATAAATGTCGGCAGTAAACTAAATGAGAATGAAGGGGAACCGAAACGGATAGTTCAACCGTAACAAAATGTAAAGGAATGATAAATTGTAAACTAGATACGGTATCTTTCTTGGATCCCGTATTTGCCGATATAAAATCGAATTTAAGCGATATCAACAGTTCGAATCGAGCTTTTCTAAGTACGCTGGAATCGAATAACTCGGAAATTTTATTGGATTACGATAATCCGTACTGGGATAATACCAAATCAATTTATACTCAATGAAGACATCCATTGAAAAACAAATTTTATTTTATGAATTACAAAAAGCGGGACGGCCCGTTAAAATTAGGACAATATTTACGGAATACAATATTAGTTACAAGCCATGCGACATGAATAAGTACGTATTTGGCTGGAACCGTCCAAGTAAGAATCGCTCTATAACGATCTTTTTAATTTCAGAATGCTGCAATCAACCGCAGTCCGCAGGTGATAGTAACATAAATATAGATGACAGCGATAGTGATAATGGATTTATGGGTGTGAAAATATCAAAACGGTGTTGTGCCCATTCATGCTATAATTCGCAACTTAAAAACCGTATGGTCCATTATTTCGAATTTCCAAAGAATGGGGATTAGTAAGTTCCATAGAATTATTTCTATCCTGTAGGTAGGTAGAGGATTTTAATCCAATGTACTTTTCTTTTCTAGCGCTCAGAAATGGGCAGTCAAGATCCGCCACATAATTTGAGACCCAAGAAAACACTGCGGCCCGTTACTGTACGAATCCCAACAATATTTGTTTCAAATATTGAACAGTTTATGCCCAGAGGAGATAAGCGATTCCTCGATCCAGTTACGATAAATTACAGACGGATGATGATATCACCTTGAGCAAAATGCCTTCAATAAGTCTGCTAAGAGACAGCACACTGAAGAACCAATGGCAACAAATTTATGTAAGAGTCCATCCTGAATGGAACCTATCTATCTAGAAGAGTATGATTTACCACAAACTAAACAGTCGCGAGATGTTGAACCTCCACTTTTAACGTCCGAACCGGATGACGAACTCGAAGAGTGCCTTGAAGAAGATGAAGATTCACCAAATGAAAAACTCACATTCTCCGATAAGTATTTTATAAAAGACGAAGGCTCCCAAACTTCAACCCAAGCCGAATATTTTCTGGATGAACAAGACGAAATTGATCCATTCGTCTATGTGCCAATGAATTTTTCGAAGAGCAATTACTATTTTTCCACGAAGATGCTCACATGATCGAACTAATAGTGTGTTACCGCGATTCGCAATCCCGCCCGACGATTACTTACCACAACAAATATGTGTACCATGCCTAAAAAGGGTTCATCGATGCGCGAAACAATGAACGATTTCGACGCGGTTCAAGAAAAACTAATAAACAGTTGAAATCGTGTTTTTTAATTTAATAAATTTTCTTATCAATATACAAAATATTTTTGATTTATTAAAGTTTTCCTTATTTTTCACGATTTTATTATGTATTTTAAATCCATAGATACATGTTATGAAATTGGACGACTGTCCGCTAACACAAGAACTGTACAAAAATTAAACAATTTTTAATGATTAAAATTGTACAGTGATATAAATTTAAATTAAATTAGGCAATTAAAATTGTTTATAGGGAAAATTATTTATCCTTTTTCTTCCACCGGAAAATTTTCTGTGAAAGTTTGTTACTAAAACTAAGACCTATGCTCTACTTTTGCTCTACTGATTGGCCCAAATTCATAACCGCCACGTCCAACGAACTGTAAAAAGTAATCATGGTGTTTCCATAGTGATTTATGATGGGATACGGTGAATAATGTGATTCCTGTTTTTCGACAATGTTGCTACAGGCATCCTTTGACATCGACCGAAACGGCACTCGTACATTCGTCCAAAATTGCAAATTGTGATAGCACATCGATAGCGTTTAGATCACGTCCCGATTTTCTAGATATGATAATTGTACAATTTCCAAAAATCGGTCGTTATTGATCCGACCCCGTCGCAACATTACATCGTACGTATGCGGCTAAATAATTTGATCACGTAGCGTACTTAAATTTTAATAAAAATTAAATTATATTATAAATTAAAATTTTTTTTTATATAATTTTTTTTTTAAAACGCAAAATCATTTTTTTACTTTACAAAACAAAAAAAAAATTTACATACGTCAAAATTTGAAGTTTTCTTTGATTTAAAGGTTGTACAAAACAAGGGAAATTTAAGGTTTCCCCTGAAATGGATAGTGCTCCCGATAAATAAGTAGAGCAAGATATATTTTTATCGATTTTTAACTAAAAAGTTGAATGAAAAATCTTAGTTTAGAGTTAAACAAAATAATTATATGCAAAAATAGCGCGCTAAATATAAGTTTTGACTTAGAAAATTGGCTGCTCCGGAGTCCGGATACAGGTATTGGGCGCTAATAAAAAAACACGCTTATATATGACAAAAATAAATAGACAATAATAATGAAATTGTGTTTATGTTCTTTATTGTTTTCAGTCGTGTTCCAACCATGTGTGTGGAGGCTGTACATGACGTTTTTACAGATAATATGGCGAAGGGAATATTGTTCCCAATATTTTTGCACTGCAACAATTTGTTTGTTATTATTTTTTTAATTTTGAAATAAATAATTTTTTAATTCCAAAATTAAAAAATAATTTTATTTCGAAATTAAAAAATGCCACAAATATTTTACTAATATTGGAAAAGTGAAATTTCAATATGCAATGTAAATACTAAAATTTATTTATTTATTTTTTCCTTTTAGCGGGTCAATAAACTTATTGTTAATTAAATATTTATCTCTCTTACGCTTGATAAATTACAAATATTCTGTCTTCCATTTTTATGTAAACAACATACAAACCAAAAATCCTATAATTATGTGTTATAAAATTTGAACCTGAAAACTTTATTTAATGATTTAATCTGTAAGGGTGACCTCAAAATTAGTTTTAATTATAAAAACATGATTTCCAAAATTATCTGATCATCAACATACATTATTTATCATTTGCACAAGTTTTCTTATTTTTGCATTGCATTATAAAACAGTAGCGTCGTTACATGCACGTTTCAAAAGCAATAATTTTTTAATTTTCATATTTTTGCCTACACCTTTTGATCAATCATAAACTTCTTCCTTTCATAGGTGTTCTGTCTTTATTTTGTTATATTATATTGATGGTACTATTGGCAAGAGTAAGTGAAATAGCAGTTGTAACATTTCAAAATAATATTTTTTTATGTAATAAATAGTTGATATACAATACAAACAAAAACAATTACAATTAAACTGTTCGGTGTTTATGTTGCTAGAAAGAAAAAACCACTATCGCACAACTATGCCTCTATCTATATGTGCAGTAGAGACATTAACAAAACGTAGCGGCAGAATTCCGAGTAGTAATATCTATTATGTATTCAATCAACGGTTGGACTTAATAGAAGCAAAAAAATGTTCTCTGGTAGGAAAGGGATATATGAATTGTACCAAAGTTTTTTTTTTTAACGTTTGTTGGTGAAGTGTGAAAAACCAACATTGGCTGATGGTACACTAGGTATCACATAAACCGTATTTTTCTTCGTTTCTTTCCCCGTTTACCTATGATACCGGTTTTAATTGCGACTTCAAATTTTCGATCCAACCACACTAACACAAACATAAATGAAATAAAAAATATTTCGTTCCGCAAAGTGGGTTCCGCGGAACCCCGGGGTTCCGTGGCAATTTTTAGGGGTTCGACGAGCTATTACCAGATAAAATCCGTGCCATTTCATACATACACACTACATTTCATACATACATACCAAAATTAAACAATAATGATAATTATTGGGTACAAAATCCTTTCAAAAGCAATGAAAAGCTAACTGGACTACTAGCAGTAGAATACGAGAATTTAATTGAAATTAGTTCGGATACTCGCTAACTTCGAAGAGGTGACGTTAGCAACTTTCTGCTGTAATAGAAGTTTGGAAAACGCTGACATACATTTTAGTTTAAATTTTATTTTCAAGAGAGCAGAATAAAACAAAATAAAAAAATTGAAGTTGTATACAAGGATAAGATGCAGAGATATGCGAAGAGCTTTCAATAATTATTTTTTTTTGTAAATTTTGTTACACATACATATACATTATCTATTACGACTAGTTGGCCTTGAAAAAAATACCAAATACATATGTACCAGAAACCTTGTGTGGCATTGGCATTTTGATCTCATTTTGATAAATCTTGTGTTTAGTGTATTGAAAGGATGATTTCGCAATATTAAAGGTGTTTGCATAGATACAATAAGCTAGATCAAAACTTCGTTCGAGCGAGCTGCTACTTATTTTATGGTGACGTAGAAACCAACTTTACCCGTGTAAAATTGAGCCACGTGCTGCAACGCGTCTCAACAAATTACCGTTTTATTGTAACGAAGGCATAACGAATCCATACCATATAAATGGTAACCATCAGTTAAACGTTGTTCCGGAAATAAAATATTAAGTATTTACGACAGACGAGCGACCAGCACACGCAAATATTTAGATCGGTCGTATGGATTTTGTTCAGTATACACTTTTATGATAAGTAACAACGTGTAATTGGTAAACTAATTAATTTATTCATCTTCCTAAAAAAAATATCCTTTACCTTTCTAAATTATCTTATGGTTTCCGGAATTAATTTATTTAATTTATTTATTTTATTTATTTCATTAATTTCATGGTACAGCATGACAACAAGGTCATTTAATACAATTCCACAGTAACTGCACTGTCCAAGCAGCGAAAAAATTAATCAAAGTAATTAAATAGTGAGTTTTTTAATATAGGTACTGAGAAATTAGGAAATATAGGTACTGAGAAAGAATCCAACACCTACGCCCAGGTCTCATAGTGTTTCTAAAGGCTTAACCGGCGCAAATTAAACGCGTGACGGGTCCTTCTTGAGGAAGATGGCGCCCAAAGATAAAATAATTATCCTTAGTCATTAAATAATTCTTGAATAATTTCAAGATAGAAGAAAATAAATTTGATTCTTTAAATTTGTTGGGGTTTTTAGAATGTTAAATGTTTTGTCTGACAGGAAAAGGGATATACATAAAATAACGTATAGTGATCACAACATATCATGCCATACGACATCAGGAGGCTGTTCGTAAACTCTACATTGTTAACATTGTTACAACTGGAGGCTGTTCGTAAACTCTACATTGTTACAATATTGTTAACAATGACAGCTCTAAATCATTCTGAAACTATCATTATAACAACGAGCACGTGCTTTTTGTCGTTCGTAAACTCGTTTTAACATTGTTACAAATGTCATTCTCAACCCTACTCGAGACTGCCTTTCCAGCTGTCAAAGTACTAATTATGCTACAATCAAGCGAAAAAAATATTCTTTCACGTCAATATATAAACAAAATAATTTTTAATGAACTTTTTAATGTGGTCAATGTGTTTGATAACAGTACTATGCGTATAATTGAGTATTATTTAAAAATTATGATTTTAATACTCTAAGTCTACGGATATCTAGTTTATTATATAATTTTCATATTGATGAGAAGAGAATAGAAATTAGTTTTTTGTTTTGCATTTTATTTTTGTTTTTTTTTCTGCCATCGTCATCTGGAAAATCATTGACACTTGTAACAAAATCATTGTTAAGCACATACGTCATACTAACAATGACAGTTGTAACAATGTTAACAATGTCGAGTTTACGAACAGCCTCTGTCATTGTTAGTATGACGTATGTGCTTAACAATGATTTTGTTACAAGTGTCAATGATTTTTCAGATGACGATGGCAGAAAAAAAACAAAAATAAAATGCAAAACAAAAAACTAATTTCTATTCTCTCATAATAAACTAGATACCCGTAGACTTACGAGTATTAAAATCATAATTTTTAAATAATACTCAATTATACGCATAGTACTGTTATCAAACACATTGACCACATTAAAAAGTTCATTAAAAATTATTTTGTTTAGATATTGATGTGAAAGAATATTTTTTTCGTTTGATTGTAGCATAATTAGTACTTTGACAGCTGGAAAGGCAGTCTCGAGTCACAGTACACATAGTGTACTGTGGTCTCGAGTAGGGTTGAGAATGACATTATGTGTACTGTGGTCTCGAGTAGGGTTGAGAATGACATTTGTAAAAATGTTAAAACGAGTTTACGAACGACAAAAAGCACGTGCTCGTTGTTACAATGATAGTTTCAGAACGATTTAGAGCTGTCATTGTTAACAATATTGTAACAATGTAGAGTTTACGGACAGCCTCCAGTTAAGATCTCCACTATACGGAAATCATTTTAAACAATAAAATCATGTTTAATATCTCCAATACATACAAAAAAACAGTTCAATTTTGGGGATTCCGGGAAGTGGTATCCCGATTGAGTATGACTTCCCAAATACAAACAACTAAATAACATAAAAAAATAACATAATAATTTGCCAATTAAAATAAATGTGGTCATTTCAACTGTTCAGTGTTCAAATCAGAAACCACTTTAAGTGAAATGTTGTATTTTAGAAGCGGAAGGTTTGTTAAGTCTCATAATCTAACATCACTCTCTAATATTAGGATCATGTGTAGCACCAGGATGATATCAGAATATTAAGCAACCCCAGACTAAGCCCAGGGCACATAAGATTTGTTTCGATCCGACCTTTTTATTCCCTTTAATTCAAAAATAAAAACGAAAACTTAAATCACATTTCTATTCAAGGTTTTCTATGAAAACCGAGTAGACCGGAACAAAACAAAACGATTATGTATTTGGCCCGGGCTTAACTTCTGGACTGAAAGTGACCACTCTTATTGTTAATGGCCAATGGAACTAGATAATTAAGTTGGAACATATTATCTTGCGTGAATGTGGAATTAAATTGGAATTAATTAATTAAAATATTTAATCCTCAGGTGCTAATTTTTAGGGAAATCCATTAAACCGGCGGACTTACCGATGGATAAACTGCAAACAACGTTCCCCTTTGTTTTACAACCCATAATCCTATGAGATTTTTGTATAAAAAACAGAATTTTCTTAGTTTAATGAAGGATAGTATGCTTGGGAAATTCTATTGATACCGTAATTTCTACTTTTAAAAGAAATTTTGCAGTTTTTTTTATATCATTTGCTTAGGTCGATTAGCACTTATAGCTGTAGTAAATGACCAGGCAATGTATTTTTATCAATTATATTTTTATGTGTATCCCAGTCGTAACTTTCGTTACCACCGGGAATCGAACTCGAGACCCTCTTATATACACAGCAAGCGTTCTACCCACTGTGTTACAGAGAGCGACAAATTTTGAAGTTGTTAAGTTTTTTATTACATTATCATATATCACGACATCTCCACAGCTTCAAAAATATCTACGTCTCTGATTCGGGAATTGTATAATAAACACACCTGTCAAGCATAAACAAAATAAGCCGAAATAATCAATATCCAAATTTTCAATCCATTTCATTTGTGGAAAAAGGGAAAAATCACTGAAACTATAAAAAGGAATTTTTATTCGTTTTCTGTTTGTACATCACAAATAAAATATACGAATCTGCACACAAAATATTCCGCTGACTCAATCCATTCTTCCAATATTTCCAATGGTGGCGGTGGAGAAAAAGAAACATGGCACCGCATTATAAAAACATGACGTTTGATTAAAAATATAAAATAAAATAAGTATTTGAAATGAATGAATTTTGTAAAGAGAAATGTTTTTCGCATTGTATTGTAATATGTAAAATTTAAAATAAAACAGAAATACATGTATAAAATCTGTGTCGGTCAATAACTTACATACTCATTTTTCATGATTGACCCTATAAGTGTTTAGAAGCAAGGAGATACCTCATTATAGTGTGAAATAGAAAACCAAAAATACTGTCAAAAGCTACCTTGAGAATAATTTCTATACGTATCACATATTCGTATCATCAATTTGTCCTGTTCAACATTTTAGAGGATGCATTATATTCGCTTGAATATTGTGATTAGAGTTTATATAAAGGTATACACGGACTTTATCTGCACTTTTCTTGGAAAAACACACCTAAATAGATTGATTGGGACACCGAAAACGTGTGCGACTATAAACCTCCACTGTACTCGCGTTATTTTTTTTTATCTTTATTAACTACGTTCTAGTGTATTTTATGCAAAATTATTATTTCCATATATTTTCGAAATAGTACGTATTCAGTATTGTGAATAGAATTTGCCACAATAAGGTCACCTCATAATAAAAAAAAATGTGTTAGGTATACAGATTTATGATTGTAAACGGAGGTAACCAAATATCATGAGATAACATAACGTGATTGATTTTAAATTAAACACAACCCAAAAGTTATTTGTCGAGATCGACACAAATTGTAAATATTAATCACATATTTCGATCGAATTTATTAAACAAAAAAAAATAACGCCGTTTGTAAGCTTTACGCAGAATTTGTATGTACAGATTTTAGATTAATTTGTATGTACATACATACTGTTTCTCAATTTTTTTTATGTGCAAAACTTACCGGCCATGTCAATATCCAAATGACAGATAAAAAAATTTCGATATATCGCTTTTTTTTCATATATACACTACAACACAATTCACTAAACTTATAACTTATATGCAAATGGATTATATAAACAATATTAGTATAGGTATTTTTCGAACAAAAATAATTTAAAAAACATTTCTTTCATGTAATTATTAATTAATGTATATTTAAATAAAAAATAATATAACTTCTATTGTATAAAAAATTATTTTCGTACGAACAACAATGGCGTAGCTTCACATTAGCAATATAGCGCACTTCAAATGTTGTGTTTCTGTCATTGTATGCGAAAAAAAACTTTATATGGAGCGGCGCCAAAGGTGGTAAGAGAAAACACTAAAATAGTCGGTAACACAGTTTACTGCACCAATCACATAAATTATTCGATTTCGAATTTATATATACATAATTTGTTGTCTGTTTTGTATGTATGTACTTACTATTGCTATACTGTTTTTTCGCTCCATTCATTGCAGTATTTAACATGTAACCAATTTTTGTTAAACTTGATTGTCGTAAAAATGTTCGTGGTGGTAATGGGGGAGGTGGTGGCTCCGGTTCGGGTCCAGGGCTTTGCCGGCCCCATCGCCCAACAGATGGTGCGTGCTTCGTAATGGTGGAATTTATTTTTTCACTAAAACGAAAATAAAAACAACTAATATTACTTCCAAACTCTAATAATATTGACACCTTATCGCTAATTACTTTATTTAATATGTACAATATTTTATAATTTTTTTAATTTTTTATGTAATTTTAGTATCCAAACAATTTAATTTTCATCGATGACTGCTAAAAAATGTAAGCCGAAAACTGCCAAAAAATATTGAAAATTGAGCAATAAAAAGTTGATTGTTTTTGTTTCCTTTGAATATTTGCAGTGCCTGTGAATGTGTGTATGTACTGCGTTAATTGCCGCTGGCCATGAGAATATAAAAAAATGTCGTTGCGTTAGTAGTGACAGGCAAACGCGAATATACCTTTCCATAGTAATCGATTACAGAGATTTTTTACCAGGCAAGTTAATTCCGTTTATATTTCCTTAAATACTTATGCTTTTCTTATGATTTTTCTATGGCATAATCATAATTTATCCAAGTATAGTTTCAGACTATTTCCAATCCAAATTTAAAAACTTTTATTTTATAATTTCATTTTTTTCTAAAAGTTTACACAGTTTACAAAGTTTATTTATCTGATCTTTTTATTATGTTTTTCATTTTAAATATTCGTCTATATTAATTTCTTTATTTTAAGATATTTTCGGCTTTTTATACAAAATATTATTTACAAGTACAATGACATTCACAATGTTTGCGACTATTCAAGTCAGCAAAGAGGTCATCTACTCATAATATATCTACCACAAATATAAACACCTCTCAATTTTTAGCCCCCAGGGTCATTGTGTAGAAATACACAACAACCCTTAAAAAATGTAATGAGAGCCTCCGCAACTGCAAAGAAAGAACTTGGGGAGGTTCTCATTATGTATATTTTTTAAGGGTTGTGTATTTTTACACAATGACCCTGGGGTTAGAAACTGGGGGGGGGGGGGATTTTATTTTTCACTTTTTGTGGTACATATATTATGAGTAGATGACCGCTCTGTATTTGCTTACTTGAATAGTCGCAAACATTGTGAATAATATTTTGTAAATAATTTTTGTAAATAATATCTTGTCTAAAAAGCCGAAAAAACTTTAAAAAATGTTTTTTTTTTTTTGATTTTTTGCTGCGTTTTGGTTTGCACAGCGCTAGTCACGTGAACCAATTAGATCGTTGTTTACGTTTTTTATAGAAATAAAATAAAAGAAGAAAACTTAAACACAAGCAGAATCTACTTAAATATAAGTCGTGCTAACTCCACACATATGAAATAAACAATAACTAAGTAAAGATGTATTGGAAATTTTTTTTCCATAGTAATTTTTATAAATAACTAAGTATAAGTGTGTTGGTAAAAAACTCGAAAATCAACACAGTTGGTAAACAATTAAAACTAAATTTAACTGTTTCAACTGTTTAGCTTAGTTGTCTAAACAAAAAAGTAAACAAACAACGGCAATTTTTCGAAAAAAGTTCGAAAAAATGACAAAAGCGACAGTGTGAAAATTCGAAACTGGACGAAACTCATTATAAACATTTTATTGCATGTGTATGCGTATTGAGAAATATTTGGCTGGAACAATTGTGCTTGTGTTTGTTAAAACGGCAATTTCAAATTTTGGTTGTAAAATTAAATGTTTTTAAAGAAATATTTTTGTTTTTGTAATATAAAATGATTTATTAAATTCATTATTTTAATTCATTATTGATTACTTTGGACATACATATATATACATTTCGATTAAATTATTCAGTTTTTTAATTTCTAATATTTACACTAGATTTTTTTTTTAAATAATTTTCCTTGTTTGTCTTTTATATAATAAAAGTAATTTGTGGATTAAATCGGTTTCGATAGAGTTTGTAAATTTTTCCATAGTACAATCTAAAATGTTGAAAATAATATTATAATTATTAAATTTAACACGGAGTAACGTAAACCATACCTCACATTACCTTTATTGACCGTTAAACGTAAACTTTCAGCTAAGCTCTTCGGTGAACAGCTCTGTGAAGTTTGCCCTAAAGCACTTTTTTAGTTCGTGGCCATCTTGCTTCATAAATAATGATTTCTAAATATAAAATAGGAAAACAAAATATAATAGATTGTACCAAATTATCTCGAATGAATCTTTACATTACCAATTGTTTTACAGCCTCCCTATCTTCAATTAAATTAATATCAAAGTTGACAAATGTATCCGCATCGTTAAAAGTTACTATAAACTTAGCGTTCTCACAATAAACTAAATAACGCCATTTGTATACACATATGTATATAATACGTATACGCTACAAACACTATCATTAAATGTGAAGTTTAACTTTCGTTAATTTTGGATGGAAACGAAGGAAAATACTGTGCTCAATTTTTACTTTCGTTTTGTTATACTTGGGCTTTGTTAGTTTTTTTTAAATCAAATCAAGGTATCTGTCAATGCAGAATCTACTTAAATATATTTAAGTAGATTCTGGTCAATGGGAAGAGTAAGCAGGACTTATATTAAATCAGATTCTGACATAAGCAACAAGTACTGTAGTATTTGTATAAATTTTAAAGTAAAGATGTACAATTGGTAATTTTTTTCCAAAGTAACTTTATTTAAATAACTAATGCTGTGTGCCTCAGATCGAATTTTTCCACTAAATTATGAACTAAACTAAACTGCTCAGTAGTTTACAATAAACATTCATCACAGATTTGTTTCGGTCCGACCTTTTTATTTTTTGAATTCGAGTCCAAAAAAATTTAAAAATGTCTAGATGAATGCAATTAATTTTAGGGAAAACTTACAAATAAATCACAAAATATGCTTTCGTATTTAGATACCACTGCTCACACAAAAAAACTAGAATTAATATTTTTTTTTGTTTTTTTATTTTATTTTTATTTTTGTTGTTGTTTTTCGACTCGACCTAAGAAATTTTTTGGATTGAGTCGAGTTAACTCCAACTTAACTTTTGGTGTTTATATTGGAGTTCAACTCAGGCTGAACCTAGGTTCAACCTCCAATATAAACAGTATATTTGTTAGTTTTTTTAAATAGGTATCTGTCAACGAAAGTTGGCGCAGAATTTATATTTAAGTAGATTCTGGCAAAACGTCTACGGTGTGAAAACGTGACGACATGGCCATATTTATACGGACTGGGCCGACTCACAATATTTGGACTTTGTATGTATGCAAGCCCAATAACGTAAACCCGAAAAAAACAATTCTTATAAATGCTATGGATTTTTTTTTTGAGTTTACTATAGATACTTTAATAGTATAATACTTTTTATGCTAATAAAGTATAATACCCGGCCAGTTTACATCACAAGTGGTGTAAACCAGTGTGGTGTGCACCTAGAATACTACAGGCCACACTGCTTTAAGCATTTTGCTATATGACGTCAATTTATGTAGTCAGTTCTTTCTCTTGCTATTATAGGCAGCACTAAAATTAAAATGATTGTTTTGATTTTTTTTTTGTGTTTAACCGTTTGAGTCTCAGGGGGTATTGAAAAAAAAACTGCCGTAGAATCCCAAACAGGGCAACCGCGGTTTCTCTAAATGAGTACGAAAAGACAATCTATTGTCAAACCTATTGTAAAATGTAGAGAAACCTTTTTTAAAATGTACTATTTACATTAAAAGGAGCTGTGTGATGTACTTGCTTCAGTAAATTTAAACGCGCGACTTCAACAACAGCTTGTAACGCACCGTCAGTTGTCGACAATTTTCGAAATGTGCTGGGTTTTCTCGACAAAAAATCTCAACAGCGCGATCGCTCTGCTTGGGACTCTGGTTAAGCTGTCATATTGGTAAGAAAACAATTGTAAACAAGCAACAAGCAAAATATTTTAATAATATATTTTAAAATTTAATAAAAAGCTATTGGTAAGTATATTAATTCATAATACAATTATTATAACATTATGTATTCTAAATTGTGTTAAATATGTGAACACGTATATTAAATGTCGTATAATTTACGAGAAGACATAACCTTACTTAGTTGTATCAAGTACGTCTTTTCCACATGAGAATCCACAAAGTAACGTGGAGATCGTATGATGGAAGAACGGAAAACCAAATCGATCACGTCATGGTATCTAAGAGACACTCCACCAGCATATGTGACATAAAGATCTTACAGAGGTGCAGATATGGAGAGCGATCATATGCTTGTCATATTTAAATATAATTGCAAACTGTCATCTACGTTCAATAGACAAGCACAAAAAACCGTTCGATGGAATGTTGATGCTCTAAAAGACCAAGCGTCACTGCAGAGCTACCAATTAGCTGTCACTAACTATATAGAGCGGCTCAGCAACAACGAAGAAGCTCCTACTAACATCCAGGAGCAGTGGCACGCTATACAGACAGCCATAACCACCGCGGCGCAAAACACTATGGGAACAAGACCTCCGAGATCCCGCTCGATGACCAATGCTTCGTGAAAAATGTTTGGCTCGCAACACTAGAAGCACTGAAGCAGAATATCTCCTCGCCAGGAAAGTCACGATTAAATACCTTCGACAAAAGAAACGCGATCATATGAGATCAGGCATTGAAAAGGAATCTCACTAAAGACTTCCACCCAAGAAGTACAGCCATCAAAGACGGGAATGGAGAGTTGAGAACAAACGTGGCTGATGTTCTCTCAGTATGGCAAACCTACTTTCAAAATCTGCTAAATCGGAATGACAACGTGAACCCCATTAGAGCAATAGCTCCTCCAGGTGAAGAGGTCCTTGTCGAATATCCCACAGTAGAGGAAGTAGACGCAGCTATTAGTTGATTGAATAATGGAAAGGTACCCGGTCTCGATGGGATCCCCGCAGAATTGATTAAACTCGGACGCGCTACTATTTGGGACCAAGAAGAGCCGCCGGAGAATTGGAAGACCGCGCTCATATATCCGTTGCACAAAAAAGGTGACCGTCTTAAATGTGGAAACTATCGTGGTATTGTTCTATTGAATATTGCTTACAAAGTGTTGGCTAATGCTGTACTTGCCAGACTCATCTCTCTCGTCGAAAACATCATTGACGACTATCAATGTGGGTTTCGTCCCAACCGATCGACCACTGACCAGTGTTTCACCATGAGTATGTAGAATTGTAATTGAAGGAACTGTATCAGACTCCTTTGAAATAACATCTATTGTTCGGCAGGGAGATGCATTTGCGCCGGTGCTGTTCAATTTGGCGCTGTGTACGTAGTGAGAAAAAGCAACATTAAAACTTTGCGCTGTATACTTAATAAATCAGGTCAAATTCTTGGATATGCAAGTGATATCGTGCTTCTTGGCCGAAAACTTAGCGATATTAAAGACAGTTTCGTAGCGCTCGAGCGCTGCGCAAGAGGACTTGGTTTGGAGGTGAGCAGTAGCAAAACCAAATTTTTATCAACACCCAGGAACATCTTCATGGTTGAATACCTGATTTGACTATATATATTTTTGGGATATGGTTCCCAAGTTCTATTCAGAATAGTCGAATTGTGGAACTTTAGACGGCCTGGTTTCATTCATTATATCAAAATTCCAAAATTTCATCAAATTCAGCTTTGCACACCGAATTTGACCATCATTTGTTGAGAGATGGCGTACTTCCATTGAGCATAATGTTAGAGTGCCAATTCAATCCTGCATACCACATTTGACAGTGATTGGTTGTGGAATGGTAAGGCTCCATTGAGCATGGCATAATATGTCCTGTGCAGTATAGTTTACTTGGTAATTATTCTTTTTTGACCAAAATTAATAAAACATTCGAAATTTTTGCTAAATAAGCCAAATTTATTTAAAATATCCAATCCGATAGTTAATCTGGCCTTGAATAACATTGATACTTTTCCGGGAACCATTGTCTTTGGGATGTGTCACATATTTTTTGTTAATTACTAAAGGATTTTAGAGTAATTTTTAATATAATTTAAATAATTGTGGTTTCAGGAAATTCTACTGTAAGTTGTGGAATTGCATTAGGATTAAATTAATAAATGTTTATATTATTTAGGAAAGCGGAAAATATTAATTTAGAATTACATTTCAGAAAATCTACAGATGTAGGTGAAATAATATTTCTTCGTGCATATCCACACTGGGGTAACTTTTATCTGGTATTTTTTTCGTTTCTTTCCCGTTTACCAATAAAATCGGTTTTATCTGCGCCGCAATTTTTTGACTTTATTGGTAAAGGAGAAAGAAACGAAAAAAATACCAGATAAAAGTTACCCTAGTGTGGCATCAGCCTTCGAAATATTAATTGGATGGTTCACAAGCCAAACCGATTAACTCGATTTTTTGAACTTTTTTAAATTTAGGGCCGGGCCAAATCGACAGACGACAACTAATTCGCAAATACGACTAAATTGTCTCTTTTGGTATTTTTAAACCACAATAAAATGACACTTTAAAGTGATGATTAAAGTCGTAGTCGTGGATATCGACGACTACAATCGACAATTCTAAATGTTTCATTTATTAATCATCAAATTATTATTTATTTGTGTTGTATATATTCGTCTGGACATAATGAAATAAAAAAAATAATTTTGATTTTTTTTTTTGTAATTTGAGTCTAATTTTCTATTACCTAAAAATTGACACTTTTAGGTACGTTTAAAAATTACAATAAATTTGTGAATTAATTTGCAGTTATAGTGTTGTTTAAAAATAAGAAATTCGAACTTCAATTTCGAAAAATCACCGACTTCAACTACAACTTGTAGTTGTGTCTGTCGATATGACCCTTAGATATCGACGTACTTGATTGATAATAATAAGTGTTAACACCACTAAATGATAAAATTAAAAGTAACTAAAGTTACAATTTTTGAGGAATAAAAAAAAACATTTTTGTATTTTCTCATTTTTCGCAACTTTTTGTTTTATGGAGTTAATCGTTTTGGTAAATGAAACATCCAATTGTTGATTGTGTAGATTAGAATTGCGTTGTCATTGTGTTACTAACTATCGATTTTACCTAGGTGTCTGTAGTTGGGCTGATTCAATCAATCAATTCTGTTTAGGAACTCGGGAAGCATTAATTTTGAATTAAATTTCAGAAAATTTTCAGATGTACGTGAAATAATAAAATTTTTCCCTTTGAATGTCACATTCGTATATTCAAACAATTTTTATTGTGCATGTCAAATGATAAAACAACAACAAAAACTACTTTTATCCTCTGATTTAAACACCAAAAAGAGAAGATAAATCAAACGATAAATTAAAACTCTCGGATTTTATTTTTTGTTTATAATATTTTTATTGTTTTGTAATTTTGTATTTGTTTTGTTTGTATGACGACAATACGATTGACGAAATTTATTTTGGTTTTAAGAGAACAAGGCGGAGACAAAAACTAGAAAAAGCTGGAAAACGAAAATAAAAACCGAATAACCTTCCACTTCGATGTAATAATTACAACTAAATATATTTTGTAGTAATGTAAATTTCTTTTTTAAAACTTTTCTGCCATCTGGACAATATACGTTGAACCGTACCGTCGATTTAGCGTGTCGCCATCAGATGGTGAAGGCAGTTTAGAAGGCTTTGAGTCAACTAACGGTGGCACTATTCTGGCTTTCTCAGGGAATTGGGAAAATATTTTGCTGTAATTGCAAATTACAATAGTGCCCAAATATTTATTGCCCGTTCCCAAATGTATATTCTGGTAGACTGGGAATAATTTTTTGGTGAAAATTTTTTTATTTTGGTTTTTATAAACTAAAACGCATGTTGCGACCTTATTGCAAGTTTAATTTATGTTGAATATATATTTATTAGAAACAATAATGTTTAAAAATTCGAAAAAACACGAATTACAATTCCCTAAAAAAATAATGGGGAAAAATTAACGTCAAAACTGCTATAAACGGAATTATTTTTTCCCAATAAAAAAAATTTCCAAACACCAGAATACACTTTGGGGAATAAAAAATTCCCAACTGCTAGAAATACGTCACTACTTCCCAATTCCCTATTCCCGTAGAAATTGATGTTGGTAATTTTCCATGAGCTGTGGAAAGGAGGCACGGTTATCCTCAACGTTTATACAAAGAGGAGAAAAAATATTGTTCTCATTTTTTAAAACATATTACCTTTCAATTGCAAATATCTCCCCACTACCTATAAAAGGGGCATTAGAAGTAACATGTACTGGTACACAATCTCGGTACACAATCTCTCTATCTCTCTCTCTATCCCCCCCGTATATCCCATCAAGGGATTTGGCCGCCTCAAATGAGGTTTCATAATCATATTTTCATTTCGGATAATGAGTGATTAATTCATTGATCCTAGGTTCAGGTTTCAGTGGTTGACACTTAGGCCATTTTTGGCCCATTGTGATACCACGCATTCATGCTACATCATTAACCCATTCACCTATTCACCTACTCGCATAACTACAGTATACCACCTGCACATTGCAAGCTCCATGTCAACCATGTACATTGACATGGACGATGGGTCGGCGCTGAATTCTGCACTCCATCAGAGGGTCATAGTTGTGTTTATTAACATCACCGATTGTAATCGATGATGAAAATTCGATTTGCATCTGGCCTCTGATGGGATTCGAACCCAGTACCTCCCGGTCAAAGTGCCGAAGCTTTAACCACTGCACCACTTGTCCGGTTCATTGATCCTAAACCAGCCGTGAAATTTTTTTTTCCTTGACACCACCGGGACCTCCGATCGCTGGAGCAAGCATGCTGACCACTTTACCACCGGGGCGGCACACAACATTGGTACACAATCTACTAAGCATAAAAGAGAAACAATAAATCAAATAATGCTTTAATTCTATGGAAAAAATTTGCTGACAGCAATTTTTTTGTTGATAATACGCAAAAATAATTTCATAAGAGTGACAAAGAACAGAAATATTTTTATTTCATTTTATAGAAAAATATTATAGTTTTACATTTTGGCATAACCTAAAAATTTCATAAAATTTTTAATTTGTACATTTTCGTACAATTCGATTTTTTTTATATATTTTAAGTTTTATATAAATGTACCACAAAAAACCACTAACGTTAACAAATTTCAACACGAAAAAAAATCAAATCGTTATTTGACTACAAAAATGGCGAACGACTTATTTTGTATGAGTGTGAAAAAAATTTCTTACATACATTTTTTGTAGATGTGTGAAAAATGCTGCCATAAAAAATACTCCAATTTACATTTTTTATAGCAGTACTATGGCAGTAAGCTTCCCCAATCACAACTTGATTGTTGAATTACTCTTCGTCTAAACAGGCCCTATGATTGTTGAATTACTCTTCGTCTAAACAGGCCCATTCTCTCAGTAAAATTTTACTGACAACATGTTTTGTTTCGTACACAACCAGTAAAATCTATATTTTTTTCTTGCTTTTAGTTTTGCTGACAGCAGATTATTTCCATGGAATAGGCCAAAACCGACAACAATATAAAGCCATGCTAATGCAACAAATACAGAAAAAACTACACTATAGATAGTTGTATTAGAAAATATGTGTACAAAGAATGTGCGCACTAGTTTAATACGTAGTGGTGCGAAAGAAAAAAATTAACATGGGATTGTTAGTGTAACCATACAATCTTCTGTAGTTTGTTGCATATTGGTATCTGCGTTTCAGACTTTGTTCAGGGCTTTTAATTGTTGTTGGTTTTGAATAGGCCCATAATAATAAAAAACTGTTCAAAGCCAATGACAGGATGACTCATTTTCGTTCTCTAAAATCGTCTGGTATCTATATAGGTTATAACTTTTATGTATTGCAAAACACGTACGCATCTATGAATAAATTATAAATACAAATGAACATACTCGTATTTACACACACTAATTGAACTTGTCGTTAGAAATGGTTTGTTTTGATTCCCAAGTATATCAAAACGAAAGTAAAAATTGAGCACAGTATTTTCCTTCGTTTTCATCCAAAATTAACGAAAGTTAAACTTCACATTATAATGATAGTGTTTGTAGCGTATACGTATTATATACATATGCGCGTACAAATGGCGTTATTTAGTTTATTATGAGACTGAGAACGCTAAGTTTATAGTAACTTTTAACGATGCGGATGCATTTGTCAACTTTGATATTAATTTAATTGAAGATAGGGAGGCTGTAAAACAATAGGTAATGTAAAGATTCATTCGAGATAATTTGGTACAATCTATTATATTTTGTTTTCCTATTTTATATTTAGAAATCATTATTTATGAAGCAAGATGGCCACGAACTAAAAAAGTGCATTAAGGCAAACTTCACAGAGCTGTTCACCGAAGAGCTTAGCTGAAAGTTTACGTTTAACGGTCAATAAAGATAATGTGAGCTATGGTTTACGTTACTCCGTGTTAAATTTAATAATTATAATATTATTTTCAACATTTTAGATTGTACTATGGAAAAATTTACGAACTCTATCGAAACCGATTTAATATCCACAAATTACTTTTATTATATAAAAGACAAACAAGGAAAATTATTTTTAAAAAAAATCTAGTGTAAATATTAGAAATTAAAGAACTGAATAATTTAATCGAAATGTATATATATGTATGTCCAAAGTAATCAATAATGAATTTAATAAATCATTTTATATTACAAAAAAAAAAATATTTCTTTAAAACATTTAATTTTACAACCAAAATTTGAAATTGCCGTTTAAACAAACACAAGCACAATTGTTCCCGCCAAATATTTCTCAATACGTATACACATGCAATAAAATGTTTATAATGAGTTTCGTCCAGTTTCGGATTTTCGCGACACGCTTCATACGTTTTATTTTAATAAATTGCAACTCAAACTTAGAAAAATACTAGACTAAGTTTAGTACTTAAGTACGAATATCGCCAGAAAAATTGAAAGTAAAAATACTTGGGTAATGACCCAAGGGGGGCGAGGTTGTGCATGAATGTAAAATGCTATATTTGAAAATGTTAGAAGAAAAAGATGGCGGCATCCAAATGTGAGAGCAAAATAAAAATTTAGGTTTAAAATGAATATTTTTATTTTATTAAATTTGCGGTATAAAAATATACATACATATATACATATTATATACAAATCTAAATTATATTTTAGTTAATTTTTTAATTATTTTTTATTATTACACAATTTGAAATTATTCTTTGATTGTAATATTAGAAGTTTAAATAATTTTCCAAATAGGTACTATGATTATTGCACATCAAGTTTATTATTTTCGCATTTGTTTTCTACCTAAAAACTTAAAACTGAACTAGAAATTAATTAATTTATGAAAACAATATTTGAATAGATATAAAATATATTTTGATGTAATTTTATTTAAATTAACGCACATCTTTAAATTTTTTTAACAAAATTTTATAAAATTACCAAACTCATGTCGTGAACATGAAAAATAAAAACAAACCATGTACATTACACGCTATACACATTCCTACGAAAGAAAAATTGCGGTAACACAGTATACAGTAGTAACAACACAGTATACATATACGCTACAAACACTATCATTATAATGTGAAGTTTAACTTTCGTTAATTTTGGATGAAAACGAAGGAAAATACTATGCTCAATTTTTACTTTCGTTTTGTTATACTTGGGGAGAATATAAATGTGGATAATATTAAATGTTTCTCGTTAAAATTTATTTAAATACGTATTTTTGCTTTCATTTCTGAAATTTAGAAAATAAAATAAAAAATAAAGTGCTAAAATTAATCGCATTTGGTTTTCAGGGCGAATTTGAACTAATGACGTTTTGGGAACTACTTAGCCGAATCTTTTCTCCATACTGTATTCTGGCGATTGGCCCATTCCACACAAGCGTTTTTTTGATTTTGGCATTTTTTTTTAAACCAACTACTCGTAATAGATAATGTATATGTATGTGTAACCAAATTGACAAAAAAAAAAAATTTTTTTTGAAATGTCTTTGCATAGTTCGCACCGTATGCAATATAATTTGTTGAAAATAATTAACACAAATATGTTGATTTTTACACATATTACAAATGAAAATAATTAATTATTAATTTATACATTATTTATATTATAAATAAAAATAATTAATTATTTAATTATAATATCTTCTTTCATTTCGTTTCAACGTTTATCTTATACATATCACACAAACTTTGTTTCGTCGTACGCACGAAAATAAAAGCAAACTAAAAACACATTCGAAAAATGAACGAAATTTGTTTTATACTACTACTTTGAAAGCGATATCGCCCCAAATTTATTTTATTGTTTTATCACTACACAACACACTCGAAAAATAAAATAATATTAAAAAACACATTCGAAAATAAGTAGGAAAATAAAATTTAAACTAAAATCTACAAGTCAAAAATGTCCTTGAAATATTTTTTATTTAATTTATGTTTGTGTTAGTGTGGTTGAACAGAAAATTTGTTTAGTCGAAATTAAAACTTGTATCATAGGTAAACGGGGAAAGGAACGAGGAAAAATCCGGTATTTTTTTTTACGTGTGGCATCGCTCATTGGGATTTTTTTGGGCATTTTATAATTGTTTTATATTTATTCCTCCCCATGCTGTGTTATAAATTATGATTCGTATGTTTTTAAATTTCTAAACGTCATTCAATCTTATCGATTCATGTCAATTAATAATGAAACTATGTTTAAAATATTACTCTGATGTATCAAAATCATGATAGGATACAACTGGTTACAACTACTTAGTGTTTAGGACTAGCCTTTTTATGTAATCCCTACGACCATTGTTTCATGCTGTATACATACTTGCGGAAATTAATGCGGCACTAATACATCGCAGAAAAATAAAAAATTTATTCAAAAAACTTTAAACAAATAAAAAAATATAAATCAAATTTTGATTAAACATTTAAAAATTTTAAAAATAATTCTTCAGGATATTTTTGAAGTTGTCCTTTGATAAATTAAAGTCGAATCTCGATGATGTTGAATGATTTAGACATCCTATTAATGGGGTTGTTTTCTCCATAGATTGTAGAATGGTGTTCTAGTGTTAAAAACTCATGATTTTGAAATGTTCTGCATGGCACATGAATTGATATGTTTCCCAAGATGTAAGCTAAATCAGTGTGACCAAGCAAAACATTACCAATAAAAGCTGCGCCTATAACAGAAGTCGTCTATTTTCAAGTGTGCATATTTTGTAATCCGTGCATCTTGTTTAGCACGAAGGTAACCGAGCCACATTTTCATGGAATTGTAAGTTGTGGTCGTAATCCCAGTCACTTTTCTTTAACAAGAAATTCAGAAACTGCTTTTGAATGATTTCAATTCTTTTAATGTGTACATCATATTATGGGTTTCATACTGTTACAGCGTATTCCAGTTGAGATCGAACATAGGCGAAATAAAGTGAACATAAGGTATGAATGTCTTTAAATTTACCTGTCCATCTTTGAACAAAACCAAACACGGCATTCAATATGCCTATTGAAACTGGCATTTTCGACAAATGTAACTCGTAAGTCTATAATCTCATTGACTCTGCAATACTTCGTGGTTGACTTTGTATGAAGTAAGTACCGGATTTCTTTTACGATAGAAAGGATTTTGCATTTCTTAATATTTAGGTAAAGCGAGTTTCGATCACACCACTCACTTAATCTATCGATGTCTTCTTGAAGTTTCTTCGTATTTTGCATTCCATTACCAGTGCGAAAAATTTTTACGTCATCAGCAAATACATATGAGCACGTTTGAGTTTTTGAATATCTCGGTTAATCGATCTATGAAAACAATAAATATCCAAGGCCTGATGTGTGATCCTTTTGAAACCCCAGACATAACTTTAATAGTCGCCGGTTTGATAGATAAGAACCAATTTATGTAATCGAGTGAAAAGCCAAAAGTGAATAAACTCTGGAGTGCTTTTTGATGGCAGATGTAATCAAATGCTTTACTGAAATCCTTGTACGCTACATCTACTTGATGGTGTTTTTTTATGTCGTTAATTATTTTACTGGTGAATTCAACCAGATTAGTTGATGTGGATCGCCAATGCTGGTTTATTATCATAAGACACGTGCAATTGTGGATTTAACGTTGTTGCATAATACTAATTCAAACAATTTTGGAATTGATGATGTAGTTGATATTCCTCTGTAGCATGTAACGTCGTCTCGTTTACCCGATTTAACAATTGATGTAATCTTTGAAATTTTCCATTTTTCGGGAAACACACTGGTGCTTAAGGAGTGGTTGAATAGGTAACATAATGGTACTTCTTCAGAATAGAAGCGGGTATATTGTCAAGAATATTTCCACAAGTATACACGCACAGTCAAACAAAATTGTAAAATATGTTTAAACGTTTTTGTTCACGTGTTTCGATAACACATTATTTTGTTTACCCCATCTTTCGTTTCTCTAGAGGGATGCCGCTCAATCGAGTTATAGTTACCCTATTTTAAGCAAAGTTCACATAGTATAATTTGGAATAATCACGAAACAAATAAACGGAATAAGTTAACACTCCTTTGACAAGTAAAGTAATCGCGGTATCATAACGCCAATAATTTATTTTATTCGTTAACAATTTATTCGTATATCATACTAATTAAATAATTAGATGGTGTACATATTATATTTACAAAGAACAAATAATAATCTATTCTATTCAATCAACTATATTTGATTATTTACTACTCATGATTACTTAATTATCAGCATCTCAAAATATTTTCAAAAAACTTTAAAACATTTTTTTTTCAAACACGTCAAGGTTTTTGCCTTTTAAATAAAAATAAAAACATTTCAACACTCTTAGTATCCAGATTGTATTAAATTTTTCCAGATTTAGTGAAACCGAACTAGATTTTATTTTTCTTTAATAATTACAAAGAAAAAATTATAAATTGTAAATTAAGATTAATAAAAATTAATATAAACAAACAACTAAGGTGTGTGTGAGAAGTGTGTTTGCGGTGTGAGAAGTGTGTGCAAGACAAATCACATCACGTAATCACAATACAGTACTATTATTTTATTATTTTTGGTTTAACCACGCAGAGCGCAATTTTTTCATTCACAATACCATGTGCTTCAGGTTGTTGTCAGTGTATTATGAGCAGTGATGTATTATGAGCAGCCATTAAATTAAATGAAATGTAGCCGTATCAATCCAAGCTTCCACATAATATAGGTATCAACTAAGACATCATTTACAAAACTTCAATATTAAAGTTCTACCACAGACAATCAAATTAGATTTTTCATTTGAACTAAAAAATGAAAATATGTAAAATATATTTCTGATAATTCCAATGTCATCGTTGTTTCTGTGATTTTTCGTTAAACTGCGTATCGTTTCGTTAAACCGCGGCTATTTACAGAAAATGAAATCGCAGTTTAAATTTTTACGTTAACATAGGATGAAATAACTCTTTTAGGTAGTCTCTGCTTCCACTAAAATGTACACATGTAAAGTGTATTACGCAATATTCAGCAAATTTCTTTAAGCATTGTATAAAACATAGGTAAAATAAAATAATAACGGTAGATAAACTTCACATGACCTATTCGAACCAACTGGTATACGATCTTCTTGTGTTAATAGTTCCTTCGCAGCCGCTTCATGGGATCAATCAATTTGAAAAACCATTTAATAATCGGATTAAATATGTATTTTCTGAAAGATTTTTTTCAGGATTGATTAGGCTTTTTCTTAAATAGATCCTATTACTTAAAAGTAATTATTAATTTTTGGTTTATTTATTTATTTTGGTATAAAACTCCATTAAGTTACTCATTCCTTACCAAAAATATTTTATGTACATACTTGCTCGTGAATATTATGTTCAGAAAAAGTCAGGAGTATTTGGAAAGAATTCAAGTTCATTCATTCAGTATAACACTATAGAATTGTAAAGCCGTTTATTAGCACCCGATAGATTTATCCGGAGTACCCAATTTTATATGTCAAAACTTATATTTAGCCCGCTATTTTTGCATTTATGTAATTAATTTATTTAACTCCAAACTAAAATTTTAAAAAAATATTTAAATTTTATAACATTTTTATTCCTGTAATATAAGTACATTAATCGTTTCTATTTAAATATAATATTATGTAGATAATAAATACATAGTAATTATAAAACAACTACGCTTATTCATTTCACATTCCTTTCCTAAGGATGTATACTCGTAGTCATCATGTTTATTATTTTTAATTAAATTCATCGACTTGATTGCCACATGGCTTAATAAGTTCAACGCATAGATTGGATCTTCTTCAACATGAGAAGAAACTTTAAAATTAGCCCCAATAATATCGTCAGCATCATTTACATATAGAAGTTGGATAAACGTCTTGGGAAACAAAGCTAGGATTAGAGTGTTCGGAGCATCCAACTATGTTTTCTTGCGGTTTGATTAATATTGGGGCATTATTTTCAAGATTATTTTCATCTACGTTAAAGCCACACGTTAATGCGCAATGAACAAGGTGGGAATGACCAATTTTTTTAATCTCGATCTTTCTTGATTCTCTTTTGTTTGTTTCATGAAATAGTGCTTTTCAAAATGTACCGAGCAAACAATTGCATTTCTACTTTTTGCATCTTGCTCACCCAAGCCAATTGATTTCAACCTTTCCCTTTTAATTTTCCACATTTTGGTAAGCTGAAAACAAATGTTTACATTAAAGTTTTTGTAAAAAGTGGTACTTAAAATAAAAACAAATTATGAAAAGCAAAGCACGTAGCACATGAAATATTCGGCGTTTTATTAAACTAAAATAAAAAAATACGACTCTGGAATTAAAACTTATTAAAACAAAATAAGAACCCCACGCAACAACTAAAATTGTTTTCTTAATTTTCTCTGATTTATAACTTAAATTAAGATAACATAATTTACATTTTATATTAACATAATTTACATTTTATTTTATATAAACACTTGGTAAACTTACTGATGGCAAGATGTTACTTTCTGAAATTTTTTAGGCGTATTTTTGCAACTGTTCACAATACACTTCATTTTACTTAAAAGTTTGTAATTTTTATTATCAAATGATGCATTACTACAAAAACCATTAACTAGTTCATAATGTTTTTATTATTTTAATTAATAATTTTAAAAGCACAAAATTGTGTCGTCGCTTCGTACAAAAACAAAAGCTGGTTTGGTGGTTTTTTATTTTGAGATATGAGTAAGCCATATGCATTTTTTATATAACCATCCTGCTCTGACTTGTGATACATGAAATAGCAAATTTTATATGAGTAACATATTTACACCCATTCTATAGTATATAATTCTGTGCATTCTTATGGTATAGCGGCCTCAGTGAATAATAAATGCAGTTTCATTTGAAAATTCCTATTCGGCGCCGGATAGTCCTCGAATAACATCCGTGTTTTATTAGCCGTGTTTTATTATTTGAGCACTACCCGGCGCCGAATGGGAAATTTCTACTGAAACTGCAGCTATTATTCATTGATGTCGCTGTACAAAAAAAAAAAAAAAAATGAAAAATAAATGCATCCATAAAACAAACATTTATCGACCTGAAATATAACATTTATTTTAACATGACGTTATAATTTATAAACAAGAATTCATCTTCCATTCAACAAAATATTTGTATGTCGAATTTTAACTAAAAATTTGAATGAAAAATATTAGTTTGGAGTTAAATAAATTAATTACATACATATATGCAAAAATAGCGCGCTAAATATAAGTTTTGACATAGAAAATTTAGTGCTCCGGATACATCTATCGGGCGCTAATAAAAAAATCACGGCTATAGTTTGAGCACTATCCGGCACCGAATGGGAGGTTTCTACTAAACTGCATGGCTATTATTCACTGATGTCGCAATACTATAATAATTAAAAATAAATTCACCCATAAAACAAACATATAACGACCGGAAAAAAAATATTTGAACAGAAATTACATATAAATTCTTTCCCCAGCTCCCTATTTCCGGGGAATTACCAGGATAGTGCCACTGGTGGAGAAATGGTGGAGTAATGGCGAGCATGAGCCAAATGGATGGCGAACGACATGATGGGTGGCCTATGGAAGCTCACAAACTGCAAGGAATTTTGGTGAGCGACAGCGATATTCAATGAAGCGGGCTGGACGCTATGCCACTAAAATTCGAGGGGGTGAGGCGAAGGCGGAAAATATCATCGATGAAATCGTTGAAAAAAGGCGTTGGCTGTTTTTGAGGATTGCAGCATAGATGAAGAGATGCGTGAGCAGGTGGTGTTGAATGTGGAAAAGGCACGTGGCTGAACGGAAAAGTGATAAATAAATATGCAGTGAAACAGTTAATTTATCTCGTAATAGATTAGTATGTGTTAACTAATCATGTAATTAGAGTGAGCAATAATGTTGGATTCAATTTTACTTTTTTTACAAATTAAAAGGAAGTATAGTAATCACGAAAATGTTCGATCTTTTCATTTGATTATTTATCTTCCAAAGTAAAAAAGTGATTTTCGAACATTTCTTTATCTTGTATGGATGTGTATATGCTTTTTAGGGAGGAAATCGGTCGAGTCAAAGTTCCGCTTCCTAATACACGTGCTGCATAGACTTTTAGAATATTTTAAATGATTGCAGAGCTGAGCAAGAACAGTTGTTTTTTGAATATTATGTTTCTGGTCCACCCATGGTTCCTCCTGAAATTAGACTAGCAAAAGAGTAGATAAATTTTCTGATTACGCTTTTTATGAATTATCAAGTCGGAAATGGCATTTAACTTAACAGATCACTTTAATTTAATTATGTCAACCAGCTGAGTTTGCAAAAACGCTATTTTTCCCATCCAATGTGCAAAATGTATAAACATTTCTTCGGCTGTCGGTGTTATTTTGTGGCACCCAATTGTTTAGAAAAACAATTTTTCCGTTCACAAAATCTCAACTTGTTAAATTTGTATTGACACATGGGGCAGGATTATGAACGCCCCACGGAAATTTTACATGGTACTCAAATTTTTTTGGCTAAAGCTGTAGCAATTTAATAGATATTTTGTTTTTTTCAAAAAACTTACAAATTCGATCAATTGCTATAACCGTTTTGCTGCCCGGTAACACAATTGTGTGGGTACGGCAAAAATACCATTTCAAAAATATATTTTTGTATGTGTTTTGAACCAACTTACACATTTGTGTATTCCTTTCAAACTTATTTATTATACTAACTGAAAGATAAATTCATTAAATTATCTTGCACGACTAGGGTATAGGTTTTTATAGCTCAGGTGTCTAACGCTTCTTAAAATCAATTTAAAATTTTAGTCGTTTAGGCGAATTAAATTAAAAACTGTTTATGATTTTGTAGAAAGTTGAAAACATGGAAGGATCTAATTATCAAATTTTATCTTTTTTTGGTAATAAGGATTTCAGAGTTATGTCTCTTACTCGCTGCGTAGAAATTTTGTATAGAGGTTTGCAATTTTTATTTTTTTGCGAGGCAGTGAAGAGGGGCTGGTTGAGTTGTTTTTGTTTCTCTTATGGAATTTCACTGCCCTTTTCGACGATTTCCGTGATGATCCAGCCCCAGAAATAACGTTTTTAATCTTCCAGAGGGGCTTTGTGGGTTTTAAAGATTTTATGGATGTTCAATTTAAAATATGTATAAATAATTAAAAATATTTTAATTAGACCTTTTGAACTTAATTTAGAAATTTTATGGAATGGGCATTCTATCCAATAATTATTTTCAAGTTCTCAAGCTAGGAGTTTTAACAAACACGGGAGAAACTAGAAATCCATACTATCAAATGAGGAATGAAAACTTAAACAACTTCTGTTCCGTTGCGTGTACTTTAGTATACTATGTACTGTACCGTGTATTATGTTCTGTTTTGTGGCGTCCTGGTTTAGCACATCCTGTTGTAAAATTCGATGTTCCGTTTGAGAACCGTTTAAAATTGCAGTGGTGATTTTATCATAACTAATTTTGTTTTATTAAAACACACCGCATAAAACTTCATTGTGATTCCGTAATTGGAAATTAAATTTTAAATTAAATTAAAATATGTACATATATAAATTAAAATTAAATTAAATTAAAATACATTTAAATTATTCCAAATTAAAATACCCATACAAAAAAATTACGATCTTTTCTACTTTCGGTGAGCATGACCAAATTAGTTGAAAATTTTCCAAACAAAAACGCAGCGTTATGACTTTTCTGTAATTATTCTGCGATTTGGGCCTAAACTGTAACAAATTTGTTTTACTGCCATTTTAGCAACTGAGTGGCAGAACCACCATTTAAAAGAAAAAACAGAATCCTTTCTAATTGCTCGCAAAAATATCAAAGACACAAAGTTTGCATCTGCGTCCGAATCTACCGTATTATTGACGTTTCTAACTTTCTCAATACCAAAAGTTAGAAACGTCAATAATACGGTAGATTCGGACGCAGATGCAAACGTTGTGTCTTTGATATTTTTGTTTTAGATACAAAATACAGTGGACTACACTAACCACCAACCAAGTTAATCAAGACAAAACCAAAACATTAAGTTATTTGTGTGTGTATTTCTCAGAAAGTTCTCTGTATTTATATTTGTAGGTCTATTGTCTATCTGTATATTTTTTTAAAGGGCCAGCAAGCCTTATTTCAACTCAAACAGAACTCTAGAACAACTCAAGTTTTTTCGTAAAATCCAAATTTGTTGCTGCAAAAATGTGTGTTATTAAATTAAATTTAAAATATAAAGAAAATACTTTTCTGATTAAAAATTTAAATTCTCAAGGAATTTTTGAACCAAACCAAAATAAATTTAGAGCGTTTAGCTAATAATTTTATTTCCCGGTAGTCAATATTGACCATTTGTCAATTATTTAATGAGGTATTAAATTAAAATGAAAACCGGAATTATAAGGAAAGTTTGATAATAGTTGATAATTGTGATTTTAACAATTTTAACAAAGTTTTATTGAGCCCACCAGTTTGAAAAATGTCAAACTAGAGGTATTTACTAAAGACTTCTGCTAAATCCGGAGGAAATTTTTTATTTAATCTTTGTAACACATTTTTGGAAAACCCAGAAAATTTTTAGAAGCCATTTCAGAACTGCACAAAATGGAATTTTGACAAGTGAGTTTTCAGCGAGAATGAAATGCTGGGTATCATCAAATTGTATCGTTGTTCTTTACTGGTCATAGAAATAAAGATTGAGAAACAATTTGTATAGAAGGTTCAAAAAATGTACTCCCCAGCTTTGTTTTAAAATAGCCCTTGGACGCATAGCAATCATTTCCATCCTCAACCAAACCATAATTTAGTTTGATTTTTAATGAAATTTTGTCAAAAATAAGCGTATCATATACAAAATTCACCACTATAGCTAAATAGTCGACATGAACAGAAATTATCCGGTAATGACATAACGATTTTTTAGAAATTACTCACCGGGGTGCATCCACATGATTTCTGAAGATAATTAACATTGTATCAAATCTATAGTCACTTTCTTTGCTAAGTAATCGGTAAAAAATTTTGCTTGCTAATCCTTGGTTTGTATACCTACTTTATAAATATCTTAGATCAGCAATTATTAATATGACATCTTTGAAGAGTTTCATCTTTGCATTATCTCACTTTATAAATTTTAATCTTCATTTATATACCAAAACGTAAATAATCAGCTAAATTGAAAAAAAAGAATATGGGCATTACTTACATGTATACATACATATATGTATACATTTTATTTGAAATTGTGTCACTTGAAATCCTTGTAACACTATTTATTTACTACGAGTAACTTACTTTCCTACATAACATAACAAAATTGCAATTTATGTTTTATACATAATCTAAATAAACATATAATAGACTTCATACTTGTATTACTTATATCGGTGTAACAACTAATTACAATTAAACTATCTCTGTGTGTTATCTTGACTCTATAAAAGTCTGTGAAGCACAGTGCGTGTGTACGAATGATGCAATTATAAAATAATAAATAAAAATAGTTTTTATGCATAAAACTGAAAAATAAGTTTACGAATTTAATGAAAGAAAAATCATGTACAATAACTTTATTCTTCTAACGATTTATAAATTACCTTTACGAGTTTAAGTTTATTACTTTATATAGATCATTGTCAATCTATTGAATATTCTTTATTATTAAATAGGAGCTAAGTGAAGTGGTACTCATAAATACAAATTTACGTTTCTTAATAATTAAGTTCGCACCGTTAATTTCATCTCATTTTTTAATTCCGCAAATTACAAGACTAAAACAATCCCGATTGGTCATGCTCGTACCGAAAATAGCATATTACAGCAACGTTATGAAATTTCTAGTTCGATAACTTTGTAATTAAGGAGTTTATGTAGTTGCACATATTATGTTTCATAATTGTCAAAATTGCATACCATAATTGCTTTCTCTAATGCGTAGGAAACAGCAACATTAATATTATTTATTAATTATTTTTTGTTCACCAATCACCATAAGGGTTTCTTAAGAAATAAATCGGGTTTTAATCGTTACATCTTTTGAATCGTAAATTTTGCTATTCATCAGATCTCTTAATGTAATGAATGCATGATTATTTTCTAAAATATGTTATCAAATACAACAAAGGTGTCGAAGATCAAAACAATCAAAGAAGATTTTTATAATCAATATCTTCATTGTTCAGAAGTGCAAAAATTTGTACACATAATGTTATTATGTACTTGTCAGTTTAAAGACTTTTAGACTATTATTTACTTTGAGAAATATGTATTCCAGTTCTGCTTATCAGCGGTTGAATAGAAAGGCCAATACTTTGAAAAGTTGTCTGATTGCTCTTGAGTGCTTTTTAAACCTAATTAAAAATACTGTTTGCTAAATACTAAAACAGTGTAGATTAAATATAGTGTGCATGTTGTGCAGAGCGAGTTGGGGATATAGGGTGTTTTAAACTTCATTTCACTGTTTATTACATTTTATTAACATTAAATTTACATAACTTAAATTTAAACAGTTAAAATAATTTTTGATAATTACTGATGATGATTATGATTAATTACTAATTTCACATTATTTAAAACTATCAATAGTTTCTACTTATGACTATGTATAATAACTACTTATGGCTATATGTAATAACTAAAATGTTCGTCTTACATACTAAAATTTGGAGGAAATGAAAATGTTATGTAAGCACTACAGAAAACAAATGTACATTTTCCGAGGTTGCAAGATTGCATTTTCATATTTTGAACGCAATGTGTTTATTTTGTTAAAATTGAATGGCCTTACAACAATTTGGAAAACAAATAAATGAATCGATTTTTTCCGGTATATTACACAACATTCCTCCCCTTTTGAGATAAGTAAAATCTTCTGTGGCCCTATTCTGGTAATTCCCGGGGAATGGTAATTTTAAATTTTGTAGCAGTTTTATTCCCTTTTCCCCAAAAGTGTATTCCGGCTTTTGAGGAAAACATTTTTGGGAAAAAATTATTCCCCATTATAGCAGTTTTGACGTTTATTATTCCATACCTATTTTAGGAAAGACTTAACTGGGAATAGAATTTAACGGATAATTTATTGCATTTACGTAATTTGTGTATTATGGCTGTAAATTTATACTAAAAATTAGTAATATCAATTGGAAATATCAATATCCAATTTTTATTTTAATAAACAAAATTTATTTTTTAAGTAAAATTCGATAAAAATATTAATAAAAACCAAGTAAACGTAGTAAACTATTTTTGGACAATTGTTTTCTTGTTTTATTACGGTCGCGTGTCGACCTCGAGTAATTAAAGTATTTTCCGGTAAATTTATTCCCCAATCGCCAGAATTAACTTTTGTAAAACGGGGAATTGGGGAAATGTCTGGGGAATAGCTGCTAGAAAAATAAATTATTCCCTATTCCCAGGGAATTACTAGAATAAGGCCACTGGTGGAAGATTTTTCTTTATGGAGTATGGTTAATAGTATACTGGAATGTGCTTCATTGAAATGTTCTTATGGATTGTTTGAATGTTTTCCAACATTTTAGTTATATTTTAATCTAGGTCGTAATTGTTGGATATTATTTGAATTTTATTATTTGAATTTTTTTATTTTAGTTCGTGCTGAAAATAGACCAATATACGGAACAATCACAATAACACCATTACAGTCGAAAAAAACCAAAGCAAAGAATATCGTATTATTGTTTGTTACATTTGACAGCTGAATGTGTGTGTGTGTGTTATTTATTAAATTATAAAAGTTTGGGCTCATACGATTTATTGATGACTGATTTGATAAATGTTTGATTTTCGTATTATAAATTAGATTATGGGTGTGTATGGGCTTCTTTGTTTATTAACTAAATTGGTTGAGGTGCTGTCTGGGTTCGTACGATTGTATGTTTGATTTTGCAATTTATTGATTCGTTTTGGGCATCTGGGCTCGTTTGCTTATGAACTAAATGTGTTGAACACTGATATATAACTCATAGATACTGCATACATATAAAACTATGGTATAAAAAAAAACTAAAATCGTACCTAATGTGCAATAGAGTAAGCAAAAATGTGTCTTCCTTGTCTAGAAATTCGAATTTTCGAAAATTAAATTCAAATTAGTGTCAGTTAGACTACAAAAAAACAGTTGACATTCACTCATTAATTTATATATTTATATACATAACTCTATAATGAATGTATTATTTATTAAATACGAGTACCGATATAAGCAAATATGTATTCAAAAGTAAAACAAACTTGAAAAAATCAACTTTGTTTATTTTTATTCACGTTTGAAATTTATGTCGAATTTTCTTTTGTTAATTGTTTATTACAGCTATGTACTTCATAATTCAAGGAAAAAATACGAAAAGATTATTTAAATATTTTTTGAAATTAGGCAGCAGTGTTTTATTTATTAAATTATGATTTAAAAAATAAAAAATTTTGAATATTTTTCTGTCTATCCTATGTTTCTTAGGAAAAAGAAAGCGATTTCAAATAATTTTCGGAATTGTCTTGATTTCAGTGGGGCTCTTACTTTATATTTTCGGTAATACGATTTTCGAGTAAAGGTCGCTTTATATTATCCGTTCCGTTTAGTTCCTTCACGTTCTGAACGGATAATATAAATACTCCTATAGAAAATACATGTAACAATGTTTTTTTTGTCTGACACGATGCGTGAAGGAACTGAACAGATAATATAAATCGACCTTAAGAGGTGTATAAATAGAAGCGAGTGGAATATAACAAAAAGTTGTACCATATTTTGTTGTTGTTTTCTATGGTTATTTAGTTTGGTGTCGTATCCATGAGTTATATATCAGTGGTATTGAAAGGGAGTCTATTGTCGAATAATTGCTGGGTGCTTGATTGATTATATTATGAGTCTCTTGTCTCATATGCTTATTAACTAAATATGTTGAAAGGATAGCTGAATTTAGACTGTTGTTTTGTGATTGATTCAATGATCGATTGATTATATTATGAGCTTCTGGCACAGAATAGACAGAAGCGTCATAACGTTGTTTTTGTATGGAAAAATGTGATATGACTCATTTTTTTAACCTTGGTTCGCGATAAGGTAGGAAACATTCGTTATTTTTGTAAATTTTAAATTGAAATAAAAGAATGTGTAACTCATAACAGTGTACAAAGATTTTGTCAATCGACTTTGACATAAAAAATAATCAAGACATTCGGCAATATTGTAAGTTTGTACACACGGATAAAATTTTTTTTTAACTTATTTTAGTTATAAATTATTTATATATCTAAATATTTTAGTTATAAATTATATATAAATTTAGATACCGATCTCGAACGGATTGACAGAAAAGCCGATATGGGAACAATCAACATTTAATCGAGAAAACATAGAAAAATGTATCGAATACAGTGAATTGTTTACCACTCCAACGGGTTATATTAACCGAAAAAACTGGACTAACAATGTGGAAATATGTTAAACATATAGTTTATACGATCGGGTATCTACGCGTCCAATTTTAAGTACGGTAGAGAAAAAATGTGGTAACAGAAAATATGCCATGGTGGTTCCAACATCTTGCAACTGGAGTTTATTATTTGATTTTGCATCGTTCAAACCGACCTGTCTTTCCGAAGGTAATCCGGCCGATTACACATATGTCCATGTATTCAAGGATAACCTGAATTCACCGCCGGTGGCAAAGTGGTCAGCATGCTTGCTCCAGCGACCGGAGGTCCCGGGTTCGATTCCCGGTGGTGACAAGGAAAAAAATTCACGGCTGGTTTAGGATCAATGAATTAATTACTCATTATCCGAAATGAAAATATTATTATGAAACCTCATTTGAGGCGGCCAAATCCCTTGATGGGATATAGTGCCAGAGACACCGCCGATACAATTCTAGATCGAATCATTCTGTACATTGAAAGTGCCTTTGATTAAATCTTCACTTAGAACTTTATTAGTTTTATTTTTGTTGCCTAGACATTGTTATCCAAAGAGAAAACCATGAGTACGAGTATGTGCACTTGGCACATTCACCGCCTGTCTATGTATGCATGGTAGATACATTTTCCCAGAATATGTTCTACCTCCAATAGTGCCTCTGGCAATGGACGTTTCGACAATTGTAAAAGTAGCATACACTAAAAATATTGCGACGCTGGCTGAAATTGCCGTATGGGTTTTAGAACAAAAGCAAATCAAAAACCAATCCGATATGCCACCGCAACGGTACGAACTCGAATTAAGCACATTGCATGAGATACTGCATCGATCGACCTCTAGTTTACTAACCGACCAACAATCGATTGTCAAGCAAACGATTATGGTTTCGGGTATTACTAAACTGTGGGTATTTTTTGGGCGGCAAAAAGCCAACAAATTATTTTGTCGCACATGATTACGTTTTTGAACGACAAAGAGGGTAAACATTTGCGTGGCTCATTTTTTGAATGCATCGTTGGTGTAACCTCATATGTTGGGTGGCACTGTTCTAGTATTTTAATTCCATTGATAGCTACAACAGGGTTCACCGATACCGAAGAATTTGTTATCGCAAAATCAATTCGGGCCACAACATCACTAACTGAATTGGGGTTAATCCAAAAACACCGGCTTATTAAATTTATATCGCAGAGTCTGCGTGCTATTTAGTGCATCCTAATATATGGATTCGACACGAGGTTTGTGGATTAATATCGACGGCAGCTAAACCCTATCCTCGGTCGATGATGTTTAGTGTAAAATTATGCCCGCGGTTATGAATCATTGATAACACGGTTAATGCAAGCGGAAAAACAGATATTTTTGGATTGTCTCGGCGATTGGTTGCCGGCACTGGAGGATCGTAAGCGGACACGAGAGAAAGTGACCGATGGAATCTTACCACGGTACGAGGAAATGGGCACTTTTCTTTGTAATGTAAGTGAGTAAATCAGATTTATCCGTGGCCTTAAAAAATTTCTATTCAAGTTTTTAGTTATTTTGAAGTTTTTTCCCGAAGGCACCACAGAATTACTTGAAACAACTCTTACAAATGAAATTCTTGGTTACAACACTGAATAAATATAAATTAATGCCACACGGGTTCATTAGGACGGTCTCAGGCTGATCTAGTGAAAAGAACAGAGTTAGGAAATTTACACAAGCAAAATAAAAGCGAAACAGAAATTACAATGAATTCGGGATGGTAACACCTGTTCACCGACCCCTCGATTACACCATCATCCAAATCGAATGATTCATGCACATGTGGTTTCTTTATCTTAAATTTCCTCACAGGTTTGATTGCTATATTTTCTGTTTGAACCACCGATAATCCAAGGTTTGGAGTGAATACACTTTCAAGGTGATCAGCAAAGGCTTTAGCTTTTTCCTCGTTACTTCTAGCCCATTCACCGTTAGAAAAACGAATTGGCGGATTTGGTTGCTGAAGCAGTTTAAGGTATTTAGTGGCCTTCTATAATGAACAGTTTGTGTCCGAATGGGGAGATAATTTTGCATATAATATTTTTGCCTGATTTAAGTTCTGTTTAGTATCTGGCGATCGATTAATTTGCCAGATGCGTCTTAAGCGATGTTTCTTCGTTAACATTTTTTCTATTTAAGCGGATGTTATGGTGTGTTTGGTATGTTTGCTCTTTGGTTTAGGCGAGGCTGAAATAACTGCATTGGCTAGAATATCATTAAAGTTTTCCATAGCAATGTTTATATCGAGTGTGTGTGTGTGTGTGTGTGTGTGTGTGTGTGTGTATGTGTGTGTGTGTGTGTGTGTGTGTGTGTGTGTGTGTGTGTGTGTGTGTGTGTGTGTGTGTGTGTGTGTGTGTGTGTGTGTGTGTGTGTGTGTGTGTGTGTGTGTGTGTGTGTGTGTGTGTGTGTGTGTGTGTGTGTGTGTGTGTGTGTGTGTGTGTGTGTGTGTGTGTGTGTGTGTGTGTGTGTGTGTGTGTGTGTGTGTGTGTGTGTGTGTGTGTGTGTGTGTGTGTGTGTGTGTGTGTGTGTGTGTGTGTGTGTGTGTGTGTGTGTGTGTGTGTGTGTGTGTGTGTGTGTGTGTGTGTGTGTGTGTGTGTGTGTGTGTGTGTGTGTGTGTGTGTGTGTAAAAACTCTGGGTTGCCAATTTTACCTTGGTCGATGAAACAATAAAGTGCTCGTTTAAAGATAAACGTTATTTATTTGGAATCTTTGCATGCGCAATATCAACTTTCTACATTTGTGCATTATTAATATGCTACTCATTGCTACAATACTAAAGTTTGATTTCACCAAATTGTCGACATTTATTGTCGACAGTAGATGGCTCCCGACATCATATGCTTACAATACCCACCCAACCACTGATTCCTATCCGCAAAGATAAGTGTGCCATGTGGTGTTGGACGACCTCAAGCCATCGGTTATATAACATTCATGAAAGTAATGAGTGCGATTTATAAAAAACGATTTGATGCGGTGTTTTTAGGTGTACATCCGAAAGGACCAAAAATGTCGGTTGCAACTGCAGCAAAATATATATAAAAAAAAGTCAAAAACATTTGTACAGAAGAGGATTACACATTATTCAATGCATAAAAATATTGTCGATTATCCGAACTACTACAAAAAAGGAAGATGAGGCCATCATACAGTTATTTGCTAAAAATTCTTACAATGGGCGAATGAACACAAAACCAAAATTGGACGAATATTGTGCTTACCGATGAGTCATCCTTTTGGAGTTTTAGTGTTAAAAGGCGTGTTTGGTCAACTAAGGAAAAAAAGGATTGTTCGAACTGTGAAGCACTCGCCCTAACTTCATGTTTGGGAATGCTTCATCCAGGAAGGTTTTGGTAAACTAATCGTTTCCACACGGAAACTAAACTACTTTTCATGAATACAATTTATTCACGAGGTTTATTACCATCTGTCCTTAAATGGTTTGCATACTCTGTTTGGAATTTAAACTCAAAAAGGGCATCACAACATTGGATTGGCCATCTCAGTCACCGGTTTCCAATCTGATCGAAACTTATAGGCAACCATGAAGATTAAGCTGTAACTGTACAACATAAAAAATTTGAGCGGTCTAGCGCGAGTTGTCCGGAAGAAGTGGAAAAAAAATTCACCACAGTATGCAGAAAATTTAGTAGGTTTTATGGACAAAAGGAGCCATGTAATTATTAACAGTAATGGTGACTTTACTATGTATTAGTTGGTAACGCCCAAGAAAATCCAAAAAAAACTTTCAGAATAAAAACGTAGTACGTAACAGTTTTTTGCCGTACACACTCTTGTTGCACATACTGTATTTCAATAAAATTATTTTCTTTTCAAAGAAATGACTCATATAAAATGTACTTTGTGTACTAAATTTAAATTTTATTTTTACATTGAAATAAAGACCCAAAATAACGTTTTTTACAAAGGACATTAAGTTTCATACAAAAAATTTATAATAAAATGAACTTTGAATAATATCAAACTTGTGCCATAATTATGCTAAATCGTTTACTTACTAAATTAGTCATAAAAAATTATAATGTACATATTTTGGGCCGACTCAATGCGGCGTCACAGTTCGATTTTATTTTACTTATTTTTGCGTTCCATAGAAGCCCACACACACAACAAATTTTCGATTATAATATATTTTTTGTTACGTTAATTTGTCGATGTTAATTGAATTATTGTTATATTATGGGAATTTGATAAAATTCTTAGACCATATAATTGTATAAAATTTTATTTATCGAATGTTAATTATTTTTATTGAATACCCAATTAGATACGTTCGGAGAACCACCTATAGTTATTTTATTAGAGTGATAAGGTCGCGTAACTTTTTTATCGGATAATGTTACAGTGTCAAATTCAAACTCTCTGAAACAAAGTGGTCCAAGCCAACTGACACAAAAAATAAATTATAAGAAATGAGAATATTCACTATCAAAGCCTGTTTTTTTTACTTATTACAATATTTAAAAAGCAAGTGTATTACTACTTAGCCTTTGGATCAAGTAAAATGTTTGATATACGATGAGTTCTAGGAAATAAAATTCAATTCAGTTCGACGATACACAAGTTTTGGGGTTTTCGTAGTCGCTATAAAAGCACAAAAAAACAAACTATTTTGTTTTTTTTTTTTTTGTAGAAATGTGATAAATAATTAGAACGAGTACTTTAAATTGTCCACTGCTAATAGCTACATCTGAAGTAATTGAAGGCAGCTCTTCACTACAACTAGAATTTGAGCAACTGAATTAACTGAAGAGATAGTTGTCTCGTGTAGATACTTCAAATAGATTTTTGTTTTCTTTTGACATTTTAATTTGATGACTTTCAATTAGCCATTAATCGAAAATAATTTAAAACTAAAAATCGTAAAATTGACAACTAGTTATTTTGACCTTTATGAATATCAAACGAATATCTTCTTCTCTTCAGTAACTCAATTAAATTAAGAGTAAGTCAATTTCTGAAGTGAAAAGTTGTTGCCCTTCAGTTGAATCGAACGCTCCTTAAGTTGTTAGATGTTAGTGCGCAATTCCACTATGGAAAATATGACCAATTTCGATTATAGTATTTAAATTTATTTGGTTTCACACTGATGTTCACTATGATATCTTTATGTATTCAATTTTATTGAAAATATAATTATTACAAACATTAATTATTGAAATATTCGCCATACTTATCTATGGTGTTTTGCCTTTTATCAGGTATAGGAACCCGTTTTCGTTCCTTCTGTTTCCTGTTGCATGCAATCGAAGTGATATTGCTTGTTGAGTAACTCCTAACTGTTCTGCAAGCTCTTTTGAGTTTGACACGGATTTTCATTCAGTAAAAATGTTAGTTTAAATTGTTTTACAGCACCTGGACGTGAATCGCCCTCAAGACTAAAATTGCCATCACTAATTTTTAGCAAACCTAATTTACTGTTGAATCACAGATTGTTCACTCAAAGTCGAATTAATTAATTCCATAGCTTGAGCAGCATTGTTTTTCATTTGAAAGCAGAATAGAATGCAATGACGTAAATATTGCTTATATTGACATATGTACATCTCTTACAATTGATGCACACGGAATGACTTGCACACCTAATAATTTAAATCAGGTTTCCGTTCGTTAATTTATTTAATATAATGAACATTAAAAGCTGCATTAAAATCAATTTAGATATTCCACCATAACCTCGTGTTCTTTATAATATTTATTAATTTTTATTTAACCTACCCTAACCAAGCATAAATAAAGTTCATTGATTTTCCTTGTGGTTCAATTTTCTTTACTGTTGCATTGCTCTAATTACAGTTTGTTTGTCGAAATGCTTATTCGCTTGTTTGTCCAGCATCTATATTTTCGCTCTTATTTCACTAATCTTGTTGTCCTCTTGATGTATTACAACATGGTGAAATAATGGTAGTTTTGAATCTTGTATTGAATCTTGTTGTTTCCTTTTCTTTGCAAGTCCTATTATTTGTATAAGATAATTTTACTAAAAAGCGTTACTTTGTATTTTACTAAAATACTAAAATAAACTTTATAATTAATTAGTTCAATAAATGTATCCAACAAACAAAACTAAATATTTTTTTTCAGTTGGTTGATTCTGCAGCCGAACTTCACAATTTTTTTGTCTTTAGGAAAACTAACATAATAAAGCGGTAAAACAATAATTATCAATTCAAGTATTTTGTTCGAAGTGGATTGATCAAAACTTTTGCAGTTATTGTTAAAATTATTTATTTTGTATAATAAATTTATTAAATCGTGTTTCATAATTCATTAAAATGTTGTTTAGCAGAGGTTTAAATAATTAAAATGTGTATCCAATGCCAGCTAATTTCTTGAAGCAGTTTCATGTTTTTGGGGCTAAATACGTAATCAAGCAAGTTTATAATTTTCATGATTTTTTGTAATACCAAAATATTTTTTATTTTAAATTTAAATAAAAATTTGATTATAATTATTAAAGCTGTGTGCCAAACTTAAGGTAAATTCACAGAATAATATCGGAAAAATATCGACTAATTTTTTGACCTTGCTTCGCGAAAAGGTAGGACAAATTGTTTGTCCAAATAGAAGGAAAAATCCGTTATTTTTGAGTTTTAAATTTGAAATATATATTAATAAATATCAAATATTAAATAACTTTTCAATATTTAAATATATTATTAAAATATTAATCAATATTAAAATAATTACAATTCAGAGTCGTAAAAAAGGTAGGAAAATGGTCGATAGGTAGTTTTTTCTTAGTCTACTCAATGGCGCTTCTGGATAATGTCTATTCTGTGATAAATCGTTTACTACGGTAAAAACCGGCCCTAGGACATATTTTTCGATCATTTTGCCATAGGGTTTTCGAAAAATAATTGAATTTACCGAAAAATTAACTTATACTGACTTTTACCTTAAGTTTGGCACACAGCCTAACTAACAAAACAATTGTACATTTACAAATAATTTTGTTTCACTGCACTAAACCTCATCTATGCTTTTTGACAAACCTTCGTTCATTAGGAAAACATATTTGATTTACGGTTTAATAACCATAAGAACAAGTTAAGTTATTCCATAAGATATCAGTTATTTTATTTGAATACGGACATATGTATTCTAATGAAAACGGTTGCCTTCCTAAGGTATTGATTGGTTTTTCGATACTTTTGTTTTTATTACGATTTACTGTGTCAGATTACGTATGCATTTTGTGGTGGGAAGATTCGTAATAATTCATTTACTCGTATCGGTAAAATGTTTTGTGATTCTTGGATCTCTTTCCTAAAAGAAAACTGCTACGATTAAGAAAACAACTTGACTAATTTACGTAGGGTCTTATCGACAGACGAAGCTAAAATCGCAACTGCGACCAAAGCCCCTCTTTTATTATTTTTAGACCAAGTTAAAACGTCAAAATGAAGCCGGGATTTAATAAGCAAGCGGGATTAAACTCGTGGATATCGATGGTTTTAACCGAGGTTACAACTGACGTTTGACACCGAATTTTCCATTCCGAATTTCGATCATGTTTTTTTTAATACATACATATACAACACAACATTATCAATTATCAAATACGTAATTTATTTGTTGTGTTTCATTTGAAAAGCTATTATTTCGTTCACATCACAATACTAGTGGTATTTTACTTAAAAATAAAGAAATTTATAGCATTTTTATTTTAGTGCAAACTTTGTGCTTATCAAAATCTTCTCGTATATCCTTTTCCTGCCTTTGTGTTTATCAATATCTTCTCGTATATTCCTTTTCAAATTAAGTTCATCCCAAACAAATATGTGTGTAAAAAATGACAGGTTGTAATGTCTTCCGGATTTTAACGGATCTTAGTTAAATCGGCATTATTTTTGAAAAAAGCATTATAATTTGATAACATATAAATTATAACATATTAATTATTTTACTATTATTATAGTTATAGTGTTATTTTTCGAACGAAAACGATTTAAGTGGAATGCACAAATGTTGGTCCAAGCTACATACAAAAATAAATTTTTGACATGAATTTTCGTTACCCGCACAATTGTGATGTCAGGCAGGAAAAGGGATATCCCGTTTTTATCATGATTCTCTTTCGCACACGATGTTTACGTACACAATTGTGATCACGGGCCGGAAAAGGGATATTGTATTCTATTTTTTAAAAATTAATATGGAATTTCTGTTTTCATGATCATCGTCGTCTGATGGCTCAGATTATTTTAAAAACATAAAACATAGGGCAGGTTATAATAAATTAGTTTTAAAATAATTGGTTTTATTTTGACCGATATTTGCATTTTTTTATTATGTTGGTTTCTTGTTTTCGAAAAGTTGTACTTTTAGTTTCGTTTAAAAATAACAATAAATTCGTGAATTAATTCGCGATTTTAGCCGCGTTTAAAAAAAATACAGTTTCTGAACATGATTTTCGGAAAAATCGCGGCTACGGCTAAAAGTCGTATTCATGTCTGTCGATACGACCCGTAATGTGCAAAGTTCAAGATATGAACAATATTCGTGATTTTCATCGAATGTAGATAGCGTTGGTTTATTTTGTCGTAGATTTTTTCGATTCATGTATGTCAAAGTAAACTAAAGGGCTAACTATAGATAGAATAAAAAAAATAACAGAAAAACGTAAGAAACGAAGACAAAAAAATATTATTCCAATTTGACTTTTCGGCTATAGATTACTTAAAATATTAAGTTCATTCTTATATTTCATGTAATATTTTTTTAATGTATTTGCTAAAATATTGAGTGAAACTACAATAGTTTTGAGTATAAACGAATTATATCTCAACAAATATATGTTTAAAATTATAAAAATTATTTATATGCGGTTTAAATTACCGCAATTCGATAAATTATTTTTTTAGGTCTGCTGTAGAAAAATACAATTATACAGTGTAGTGAAAATTATTTTTGATTTTATATTCATATTAGTATATGTGTACATGGATATTTTATAAATAGGAAACATAAAATACACCAATTATTCCAAATTCCCATATATAAAATAATAAAAATGCATATTACTTGTAACGCACAAAAATTTGTTTGAGTTTTGTTGTTGTAATTATTAAGTTTTTTATTCTTGCACGAAAATTTTCGCTCTGCTATTCTTTTTACGTGACAGCAAAATTAAAACGCAATTTTTCTTAAACTTTTTATTTTTGTTATTCTGAGTATGGTCGTATACATTTAAATCCTATCTCTCGCTCTCTTACGTTATTTTTTTTATTCTATCTATAGTTCCCACTTAAATTGAAAAGTTACCTCGCGAGGAGACTTTTCGTTTGTAACCTGGCGGCGAATAGTGAAGGAGAAAGGAAGAAATTCATATTTGACTAATAAATACCTAATTTTTATAAAATAACCCAAATTTAATTAATTTTTATAAAATAACCCATTTTTAATTTTATGAAAAAGTAAGTTTTTAAAGAAAATTCCAACATTTTAAAATATCCCGGTGTATGTTGTTTTAGGTTCGATATGATTCAGTTTCAGTTTTGTTTGACCCTACACCCAGTTATTAACTAAACATGATTTATTAGACTTGCCTCCTACAACAAAAAATTTAACTTTCAGGAATGGGTAAAAATTGGTAAAAACCGTCTTGTATCAAAAATCATTATTATTGCTTAATTTCAGAAAACAAACATGATTAAGGCCCGTTGCACCTTTCAGCTAAGCTAAAAGGTCGCACAGCTCATCCCACTGCTCATTTGAGCTAATTACATCGCTCACACATACATTCCAATACAAGTAAAATCTGCCAAAATGTTATTAGAGTCACATAGGCGGCATCAATACAATAATAGCAATGTACAATATGTGTGAGCGATATAGCTGGCTTTTAAAATCAAAAGACAACCCGAGCTAAGTTAGTTTGCATCGCTTAAAACAGAAAATTTAATCTTTAAATTTATTTAATTTTTTTAGTTCTTTGTAGTTTTCTTTAAATGCTACTGCACTTTTCAACATCATTGTAAAAATTGCAGTAGAAAGAAACCGCTGTGGCAGTTCTTACTAGAATAAAAAATTATTGTATAAGAAGTAACCAATACCAATGTTCATCATCAACCGAGAAACTAATTTAAGACAGATAAATTACTAGATGATCTCTGAATCAGTTGTAATATTGAATAAGTAAAAAAAAATTATTGTAAACATTTGAAAAGCTCCTACGGAAACTACCGTTTCTGGTACACAGATTTCAATCACATTTCGCAGGAATCTCTCAACTTACAGCAAAACCTAAAATGTGAGTTTCATCCGATTAGTCAATCCGCCTGAACTGTAAAGCTTCCGAATTTTGTTGAAATACAGTTTTTTTTATCACGCCTCCTCATGTAGAAATTAAAAAAATATCTGATCTTATTTTATTTGAAATTTAATTTACAATCTTTTCGTTTTTAATCGTTTTTTCGTAAATCCACCACTTCCGTTAAACGGATGTCGGCCAAACATCACTAGGAGGTCTCTCCCAATTTATGCAAACCTAAAATTTTCAGAATTGTGATTAATAATTCTGAACTTTATAATTCGGCTCATTAATTCCTCACTACACAAAAAAATATGCTTTCTATATTTGTTAGTGTTGGTGTTGAATTTCGTGTTTTTTAATTTTTTCAGAACGATCATATAAAATACTTTTTGTTTTATATTATTATTATTTCTGAATGCTCCGCTATTGTGATTTTCCTGTTCGATTTTTGTAGTTTTTACAACACAAGTCACATAATCATTTTTTTTGGACAATGGCTTATCTGGGCCGGAATGTTCTAACATGACCCTTTTCGATAAATTATCGAAGTTTATGTCTCGTTTCTGTAGAATAAAATTTGTCTTTGTTTCAATTTTTACATCAACGAATCTTAAATAATATAATCTGCAACTGCAATAAACGAATTACATTTAATAAAAAAAATTGTTATTTTTGCATGCTATTTGTATAAAGTGTTTACCTCTTGCTGACGTGTATGTATCATTCTGATAAAAAGATAGGAACTCCAGAATTATATTGTAAATCTTGTTCCTTATCTTGCGTCGTTTGGCTAATTTAACCTTCATGGCACGGCTAATTTACTAAATTCTTAAAGAAAACGTACACTGAGGTATTTCATAAAATTGTCTATGATAAAGAAAAATCTTATTTATCACCCAACTTGTATTATTACGATAAACAATGTACTTGTTTGAACAATGTGCTAAACATCATATTAAAATTTAGTACGCACGTATGACGTAATAAATGCACCAGATGGTTATCATAATTGATTAATCAGATAATAAAACGAAAAAATAACCGGCGTCGCGGAGATATTGATTTCTGTATTTCTACTATGTTGGATTTCTACTATGTAGGATTGATAATTAAAAAATATTTGTGAAAATGGGAATTTTCGAAAACATGTTGTTTGGTTAAAGCTCAAGACTATAGGCCTCTGGCTGTTACCAAAACCAAGTGGTTGTTCAGTCCGATCAAAATGATAAAAATTATCATGATATTTTTGTGACCTTAACTTCACTCCGTATAATTGTTATGTCAAACCCGAGTGACCAACCAACTCGAAAAAAAATTACAAACTAATCTTGTACGTTAAAATATTGTTGGAAACATAGTGCCTGTTTAAAATTCACAAGATGAAGAAACAAAAGGAAGGATCGAATGGCAAAAGAAAAAAAATCAAACTGATCGCATCGTAATCTCTAAGAGATACTCTAGCAGCATAGTCGTAGGCATTTTCAAATACAAATGCAAATTGTCATCTACATTCTTCATTCGATAGACAAGAACAAAATACCGTATGTTGGAATGTCGATGCTTTAAAAGATTAAGTATTACTGCAGAGTTACCAATAAGTAGTCACTAACCTCCATCCAACATACAGCAGCAGTGGCTCCATATACAGTCAGCCATAACTACCGGTGCGTAAAACTCTATCGCAAGAAAACCAGAGAGATACCGCAATGATTGGTTCGATGATCAGTGCCGCCTGGTTTTCAAAAATAAACAAAAGCTTCGTGATAAATAGTTGCTTCGTTACGCTAGAATTACTCTAGCAGAATATCTCCATGCTAGGTTACGACTAAAATTTCTCTGATGATATCTCAGTATGGCAAACCTACTTCCAAAATCTCCAAACAAAGAGGCACTTTTCTTACATAAAATCTATATACGATGCTATTTGGGGCCAAAAAGAGCTGTGGGAGAATTGGAAGACTGCGCTCATATGTCCGCTAAAAAAGGCGACCGAACACTGCCTACCAAGTGTCGGGGTGTCTATCTGTGGAATCGTAGACGAAGGAACTAGATCAGATTCCTTTCAAATGATTTCAGGTGTTCGACGGTTCGGATAATAAGGACGGTTTCATATCACTCGATATCTACGCAAGAAGACTTGGTTTGAAAGTGAACAGTATTAAACAGTATTCGTATCCACACCCAGGAGCATCTCTATGGTTCAGTAATAACATCATAAAATGAAATGCAGGCAGACATAAAAGCCCGAATTTCTGCCAGACATCGAGTTTTCTATCGAGATTATTGCGATCTAAACATCTGTCACAGTCGTCTAAGCCCGTGCTCTCATTAGGCCTGTGTTAGCTTTCGGAAGCAAGAGCTGACCCCTGGTCATTCATACCATATTTGGTCCAATTAAAGTCGCGTTTGCGGAAAACGAATATCGGTTTCTTAAGAATTATGGGATAAAACTATTTCCTGGAGACAGTGATATGACACGACACAGCAACGAATGATTAAAAAAGGGTTCCAGCAACAACCAGCTGATGTACGTAGTAGAGAAAAATCTCGAATGCGCTGGCAAAACAACCTACGAATAATAGGATATTGTAATTGGAGCGATGGATCGAGACGAATATAGGACCACCGTGCAGGCAGTAAAATCTTTCCGCAATATAAAATACAGGAAGTAATTTATTTTTTTAATTATTAAATTATGTATTCAGGGAATAAAACAGGATGTCATTGCTCGAGTGAAGAAATTTGGCAGAAGGCCAAGGGTGATGAACGAAACTGAACAAAAATAATAATCGAGGTTACTCCCGAGTTACATAAGACAATTTTTAACCGGAGATAATTTAATGCGCTACACATGTTTCGCCATTTTACGGCATCATCAGGGGCGCTGAAAGTCAATATGTATTTATAAGCGTTAATTATAATTTGCCCCTATTCGCCTTTTAACGCAAAGTGGTTGACATCTGATGGAATATTCTGGAACTAGAGCGAAAGGTGATCGACTTCTCAAAAAACTAGTTTTAATGTAATATAAACTTCATAGATAAATATAATTCGACTGGATATTGTGATTATGTAAAATATTCAATTAGTTTACAATTAATGTAACAAAATATGATAAAATAATAATAATAAAATGAAATGAAGCTTTTTCTCGTATAAACAAATATCATATTTCGCTCTCATAGGAAGTGGCGTTAACTAGGCGGTGATTAAAAGGCCAATAGCATTAAGATTTAATTTTTATCTATGTTATATAATATATTTAAAATAAGGCAAATATAATACGTTGAGGAAAGTTCGTAACCTTTTTTGGGTGATATTGAAACAAAGAATTTTCTTATTTTAAATGAACTTTAATAAACCGAATATTTGCCATTTTCCCGTGATCCCATCACTGTAGAATTTCTGAGAGAGATGATCCCATCACTGTAGAACTTCTGTGGTTTAGAGGTGAAAAATCGAGACAAAAATGAGTCCTCTTTTGATTTTAATGTAAACGCATTAAGATGGTTCTGCATGGACCGGAACAAATAGTATCCGATGGTGCAAGGTCAGGACTATATGGTGGGTGCATCAAAACTTCGCAGCTCTCTCAGTTTCTGCCGAGTCATCAATGATGTGTGTGGTCTAGCTTTATCATGATGCTTTATCGTATATACGTGTAAAAATTGATTCAAGTCAAAAAAGTTATTTTAGATAAAGAAATCTGTTAAACTCTTGTGTAAGACAAATTTTTTTTATTAAAAATAATTTAATGCGCGATTGCACGTGTTTTTTTGTAAGTTATAAACTTTATAGCAGAACACTTTTTATTTATTTTCGAGAATTGAATATAGATATAACATGAAATAACATGATTCTGCCTGTCCTGGAAATATTATTTAATTTGTTAGTAATTTTAAGGATATTATTTATTGTCCAACATTAAAAATAAAGATTTTTCAATTTTTTAAAATAATTTTTAGGTTAAATTTTCTTGATGCTAAAATTTTCTCCTTACATATTTATGGTAGAGCAGTTTTTTATATATTTTCGAAAATTAAAAAAAATATTAAAATTACATGATTCTGTTCGTCTCAAATATAATATTATATTTTTTAGTAAATTTTGGATATAAAATTCTTTGTTAAACATTCAAAATGAAGATTTTTCATGTTTTTTAAATAGTTTATAGGTTACATTTTGTTGATGTCAAAATTTCTCCAATTTTTTCTACTATAAAATAAAAATGTTGTGTTTCAGTCGCTCTAATGTAAATTTTAGTACTTGTCTTTGTCAGATGTTCAGCAATTTTTGTTTTCTCCATGGAATAATACCATTACTTTGACAGCACGTGAAATTTTAAAATTGGGTTTTTTTTGCAGCGCGTTTGCAGTAATAATTCGCCATAATTTTATATGCGGCTCATGTTGTACACTTGTCAATACAAACGAAGAAACAAAAAATTTAGGCATAAGAATTTTTTTTTGTTTTCACCTGGACCGGATTAGTATGACATTGAATTTTGACTAAAAATGAACGCCTTAGCAAATGTGCAGAATTTTTCAATGTACTTCAATACCTACTTTTCCTGTCCATTTCGCTCAAGCATTCAATATAATGTGAAAATAGTTTTAGAAAATAGCGTTTTTATGTCGTTAATGTCATTTTCAACCGCATATATAGTAGTATTCAAATCTCGCTGGAATTCTGACAGTTCTCGCGCAGAAGTAATATGGCGGATACACAGTAATGTATTAAGTATAATATTCATGTTTATTGCTTACATTTTTACATTTATTTGTATTTAAATTGAATAGGAATTTTAGGATAAAATTAAAACACAAAGTTTAGATTTTATAAATTAAAATGATATTTAATTCGATAAGTTAAGAATTAATTCCAAATTCCATTAAATTGAAAACTGAATTTGCTTTTCTATGTGTTGTGGTTTTGTTCATACATTCGTGTAGAACATGTTTGTACATAGATATTAGAATTAAAATAATATATAGACGGATATTTCTAAAACGTATATGTACCTAATAAACAGAAATGAACAAAATTATTATTGAAAACGGGAGGAACAAAACGGATACATTCTGTTTGAAGCTCAACGGTAATAGAATATTTGTATTTTGTTTTTGTATTCCCCTATTAAGTCAAAACCGTATAATTTGTATGAGTAAAATTAAGATTATTAAATGATGAACCCGTGTTTCGTAATTTTATGAAAATGGAAAATATTGAACATCTGTGCTATGTACAAGATAAACGTGACTTGCGGTTCGAAATTACTGTTTGCTGAAATGGGTACTACCTGACAGTAATTTGGAGCAGCAGCATTATCTTTAAAATTAAAATCTCTCTCTAAAATTAAATCACTCACGGAATTTGTTTTGTTCGTAGACTAGACAGAGGAATAAAAAAGCAAATAAAATAAAATATTCCTATTACCGATGTTTTATATAGGTTTACCGTACCTATTGAACAGCCCTCGTAAATAGCCTGCGTATAATTAATTTAGCATTAATTTTTAATTTTATCAAAAAATAGAATAGGAACTTGTTTAAATTCCAAAGCTATTGCTTACAATTGATAAGAATTACATACATATCCCCTAGTTAATACTTACCATTAGACAGAAAAAATAAACAGCCACGGTACTTTTTCTTTTGATAATTGTTTTTCCTGCCATATTTAGATTATCCCAGCATCACATCCTAGTCCTATCCAAGCGTACCGTTTATATTTATACCGCAATAACGGGTGTTAATTTCAAAAGGAATAGCATTGTACAATGGGACGCAATCATTTTATGAAAGAGAATGGGCTTTAAGGAAATTTAAACTGTTAAAAGAGCGAGAGTAAAAACTGAATCTTGTCTAAATAGATTATGATGAAATTTGGAAGGCTTTCTATTTTGGAATAAACTTATACATATTTACATATCCCTGATCTTCTTACATAGGAAGAACTTTTGCAATGCAGTAACACATTTGTGTCGGTGATAATAGATTCCAAGGCGTCAAATGAAACACGCACTTCACATTTTATTTCTATTTTTTGATATTTCCTCGAACTTAAACTATGCATGGAAAATTAGTTAATGTTCTTACCATATGTAAATTAAATTATTATTATTATTGTTAAACTATTAATATGCTAAATACTAATTAATTAATTTTTATGAATTTCGGCCGTTCGATACAGATTCGTAATGGGTTTTGCAAATAAAACACTCAGCGTTAAAAGTTAGAAATTTTATTTACACCAACGATAGATTTTCTTGAATAATTCACTATTTATCACTATTTAATGTTTTTCACTTTTATTTTTCGCACTCTTCACTTTTTACTTATTAACTTGCACTGTTCACTGTTAAATTACAACTGTGTCTGCATAACAATTTGTGCACGCTTATATACTTGTCCATCGCTGTTCAAGATTATTCCATTTATTGTATCGGTCCATGTATGCGTATTGCAATTGTAAATAAGTTGCTTGTACTTGTATTGGCGAACATTCCATGTCATCAATTCTTCTATCTTGAAGATTAACGCCTTTGTAAATTCCAGTATTTTCTGTGATGACTAACGCGGCCGTTTACAGTACTTTCTTTAATTCCATATTCCACTCCGTACGGAATACCATTTTTAGTTAATAACACTTGGTGATGTACACCTTATCCACTAGACCATCAAGTCTTATACCTGTGTAGAGTATTTGTGGCAATATAATTAAATTTATTAAAATATTTAGTATATTATTAACATTAAGTAGAAGAAGACAAACTATTAATGACTGTTTCTGAGGATTGCAATTTTACTGACACATCTGTAGTAAAATACTATATGTAAAATAGTCGTTTAACTAAAAAAACACACATTATCTTTTGACAGTTGCTAATAAAATTTAAATGCTTCGAGAATCAACGACAATTCTACAAAAATTCACCCAACAGTTAACGCTTTTTCAACAATCATTTGTCATACTGGAAATATTTACAGCCTTCTTTCTGTTCGAGAGGGTTTTCGAGAGGTCTCTCACAAAGAATCTCTCACAAACGGATATACCCATTTCTGCTTAAGGAGGGTTTATGAACTTCTACCTAAAAATTGTCTGGAAAATTTTTACTGAATCTGAACCAAAATATTTTATGTTATAAACGATATTCCTCTTCACATCGATTTCCTCCCGCAGTATATGATAGTGATAATAACCGGTTATTTTCATTTCAAATTATGTAGAATTTTTACACACTATTTTAAAGCAAACCGAAATTATACAGATCCACGGATCCCTTCCTCAATTCTCTCTCATTTTACGATATAGGTAAAAATATATAATTTAAAAAAGATTTTTTATTACAGCAAGCTGTAGTGGTGATCATATCTAGTTATAGTTATATGCTGTTGACTGAAAAAATAATTCCAAACAAAATATTTGAGTTGTAATTAGTATACTAAAAGTCACAAAAAATCAACATAAGACGACACACTACCGGGATGCCAAACTAACAACTCTATTTTGATTTGGGTCACAAAAATGTTCTCACCTAATAATAATTCCATTATTTATATGTGTAAATTAAACAGCCATATTACGTTTTACTTCAATAATTATTTTGAGGTGTTATTGTTTACAAATATCATAAAAAGCTCTTGAGTTTCGCTAATCGTAGTGCAAACAAAGCACATGAACTATTTTTCTTAATATACCTACATCGCACACCAAATAATATAGGTATGTGGCGATACCTATATTATTCGGTGTTTCCAATGTAATCAACCTGGTTATAATGCTGATAAGAAATCTATTAAATAATCTTGGTTGACAATTAAGTACACTAAAAAAATTTAACAGCAGTGTAAGCGTACAATTATAATGGATATGTATTAATAGTAATGTATTCCGTGGTGTAAAATACTAGTATATAAGTATACTAGTAATGTACTTAGAATACTGTTTTATCATTATACTGTCATTTAAGATGAAACCCTTAAATCATAAAAAAAAAACAAATAACATTACTTTTTATTTTAAATTAAGATAAGATTTTAAGAAATTAACTAAAATAAAATGTAAACTAACATTTTAATTTACAATTTCATACAATGTTGATTATTGGGAAAATTAATGCAATTATCATTACATACTTGCGAGCTACAGTACACAATTAAGGTTATCTCTCAAACGGACACAACTAATAATGATGATTTAAAATATGATATCAATGTTTTTTTTATCAGAAAGTATCGATAAGTTGCATGATAGTAGTATGTAGTCACTATGTTTCCCGCAACTAGTGCTGTAGTACAGCAATTTTGCACGACATAGTGCCGCTCCACACAGTGCGGCAGCACGATGCGTAGAGACGAAGAAATCTCTACTCTCTTACCTCGTCGCCTGTAAACGAATTTTAAAGTGCGGCTCGTGTTTTATACTCACTAACAAACGAAAAATCAAAAAAAAAAAATTAGGGTCAGAATTTTTTTTTTTGTTTTTTTATTTTTTCCACGTTCGTCCAAGTTGTAACATTTATCAATTTTAAATATGATCGTAATCTACCAACTGAACTAGAAATTCTCATAAAATTTAAAGTTTTACTTCCAATAGTAAAACATATATGTAAAAATAGACGTCTAAAAGTGAAAAGGTACCCGGGTACCCACGTCACTCACATTAGGGTTAGTATGAAAATGAATTTTGGTAAAATATAATCGCCTGGACAAATGTGAAGAATTTTATATTTTGTTTCAATATACATTTGTTTCATTTCTACTAGATTTTTCGTTTTTTCTATCCGTTTCTCTCAAGCATCCAATATAAAATGAAAATAATTTTACACATACATAGAAACGAGCCACACTTGAATTTTGCATGGAAAGGCAGGTGCTGCTTGAGTTTTATTGCAATAAGCAGTGTGTGGAAAGCCTGATAGTCGATACTGTTTATTGGTATTCTAAGTGAAATTAAATTTTACTAAAACACAAATATTTCGTGATAAAAAATGTCATCATAATACGTTACCAAAATAATACAAAATTATTAAGGAACAAAAGTATTTATGTTATCAAGGTAGATACTCGATTGGCGCTAGCTAATTAATTACTCAATCAATTTTACCAAGAAAATTTGAATTTGAAAAAATACAATTTTTATAAAATTTTTGTTTATTTTTGCAATTGCACAGTAAAACAACACAAAAATTTGATGTTCATTTTTAAAGCCGCAAAATTTACTGTGCATTCGCAAAAAAAAAAAACTTTTTTGAAAAACATAATTTGAAATTCAAATTTCCTTGGTAAAATTAATTGAGTATGAGTATCTACCGCTAGAGATCGGGTATATACCGCTACCCCAATATACTGCTTAATTCCGCTAGTAGTACTATAAGTTGTCGATAATAAACTCAAATTCCTGATCATTAATAATATTATTGTTAAGAGTTACGGACGTTCGACAGGGATGGTTAATGAAATTGCAAATAAAAAACTCAGGATAAACTTCCAAACTTTAATGATTAATACGTTTCACAGTTCTTCATCAAATTTATTGTATTGCACTTTTGCTAAATTTCGATATTTCAATTCTATCACTTTGCATAAATTTTATCAGTGTTTGAATTTTCCCTCGTACACTGTTGAATTTAAACTGTCTCTGGATCAAGTATGTATCGTGTTCGAGATTATTAAGTTATTGCATCCGTCGATGTGTGCATGTTACAATTGTAAATTGTATGTAGTTGTATTCGCGACCTGTATGTAGGTTAGGTTTCAGTGGGTGACACTGAGGCCATTTTTGGCCCTTTGTGATACAACGCATTCACGCCACATCATTAACCCATTCACCTATTCACCTACTCACACAACTACAGTATATCACATGCACATTGCAAGCTCCATGTCAACCATGTACATTGACATGGACGGTGGGTCGGCGCTCAATTCTGCACTCCATCAGAGGGTCTTAGTTGTGTTTATTAACATCACCGATTGTAATCGATGATGAAAGTTCGATCTACATCTAGCCTCTGATGGGATTCGAACCCAGTACCTCCCGGTCCAAGTGCCGAAGCTTTAACCACTGCACCACTTGTTCGGTCCTGTATGTTCAACCTGTATGTATAGTTGTATTCGCGAAGATACGACGGCATCAACCTTACAAACCTTCACCGTCGTGATGATTAACGTTGTTGTTCATACCAGTATTCCACTTGATAACTAACGTCGCTGTTCCAATCGCGTTAGCAAACTATTTGCAACTACCTGCAAGTAGATGTTCAATGGGGGAAAAATTTGTTAAGAAAAACATAAGGTAATAATTTTAATTAGAGTAGTTGTGAGTTGCTACAAGTACTTCCTAATACTTTTCTATCCCCTATGAAATTCGGCTATTGTTATCGAAATTCTGATATGGTCCTCCATTTGCATGAACGAATAATTAAGCATAAGAACAATCATCGCCAAATAAAATTACAGGCCTCTGGCTTTGACTCGAACTTGTGATCAAGAAAAGTGTCGCGACATTAATGAAATCGAACTTCTTCAAATTTTAAACACAAGTGTTATATGTTAATTGGGTAGGTAACATGTTATGATGAAAGTATTATTAACTGCTAGTCAAGAAATAAAACTTCACAGTTTGTTATGGCACGTAAGAAGCCAATGCTAATATTTATGGAGAAAATACAATACCTACGGCTTGAGATATTATGAGCAAACGATTATTATGAGAAGAATGAACAATTTTAGTTAATATAGTTCAATTAATTTTTATAATGTATTTAAAAAATATATGACACTTTGAGCAGCTTCTGTTTTAATTATACTTTTATTTTAAACTTAATATTTCACCATCATTGGCATCATCAGAATCTAGTGATAAAATTTTAAGAAAAATGTACATAAAAATGATTAATGTTGACAATATACATATAATTGTTTATAAAAAGTAAAGAGAAAATAAAAGAAAAGAAAATTAAAGAATTTAATTTTTAATTGTAATTTTTTTTTTTTTTGATGACGCTTTTTTTACTAACGCTTTAACAATTGGCGGAAAAATTCTACTTACATTTGAGAAATTTTTAATTAATTAATTACTTATTGTTCTAAAAAAGCAATCATGATTCGTCACCATGTTAAAAAATCCTGTTGCACATTTAAAATATTAAAAATATTAATAAACATTGAAATATTTGTAATAAATAACATAAGAAATACAAAACGTAAATCCATTATATTGTTTTATTTTATACCGTAGTGTGAGATCGATAAATTATAAAAATTAAGTCTGTTGTTATTCTTCTATTTTATGACGTAGGTTTGTGGAATCTAAATAGTAGTGCTAGAATAATATGGTTACCCTTTAAAATTGCTTCGTTTAAACTGAAAAGGTACATATCATGATGAAAATAAAAGGACTTAAAAATTCTATTACTTTACCAAAAACTTAATCTGTCGCTTCTTAAATGTCAACATTATATGTTATTTTGGCTTATACAATGATATGCTGGTGGTGGAATTATTATTTAATTATTATTATTTGCCTTTGATTATTTCAGTTTTATTTGTTTAATTTTTTGTGATTTCTAATTATGTTGACGTGAAGTGTTTTCATGTTTTGTAGTGTTTTATGTTGTTATGTGATGTGAAATTAATGAATGTTACAGACGAATGTGTGTTATGTTAATGTTTTGTAAATGTTCAATAATGTTTTCTGGTTAACATTTAAAAATTGTGTGTCTGATTTAAGATTTACTGTGTTTTTTTGGTCTAAGTGAGTGTGAATCATTTCCAATGTTTCCCGTTTTCTTTTATGCGATTCTATTTCTAGGATTTTTGTGTTATGAAAATCGAATTGGTGGTTGTTAATTTTGCAATGTTTCGCGAGAGCTGTGGCTTCTGATTTTGAGTTGACGTTTCCTTGATGTTGGTCCAAATGCTTTAATACAATCAACTAAAAATATTTTTGAACTATTTAATGAAAACATCCAATTCACAGTCGAAGAAGAACAACAAAATTCAATAAGCTTCCTTGACATAAAATTACATAGAATCAATAACTGAGTCATAACAAATTTGTACCAGAAAGAAACATCCTCCGGTAGAATTCTTAATTTTACATCCACACACCCACATTCAATGAAGATAAACATTGCAAAATGATTTTGCAAAATGATAAAAAGAGTACTTCATCTCAGTGACAATAAGTTTTTAACACAGAACATAGAAACGATTAGAAATATTTTAACGAACAATAACTATCCACCAAAATTAACAAACCGATTGATATACAAAACTATTTTCACAAGGAACAATAATACTTGCAACAATACAGTAACAACAGATACCAATGAACCAATAAATACCCAACAAAAAACTATATTTGGTAGCTTAACTTACGTATCACATAATGATCGACACCAAATGAATTTTCAAATTATAATTAGATTAAATAGATATCTGAAATTCTTTAATCACAGCAACAACCGTTGCTTCACATTTATGAAAATTGTGTCCAATGGTTATCGTGAGAATCGTATATTAGAACTTTCATTAACATATTTCCAGAAACCATCGGCCGCTATAAACTGTTAAAAACCAGTTTTATTATCAAACACAAAATTAATTAAATAAACACTTATATGCTTTGTACGCAAAGTGAGTGGAATGAAATTTTCGTAGAAATTTTAACATGAAACCTGAAATGAAACATTTCACTTTTAATTTCGCTAACGTGGTATACATTACTCGTGAAAATTCGTAAAAATGTAATTTTTTTATGTGTCGACAAAATTGTTCAAAACATTATTTCACGATGAAATTTTAACGATTCATTGTTTTCTGTTTATTTCCGTTTGGAACTTCAGCCTAAAATACTACATTAAATTGTAAAGAACATTATAAAAATAAAAAGAATTAAAATGCCAAATAAGTTTGTCAATTTCTCTACAAAATAGTTTTGCGACTTTTCACAGAATACAAACAGAAGCGACTTTACATGATATTTGTATGGAAAAATTTCCACCTTTTTTTTATCCTTGATTTGTATGGAAAAGGGTAAAATATAGTGGTGAAAAAATTGTGCACTGAACTTTTTTACATTCAGTAAGACTAAGGCCGTGTCCCAAACACCGACTTATTTCAAACTTATTGACTTATTTGACGCCATCTTGAATAGTCGATCAAGTCGTCCCAAACGATTTTACTGACTTATTTTGACAGATATAGCAAACAACAAATGTTTTAGGAATTTTTTTAGGAAAAAATAATTTATTTTAATGAATTATTTAATAAATAAAAACATAAAAATGTGTCTTGAGTTATTAAAACACGATGAAAATTTATTATTGTAGCTGGAGATGCGCGAAATGCGCAAGCTACAATTTTTGTTATGCAAGCTACACCTCTATTAAAAATTTTATATCTCTAAAATCTATTAATTATATTAATTTATTAAGACAATATTGTACTAATAGTTATTAATTAAGTGAAATATCACTAATGTTTGAAAATTATTAATAATATTTGATAATTTGTTGAATTTTTCATGTTTACATGATCAAATGTATATTTCTTGTTTACATGAACAAATAAGTTTTTTGCTTTCAAAATAAGTCACCTCGATAGCAGACTTATTTGAATAAGTCGGTATAAGCAAATAAGTCGGTGTTTGGAACAGAGCCTAAAGCAAACTTAGTAGCGTATTTAGTGCGTGCTAAGCTTTAATACAAAAAGTAGATTTCGTTTTGAACAAAATACCTTGATACATTTTTGACGTTTAAGCCGATATTCCAAGAACTAAAAAAGATTGTCAGTAAAACTAGAATGAGTCAAATATATAGACCGAATATTTGGGAGAACGGTGAATCCGATTTTATTTTTCTGAGCAAATAGTTGTTGTGTTGCCATCATTATTTTTTGTAAAAAATGTAATGTGTTAGTAATTCTTTATGACAACCAAAAGGAAAAAACAAACCCCACTCCTTTTAATTTTATTTCAAAAATTATTTTGTTGCGTAAACATTGCGCTCACGTATTTTATCGTTTCGCATATACGTGCAAAAATTAATTGAAGTCAAAAAAATTATTTTAGATAAAGATATTTATTAAATTCTTGTTTATGAGAAGAAAATTTTTATTATTAAAAATAATTTAATGCGGCATTGTACTTTTTCTATATATTTTCGAAAATTGGATAAAGAAATGAAATAACATGATTCTACCAATCTCAAAAACAATATTATATATATTAGTAATTTTAAGGATATAAATTTCATTGTCAAACATTAAAAATAAAGATTTTTCATTTTATCATTTTAATAATTTATAGGTTACATTTTATTGATGGTAAAATTTGTCTAACTTTTTGTGCTCTGCAAAATGTTTGTGTTTTCCATGGAATAGTAGCATTACTTTGTTTTCCTTATCACAAAAATTGTTGTGAAGTTGCCTCCGAATTTGATCTGTTGGCGTCGTATTATTCTCTTTCCCCACTCGAGACCAATTATTATCAACATATGGAACACAATTTAAGTTATAGGGTATTTTCGTTAATTTATTCTTCAGAAAGAATACAAGGAATAGAATATTGATCACGTGATCTAAGAACATTCCGAACGAAATGTAATAAAAGAACATAAATAGAATAAACAGAATACTTTGTCACAGCAACTACTTGTTTTTATTTTGGCAGCATTTACTTTTGTTGAACCATAGATAATATAAAAATATTATATACATATACATCTATAATACATATATTTACATTATGTTGTTTTATTAAAAACAAGAAAAAATAAATTATTTGCACACAAAAAATTCGAAAATTCCGAATGAATAAAAGAATAGATAAAAAAAAAGAATAGAAAACATAAAATGAATAAAAGTACGATTACTGTCAATTTTAAAACGTTCGGAATGAATAAACGAAAATACCCATTGGTTTTGGAGATATTTTAGATGGAATGTTTTGAATGTAACGAATATTGAAACACACTCCATAGTGATTTCGGACGGTCTAATAAGATTCTAATACAAAGAGTGCTTTTGAGTAAAATCACAGCTCAGTTCTTTTATACTGCCGTTATTTTTGGCGGGTAAAAGCTGGTAAAATAATATTATCGTTGGTTTCTTTCATGTTTATTTTCGCGAAAATACAGAACAAAGGAGAAATTGTGGAATTGCTTAGTTGGCCATGATATAATAATAGGATGTTTCATTATAACTTCTATTTTCTTCTACTCTTTAAGAAAATCGGTCGGATGACAAATTATTATCGGTTCGATATAAGGTAGGAAAAATTCGTTATTTTTGAATATTTTTATTTCAAATGAACAATTAAGGACACGCACATGAAACTTTGACGGCATATTTCAACAAACACAGTTAGTTAACATAAAATCATTACTATAATTATTAACATTCATATTTAAAAGTTATGTTTCCTATATAAAAAATTTAAGGTAGGAAAAAAATTTCTTGGTCTACGCAATGTCTTTTCTGGTTATTCTGTGGTAAAACTGTCTTGTATATTCAAAAAACATTATCTCTTCTTAAATTTCAGAAAACCAAGGCCACGTTGACTTGAAAACTATTTTACATCATCACTAAAAATTGAAAGCTCCCATTGAAGCTACACAGACGTACACCAAACTTCGCAAGGAACGCTCAATTAAAACGCTCAATATTTAAGTATGTATTAAATTTTATTCCGAAGTCAACCAGTCTGGACTGTAGAGATGCCGAACTTTGGCGAAATAATTTGGACAACGCATATTTTTTTTTTGCAATAAACAAAATCACGCTGGCCGATTTCAGTGGAACTGGTATCAAATGATCCCAAATTTATATTTTTCTCAAAAGAGGAACAAGTGTGACGTTATGGAACTATTGTGGCTATTTTTCATTGCAAAATGTTAAAATGTGTCGAACAAATTTTTTTCTTTAATTTTCAAAATTAGCTTTATTATAATTTAATTTGATTAATTTAGTAATGAGTATTACCCCTCGTGCCCTTACTACAGCTTCCATCCTCCTGGGTATACTACGTAGAATGCTTTGTATCATTTCTTGCTGAATGGGATACCACTCTCCTTACGCTGCAAAGCTCTGCTATCGAATCAGGTGCGGCATTTCTAGCTCTAATACGGCGTTTTAGAATGCCCCATGCGTGTTCGATCCTGGGCTCATTGGTAGCCACCTTAATGCACGAATGCCACCTTAATGCCGATTGGTAATATTGGTGTACCATTGCAACTACGTGTACTGCAGCGTTAACACAAAACTGACATAATCTATGAAGCCCACATATGGCAAAAAGTGATTGCCAAGAATGTTGTGAACACACCAGTCTGCATTCATCCCCAAACCAATCTCCTCCAGCTCCCTGCGGCCCTCCCAGCTGATTCCACCTTAAAAAAATATTATTGAACCTCCACCAAAGCGTACATTTTGCACTATGTTACATGGTGCGTAGCGTTCTCCAACTCTTCTGTATACAAGATTTCGTCCATCTAGTTTCTATAATTGGATTATGGTCTCATCTGAAAAGAGAACAATGTCCCATTGATCAGTTCCCCAATTTGCATGAGTATGAGTAAATTCTAAACGGCTGGATTTGTAACGGGGAGAAGTCGTAGAAATTTTACGAGCCATTTTGGAGTTAGGTTCACTTCTTTTAATCTTCGTCTTATTCTTCTGGCACTAATATTCACTTGATGGGCACTAAGCAACTCATTTTTCAGTTGAGTAGCAGTACGCTTTCGATCTCGTAACGAATTAATTATTAAAAGTCGGTCGTTATGCTCGGTTGTGCACCTTTCACGTCCTTGACCGGGCTTTCTTTTATATTCTCCGGTCTCTCCATATCGCTTAAGTATTCGTGAAACGAAGATTGGTTTATTCCAAATTTTCATGCGGTTTGTACTTGAGTATAATCTTCCTGATACAATGTGACGACTTTAACCGCCCCCAGCTCATGAAATGGTGCTATATTACAATGGATCATATATTAGGCGTTTGCTTTAGAACACATTTCATTTACAAGTGGTAATGCATTTACAAATAATTGATATGCAATGAGACAAAAGGTGATCGTTGCGTTGAATTTCAAACAACATGCACACTTGATTAAGCATTTATGAAAAATTTAATTGATTGGCTTGCAGTAGGCTTTACTCTAGGTGGTTTCTGATAAAAATATAAATGTGTTATCATTTGACACTAGTAGTATTAAAATTGGCCAGAGTTTTTTTTTATTACTTTACAAGCAAAAAAATATGCGTTAATTTTGTTCATGAGTGTATTTTCAAAATATTTGAAAATAATGCAAAAGCTTCTATGGAAGCTTCCACTGCCGGTGGAACGAAGTTGGCTAAAAATCATTGGTATCTCCAAATTTATTAATGAAGTTTGAAGTATGAAGTTTCATTCAAATTAGTCAATCCATCTGGGCTGTAGAGAAGCTACAGACATTTAGGCGGTAGAGAAGCTACAGACATTTAGACCGCACGAAACCACTTTCAATAGATACACGGAGAAATTTTTTAAAAACGCCGTTTTTGACTGCGGCGATATCGCAAGTGTTAAATCTGCAAAAATCTCTATATTTTATTTATCTACTGGGATAAAATAATTCAGGTGGAAATATCTTAACATTATTATGCTGCCCTTTAGTTTAGACATTAATTGATGTCATGTAAAAAAATTAAAGTAGTGAGAAGCCAAGATAGAAAGAGCCTTGGAATAACCCATTTAAATTGCATGACATATAAAATTTTTCTTTTCTTTCGTTTCTCTTTTTAATAACTTATTTTTGTAGTGTATAGACGACTTTATGTTAGCCTGCTTCAAATTTTACCGGAAAAGGTTAACTGAGTGAAAGAGAGTAAAACCAATCAACACTTCATCTTGTAAACAAATCTTCCCCCTTCACAGATTATGTGTTCCCCTGCGAAATAAAAAGTTTATTAAAAACTAATTATTGAGCCAATAATATAAATAATAAAATAAAGTTTTTATCGGTGTAGGGCTCTTTAATAAAATAAAATAATTTATTTGCTGAGCTTTCGATGACTCATCGAAATCATTTTCAAAACAAACCTTTTAAAGCTCAGCAAATAAATTATTTTATTTTATTGAAGAGCCACTGTACCGATAAAACCTTAATTTTAGTAAAAAATGTTTATCTCACATAAAATTTTGAGGTATTAACTCATGAATATTAAATTTACCTACTTTTGCCCAAAACGGAAATTTTTGCTCATGATTTTTTGATATTTACGATTTTTTGCTTTTTTACAAAAAGTCAAATTTTGTTTAGCGGGTCCGTTACTTTTAAAAATGCCGACCGCACTACTTTTATGAATCCTGTCGATTTTTTTACAATCATAAAATAAAAAATATAACGCTTATCAGCTTACTTCATTTCTAAATTCGACAAATTGTTCCGGAAAAAATTTGATACTGCTCGCCTCCCATTGAGCCGTTTATTTTGAAAGTGGCGTAAGTCTCTGTACTCAGGAAATTAATTGCGATAATTAGTGGAAGAGAGATAGAATTAAGGTTTTATCAATCAATATAAGATAAGCCATATTCGTTATAATTGAGATAGTGTAGATAAGTATTCAATAAAAGTTTTTACAAATCGAAAAAAAATTGTATGGGATAATTTTCTTATTTGTAATAAATCTTTAATATCTCCTCAAATCGGAGGAAATGTAGGTTATCTCGAAGTTTACCATAAATAATGATATTTTGGTATTTTTTATCGTCAAAAAAATTATTATATGCAAACTTTTTATTTATTAAACATTGAATAAGAAAGAATATTTTTCTACCATAGTGCTATGTGCGCAAGCCCGTGATTATAAAGAAATCTTGAGTGAACCATTGAAAACTAACAACGCGTATAACGCACCCTATTCAGGGTACAAATATTATATGTGTAATTTATTTATTAATTTTCTTAAATCACCGTCCTTCCAAAACATCACTTCAGTTAAATACATCGGACAAAATTAATAAAGTCAGTAATTTTTCTAAACTATTTATTTTGAAAGTGACATACATGTCACTTTTCGTAATGAAAAATGGAGATTTTTCAATGACTTTACGAAATTATTTATACTGCGAAAAATATAAGTAGCCTGAAGGCTACAATAACAAATACAAGTAAATCTTCTCGAAAGTTAGCATCAATATTTTTAAACGTGTTAAAACGCAAACCCTTAAATATCTCGATTTAAAAAAACTAACTTTAGCCACTTTCAAAACAAACGGCTCAATTTGGGCATTGGACAAACGGAAATTGTTAAAATTCTTAAATATTTTGTTATTTGACTGATTTAAACTATGTATTATATAGTAACCATAAGCATTACACCATCAAGCTCAACTGAGGTTCAACTATACAATCAAAACATGTGGTTTATGTTTGTTATCAGAAAGAATGTACATATTTTTTATATTTTACTTCTTCTTAAATATTTTCTATTCTGTTATTCCTCTCAAGTAATATTCAACATACATGTTTGGTATGAAATGTATTGTTTGTGTTTTGGATAAAATTAGAATTCCACCTCATAAACGATGATGATATTGATCAAATCGGCGGTCCAATTGTTTAACTTGTTTAAAAGACTAATGAATCATAGTGAACAACGTTTCACGTATAAAATTAGATTTATAAGTGCATTGAATGATCTATATTTCTTGATGTGTGCACTATTTTCTTATTGTGTGAACCGGTCGGTGTATTACGGCAGAGATTTATAGTTGTAATATGTTTGTTTTTATGGATTGTAAAACAAATGATTTATGAAAAATTAAAAGAAAATATTATTTGAACCGTTGAAGAAATGGATTTTCTAAAGCTAAACGAAATAAATTAATTGAAATAAAATAATTTTTCGTCACTGACGTAATGAAAGTGATAAATTAAAATTAACTTTTTAGAAACGAGAAAAAGAAAAATGCTTAAACATATAATTTTATTTTTAGACAAAACCGCAATTAAATACAATTCCGTAGATGAATTCGGAGAGCGAAAAAACTGTGCAAAATTTTAACAGAGATTACGATTTGTTTTTCTACAGGACAGTTAGAAAAGGATAAGTACCGCACTCGTTCGATCTTGCTAGACCGGTAGCAACTAATCGGATTATCAAAGGTCATTATAACTAAAATAAATGTTGGCAAAATAAGTTACCATTGACCCATAGCATTACAATACGGATTATAAAAATATATTGTTCGTACAAAGATACTTATTTCTTCCTGTTGACAAATTGATTTTTGGATAATTATCTAGTGCGCGATTTTTTGAAATTTATTATTTGATATTGTATTTACGCTGTACTAAAAAATAAAAAAATCGTTAAGTGGCAAATCGTAAGTGCAAATTTAATGCTGAGATATTTCACTTTGCTTCTTAACAAATTAGCGTACCATCATGATAAAATAAAATTAAGATATTTATTTATGATTCACTTTACGCTTCAACTATACCTAATAATAATCGTCTACAATCCTATTGAATAGTAACACTATGCATATACTTGTATAATATATAGCATACGACTATATAGTAAGAGTATATACTCGTAACACTAAAATTATAGACATAGTTAGTGTTTAATTAAAATTGATAAGCAAAACAAAAATAAAATTACTGTGCAAGTATTATTTTATTTATGTACCATATGTAAGATGGTGATTAGTCATTCAAGCTAAAAACTGAAATTTTAATAAAATAGGAGGAATTTGTTTGAAAAGGCAAAAGAAATTTAACATGATAATAAAACTATATTCAATATGTAAAGTTAATAAGCTGAAAGGGGCAAACTTATATGTACTAGAGAACCAGTCAGCGTTACTAGCTGCGTTTTTTGAAAACAATCGAGCAGAGTTCGCGATAGCTATTTTTTCCTATTTAAAATTGAAAATTTAATTTTTTTTAAATTAAATAATTTAGATTTAATAGAAATCTATGTATAACCAAAAAATCCATCATAAAAGTTGTATGGTTTTCTTGTAATATCGTTGCTCTGTATAGTTCTGTATAATAACGGAGTAGTTCAGAACTATACAGAACAACGATATTACAAGAAAACCATACAACTTTTATGATGGATTTTTTTGGTTATATACATAGATTTCTATAAAATCTAATTTGTTTAATTTAAAACAAAATAAATTTTTAATTTTAAATTGGTCAAATTTGAAAATAGCTATCGCGAACTCTACTCGATTGTTTTTAAAAAAACGCAGGTGCCAGCCGGTTATCAAAATAAGGTGGATCCATTACCCAATTGACTTTATTTTCCAATATTTGTATTTATAATTTAACGCACAATAAATAAACTTAGTTGAGTTTTTGGTACGGTAGACACATCTACTAATTCAGGTATATTTGATCAAATTAAACCCTAAAATATATGTATTGTGTAAAATAATTATTTAACGAAATATTTCTCGTTTCATTAGTAGAGTACGATTTTAAATCATATAGAAACTGCAATAATAAAACTTAAATTAATGCCTTGCAATTTTCGGAGATTAGAAATTTAAAAGGATTCCACCAGCATTGAATTTAATTGTGTTAAGCCGAATAGGTTACAAGTTTTCTTATATTCTTAAAATGTGCTTCCTCCATTTATATTAAGGTTTTTCGAAATTATCATTTTTTATAGTTGTAAGTGGCTTCCAGTGAAAAATATCACCAAATAGCTAGGCAGTAAATTTTTTGTCCATACACAATTAGAAATCAATAAAACTTTCACTGCACTTGTACGACGTCCAAAACAACGACATCCAAAAAAGTAAATACAACAATTACAGTCATTCGTATTTTCCTAAAAATATTATCAATCATGTGTCATAGAAATAAATACGTACAACAAAACACAGAAATACTAATCTGCCGAACCTGTAATCTATAAATTTAGTTAACGTTTATCAAATCGATTTTGTTGTTGTTACTTAATAAAATAAAACAAAACAATAAATTCTTTTAATTAACTTACCTAATTTTTAAAAAATATTAATTTCCGTTTCTGAGTGAAAAATTTCCAATTAACTTATAAACACACAACAAATTCGTTTTATATTCCTATACGAGTAGTATTTATATTTTTAGCTATATAGATAGATAAATAGTAGTTCTGTATATTTTTTGGTATTAATTTAAAAATTTAAAACTATTTAATATTTAAATCACAACACTATAGTATAATTAAAAATATTCAATTTATATTATTTATTTTCACAAAAATGTTTATCGCTTGAAAATTACAAAAACAACATTTTCTATCAAAAAAGATAAATCGCCTACACACACGTCGGTCAAATGTTTATTAAATAAATAAATCGCTTAATTAACTCTATCAATGTGTATAATTAAAAACAGAAACTTAAGCGTTTATTTCATGAAATTTATAAGTATGTATTCTTAAAGTAAATCGAAAGACAATAAAAATACGATTTAAACATTTTGACTTGTGTTTGAAAACTGAAGAGGCATTCGCTGATATTTTTTACTTTTTAATTTTTTGATGTAAACATAAAATAAAATAGAATGCGACTATCGTAATATGTATAGTGTAATATGAATATCGTATTATTATGCCGAAAAATACAGTTGAACATCTTAAATTGAATGCATTTTTAGATAGTGTGAGATTTATGCAAACGGTCAAATCAAATTTACAATTTGAAATAAATTGAAATCTATGGAATAAGCCTGCACCAACAACACGTCGGTCAATAAGTCCCGAGGCTAACTATTTACAAAAAAACCTTTTTTTGCAAAATTCGACTTTGTTCATTAATACAGTTTCCTTCAAGAGTTAGCGATACATTCATTCCAACGCTTCTCTAACATTTCGATGATTTTTTTGCAGAATGATTCATCTTTGGTCTCAAAATATTCGTTTGTTTGGATCCATATGTTTCATTCATTGTCACATACGGACGAAATCTTGTTTATTACGGTTAAACAGCTCCAAACAGCGCTCTGCATCATCGACGTGTTGCTGTTTTTAATACAATGTGAGCAAGCGCGACCCTCACTTTGAACAAAGCTAAATAGTATATACATTGCCTTTTGATATCTTTAAGGTATCAGCTATTTCACGCAACTTCACTTTACGGTAGGTATTGAAATTGGCCACGTTTAAATTCAGTAAACAAACGTTGAACGGTTGCTTTCGAAGTAGCGGAGTCCCTATACCCGACATAAAAATTAAGAAAAGTTGATTTAAGAAAAGTGAATTAAAAAAAGTGGTATTTGTAGGAAAAATTTCCACTTAGCCGTATTTTTAAAAAAATCCTGAATTTAAAAAAGTAATTACAACAAAAAAACGCAATTTAAAATTAATTAAAAAATGCACATCTTACTTCATGTTTTGGAAAATTTATCTTCGTTCATTTTCAAATTGATTTAAAATACATTTATTTTATTTCATGTTTTGCCCACTTTCTACATATAGAAAATCAGGTAAGGAATGTACCTTTTTAAATGCGGGAACAGTTTTTAGGAGGAGGAAACTAAATTTTTCCGGTAAATTTTTCACGTTTTCATTTTTTTCAATAGTTTTTTTTAATTTTATTTATTTCTTTTAACAATAATTGCTTCGTCAACCTTGCAGACACAGTTCAAAGAGTTTTTAACGCTCTTATCGCTTCTTCTGATAGTGCCACCAATGTTAAAAAATCAACTTTTGTAAATATAAAGTTTTTTTTTTTAATGTAATTTTAATTCGTTGTATACCGTAGAGCAGTGATTCTTAAGAGAGGGGCCGCGGCCCTCTAGGGTCCATAAGAAGTTTGCAGGGGGGCTGCCAAATTTTGCAAAATTTCCATCAGAATATAATAAAAAGAAAATTGAGTATAACCGAATATCGTATTGAAAAGTGAAATAAGAAAGATAAAGTTTTCTTATTTAGTTTTTTTATTGTATTTCTTCCTACATACAACTTTGTTGGTACAGAAGAAGTAAATTCAAATATGTTAACCGTAACATAAAAAAAAAAAAATAAAGGAATAAACAAAAAAAAAATACAAGGTGTGTAAATTTGAAACCGGAATTTTTTAGTAAAAAAGTACACGTTCATTGTATGATAATGGAGAAGAGTATTTTATTCAAAATATTGCTCATTATTAGTTATACATGTTTCCAATCTTTCTAACCATGCGTGGACCCGTGGCGAGCTGCAGCTATCGGGGGGGTCACAGGTGGTGGATCGTGAACGGCCTATCGATAGGTAGGTTAGCGGTGAATTAAATAAGCCGTCCCCAACCGCAGCTCTGCTGGAAGGAGAGTCTCAGAGAACGGGGGAGTGGTTAACCTCTGTTCACTAAATTCTGAGTGCCTATGATACCCAGTAGGGAAAGGCGAACTGAGGGCGCCATAAAACCATCGACCACAACCACGGTGAACTGAGCGTCACGCCTCCTTGCGCTTCCGGGCTTCCAGGTAGTGAATGGGGAACCCTATAAACGGGTATCCCATGAATGAAGTGGGTCCCATTTGTTTGGGATATCCATATGAATAGTGAATGAGTGAGTGAATGTGGGAGGAGGTCGGGGCGCGGCGGACGGGGTGCTCGGTAAGCCAATGGGCTGGATTAAGGTGTTACGCGACCCGTGCTGATGATCGACTAGACTGGGGGCCCATTTAACAAAGCCCAGTCGTGAACGGAGCCCTCTGGATACCTGGCGACCTCCAGTTGTATTTAGCCTTACCTGCGTATACGGATCTCTGCGCAGGTGGACGTATTTCTCCGATACTCGTGGGAATAAATGGAAGATTTTAAAAAAAATAATAAAAACAAGGGGACCGGTACCCACCAAAAACCGGAAAGTACTATAGAGGGGAGTAACTCTAACCAGAAAGGTGCGGTTCCCTCATCTGAGGCAGGGGCAAGCAACACCATGGCATCGAAGCCAGGTGAAAGCGGAACCGCCAAACAGAAGAGTGGGGGACCGAAAGAGATCCCCCCAGCAAAGCGACGGTACAGAGAGAGACGGTCGGCGTTTAGAATTCTGGAGAAACTGGCTGCGACCCCTGAGGGGCAGCTTACAGTTGCGCAGAAGGAATCTGTAGCATGGGCTAAGAAAACTGTCGGCTGCAATAGCTCGGAGAGGGTCCTTGTGTCTAAAAGACAGAGGTCCCAGGATGAGCTTGAAGCAGAAGGCAGTAAGCGGGCCAAAGTGCAAGCAGACATGACGTCGGGGGCTCCTAAGGAGCAGAAACTGAAATTATTCAGTGAAACCCTGAAGGAGCACGTGCTGGTGCTACCCGTCATTGACAAAGGTCAGGAAGATGGGAGCATCACATCGGAAAAGTGGAGGATAGTGTATAATGCACTAAATTCCATTTTCTTGAGGATCCTGAGAGAAAATCCGGGATCCCCCCCGTCCTGCAGAGATGCGGGATGGCACCAAGGGCGCGTTAAGCTAACTGCGTGCTCGGACCAGAGATCGGTCGATCTCTATAAAAGGGCAGTGGCCGAGGTAGGCGAGGTGTGGCCGGGCGCGAGGCTTGAAGCAGTCAGCAGAGGGGAAATCCCGAGCAGGCCGAGGGCACGCGTCTGGTTACCAACTGAGCCGAATAAGCCAGAGGAGATCATTGAGATTATCCGGGCCAGTAATCCCGATCTTCCAACGGAAGGATGGAGGATTGTGAAGCAGGAGGAGGCCAGGGGGGGCTTTAGATTGGCAATAATGCTGATCAATAAGGAATCCTTGGCTTCCCTTGCTAGATCTAAGGGAGTGATCAACTTCGGTTTCGGATCGATCACTCTTAAAGTTTATAAGAAAGACGAGGTCGATAAGGGCGCGGAAGACCAGCCTGGGGGCGACGGCGAACGGACCCGGCAGGAAATGGTCAAGCGGACTGAGGACGACCAGGGTAGCCGTTCCGATATTTCGGACGAAGGGAAGTTGGTGATGGGAGGCAGCCTCCTCTCTCTGGAGCCTGATGGGGACATCCTGTCAGGCTCTCGACGAGAGGAAGACAGCGTCCGGAACAATGAGGTAAATTGCACTATCCTGATGCAGGGAGTGCAGGAAGAGGTGAGTAAGGTCCATTACAATGATTAGCATTGTACAAATAAACCTACATCACACGAAGGCTGCCTCGGCAGCTCTCGTGCTCAGACTGACTAAGTCAGATGAGGACTTGGTGTTAATCCAAGAACCTTGGATTAACAATAACAGGATCTGTGGCCTCAGAATGAAAGGGTATAAAGTATTATACTCAAGCAATTCTGAAAAGATCAGATCGTGTATCTTAGCGAAAAATAATTTGAATATTTTTCTTCTTCCACAATTTAGTAGCGGGGACGTTACAGCGGTGAGCGCTGAGGTAGGCTGTGAAAAACTATGGCTAGCCTCAGCCTATATGGATCGTGAAAAGGAGGTTCCACCGGATAATCTGGGGGAACTGATCCGGGAAGCAGGTCTGAAAAAGGTAGGTGTGATACTTGGATGTGATGCAAACGCGCATCACACAATCTGGGGAAGCACAGACATTAACGAAAGAGGTGAGTTATTTTTTGATTACTTATTAAATACTAACCTCGTAGTTTGCAATATTGGGTGTGAACCAACATTCATTGTTAGAAATCGACAGGAGGTTCTAGATGTAACCTGTGCGTCAGAAACAATTTTTGATATGATCAGTGGATGGAGAGTGGCGAAGGAGCACTCATTCTCTGATCACCGATATATTACATATAACCTCAACATCAAACCTGTTGCCCGGAAAGCCTTTAGGAATCCCAGAAGGACAAACTGGAACAAATATGGGGAGGTGTTGAAGGAACTATTGCCGCTGGAGGTTCCTGGACTTCCGGCGACAGTAGAGGAATTAGATGACATGGTTGATATTGTCACAAAAGCATGCAATCTGTCATTTAACGCTGCGTGTCCCCTGATAAAACCTAGGGGCAGGCAGAAACCGACATGGTGGACCACGGAGTTGGGAACCTATCGGAGAGTGTGTAGGACGGCCTTTAATAAGGCTAAGAACACCAGGGAAAATCGGGATTGGGATTCCTATAAGGAAGACCTGAGAAAATACAAAAAAGAGTTGAGGAAGGCACAAAGGGGGTCTTGGAGACTCTTCTGTTGTAGAATGGAAGAAGTCTCTGAGACTTCTCGCCTTAGGAAAATTCTATCTACCAACCCAACCAGTCCGAGTTACTTAATTAGGCCGGACGGGTTATGGACAGCTTCAAGTGCGGAATCATTGGAGCTTCTCATTGAGACCCATTTTCCGGGAAGCATTGATGACTCGATGGAGCCTGAAGCTCATCGAGGAACACCTTTAACAGATGTGGATGGCATCGTGGACAGGAAACGAATCCTGTGGGCGCTGAACGGTTTTAAGCCTTATAAATCGGCGGGCCCGGATCGGATTATACCAGCAGAGATCCAAAGAAACTCTGCAGTTATCCTCCCCTGGCTGGAGGTTATCTTCAGAGGATGTCTGCAATTGGTCTATATTCCCAGGAAATGGACGGAGGTCAGAGTGGTTTTTATCCCGAAATCGGGAAAAAGCTCACAGGCTTATCCAAAGGACCTGAGGCCTATAACTCTATCATCCTTTATGTTGAAAACCTTGGAAAGATTGATAGACGTACTTATTCGAACAAAAGTTGAGCCAAGGGATTGGGCAATGTCGCAGCATGCGTACTGTAAGGGAAAGTCGGTGGACACAGCTCTGCACGATCTAGTACGCATGATTGAGAAGTCAATTTACTCGCAAGAGTATTGTATGGTAGCATTTCTCGACATTGAGGGTGCCTTTAATAATGTAAAAACGGAGGCGATCATGGAAGGATTGTCATTTCTGAAGGTGGATTATCCTATAAGTAGGTTGATAAATCAGATGCTGGTAAGCAGGATTATTATCTCGGAACTGGGAGAGTCCACCATTAGAAGGCGGGTGGTTAGAGGAACTCCGCAGGGAGGAGTAATGTCCCCCTTTCTTTGGAATGCAGTGGTGAATGGATTGCTGTTGGAACTGGAGAAAGAGGGTATAGGGGTTGTAGCGTATGCAGATGATGTAGCAATAGCTGTCTCAGGCAAATATCTGGATACGATTAGGGATGTTATGCAGAATCCACTCCTGATCGTTTCGAAATGGGCCAGCAAATGTGGATTAGGGATCAACCCCTCCAAGACAGAGCTGGTACGATTTACTAAGAAATATAAAATTCCGGTAGTTAGCCCTCCTACCGTGAACGGCATTAGACTGGCTTTTGCTGACAGAGCGAGATTTTTGGGCATAATCTTGGACAGTAAGCTCAGCTGGAAGCCTAACATTGTAGAAAGGGTGAATAAGGCTAATGTAGCCATTTACTCGTGTAGAAACGCCATAGGGAAGAAATGGGGTTTGAAACCAGAGCTGGTACACTGGCTCTATACCGCAGTGGTAAGGCCTGTGCTGATGTACGGGGTGGGCGTGTGGTGGCCAGCTCTGGAAAAGGTAACCTATATAAGGATGTTGGAGAAGGTGCAAAGAACGGCCTGTATGCTTATAAGCGGGGCGCTTAGGACAACACCTACACGCGCTTTAGAGGTTATGTTCCATCTTATTCCAATCGAATTTTTTGGTAAGCAGATGGCAGCCAATGTGGCTACAAGGCTCTCGGCTGTCTCTCAGTGGAAGTGTCTTCAGGCGGGACACTCGACGATAGTTAGATCACTAGGGGAAGAACTGGTGAATCTAGATTATATTAAACCAACGTTGTGCTTCGATATAGGTTTCCGGATCATCTGTCCTTCTAGGGAATCCTGGAGGAACGGATCAATACTGGAAAACGAGGCACTGCAATTTTTCACGGACGGCTCTAAGCTAGACGGCAAAGTAGGAGCCGGAGTCTTCTGTGAGAAGCTTAATGTTAATATTTCTGTTCGTCTCCCTGACTACTGCAGCGTGTACCAGGCTGAAGTGGTGGCGATAGGGGAAGTCGTGACATGGTTGAAGCATAACGTGGTATCTGTTAGGGATATCGCGATTTATGTGGACAGTCAAGCGGCACTCAGGTCACTAGAGGCGGTTTCTCTGAAGTCACGGGTGGCGCTGGATTGCCGATCATCTCTTAATGAGATGAGCGAGTATTTCAGTATCCAGATAATCTGGGTCCCTGGTCACTCGGACGTCACGGGAAACTGCAGGGCAGACGAACTAGCTAGGTACGGTACGACTCTCCAGATGCAACCGGAAAGGGCAGGTCTGGGGAGGCCTATAGCAGCGCTTAAATTGACGCTCAGTAAAAAGGCAATCGCCTTGACAGATGAGAGGTGGACCAACACTCTCACGTGCAGGGTAGCAAAACAGGTTTGGCCAAAACTGGACCTGCGGCGCTCCAAGGCACTTATATCCCTGGGAAAACGAGATTTAGGATTGGTCGTAGGGATACTGACAGGACACTGCCTTTTTGGGGAACATGCGAGAAGGCTGGGTCTAGAGACGAATGACTTTTGTAGAAGTTGTATGGACGAAGAGGAGGAAGAGACGTTAGTTCACTTCCTATGCTCGTGTCCAGCACTATCCTACAAAAGACATAGGTACTTGGGTGTGTACAACATGGACAGCCTTTCTGAACTCGCGGACTTTGGGGTGCGAGATATTTTACGCTACATCAGTAGCTCTGGTTGGTTTCAGCGGGAGTAAGGGGAGATTGGATCCTGTGGTATCACAATGGGCCATTATTGGCCTAAGTGTGCGATAGCAGCCACTCTAACCTAACCTAACCTAACCTAACCATGCGTGGATGCCTCATTCAAATGATAATTTGATCATTTGTAGTAAAATGAATTCGCTGTGGATTTTGAACAGTTGTTTACACGCAGTGGAAAAATTGCATACTGGGCTTATACTTTTTCCTTTTATTTTTTTTATGAAGAGCATACCCAATAGAAACTTATGGAAAGAATAAAATTTGAACTGAACCATACTTCATTATTTTTTATTTGTTTACAAAATTTTGACTAATTAATTTTTAACCTCCAAATGTTTCCGAGAATTAATTATTAAAACCCAAAATACATTAAAACTCAAATACACATATTCAAATATAATTTTACAAAATTATATTACGCAACAAAAAGGTGTTGTTAGTCAGAATTTTATAATTTATGTATCAAGAGGTATTGATTTTGATGTCATTTTATTTGCATCATAGAGCTGCATCCACAGACGAAAATGCCGACGGTACCACTATTTGAGTGGTATTCATTCTCCCAAGTAATGTTTCACCAAATTGAAGTTGATAAATCTCCTGATTTTCACAACGCTCAAGAAACCAAACACTGAACTCTATTTTATTTTTAATGTGTTCATCTGTATTATTGAATCACTAAACACCGTGCTTACTTCAAAATATTTTACTATTTATAGGAATTGTAAAAACATTTGCGGTTTTCTTAAATTTGCAGTTTAAATTGTATTAAAATCGTATTATTTCTGTAAACACCATTATTTCTGTATATTATTTCTGTAAACACCATTATTTCTGTATATTATTTCTGTATACATCAATAATTGACATTAAATTCAAAACGCGGTTAACTTCATTGTATTTCTCATTAAGGAAATTTTTAAAAGTTTGATAACATTTTTTAAAGGAAATCTAACAAAAACCAAAAAAAAATTTCTCAAAATTTTGTTCATATTTTCTGTAAGGAAAAAGTTTAAGGAATTCTATTGGGGATGCGCTGTAAGACAGCAAGAGAGGAAAAACAACAACTTCAAACGAAAAAATGTATCTCGAGTTATATTGAACCCGGAGTAAATTTCAATGATATCTTTAAGAAAAATTATAAGAGTAACAACGAAATCGATGTAATGACAATAAGGATAGCGATGGCAACTTAAATCAAATCATCTTAAATAAACTGAATAGATTCTAGTGATACATGGTGGAAAACGCAAAAAGTTAGATACACTATTCAACGCTATTAACGAGCTTATGCATGGTCAGTAAAACATATCTGTTGGAATATCTGTATTCCAAAGCTCTTAAAGCTAAGATATTTAAAAGATCTATAGTGATTCTGCCACAACTCATTATTGTTATTACATCTATTTGGATCTCGATTGTATGTTTAATTGAACACCATATAGCGATTATTATTATCTTATATAAGCTAGCTGTTTTTTTTTGAAGCATACAAAATCCGATACCGTTTATGGCTAGGGTAAATAAATTAAAAATTATTTCAATAAATGTCAATAATATCGACAGAACACCGTATGAATCTAATTATATTTATCGAAACACACAATCCAGATGTTATATTGCTGTCTGAAACAAAACTCGATAAAAGACATATTTTTAAAATTAAGGATTATAATATAATAAGGGATGATCGAAAAATACACGGTAGTGAGACAGCTATAATATTAAGAAACAATATAAACATATAAACTTTATTAATTCATATATAAATACAATTGAATGTACAATAGTCGAAATTAAGCCAGACAATAAAAATTCAAAATTTGTAAGGTTATATATTTATATTAAAATTATGTAAACAAGTAGGCACATAAAATAAATCAGATAGTAGCCAGGAATGAATTATGTTTTAGAGTTAATAAAGAGTTCTAACAGAAAAGAAGGAATTCTATTGTTTTTATTATTGGAAAATAAGTTTCAAACTTAAAGATCAGAAGTGGGATATATGGATTATTAAATAGATTGATATTGATAATATACATATATATATAAAAAACATGGAAAGCGTCAGCGTGAAAGAATTGAAGGATGAGTTGGGTGCAGGTGGTTTAGAAACAACCGGAAATAAAGGAATTTTGGTTCGGCGATTGCTGATGAATACGTTAAAAAAAATAATGAAGAATCTGTAGGCGAAAATCATCGAGATACTGTTAGCGAAATAAGTGACACCCTAAGTTCAGAATACGTTTATTCGGATAATAATACAGAATTTGCAGATGCACATGTATATTCTGCAAAACGAAAAGAAACGTTCACTAACAATAGTTACACGAGATTTACGATTCGGGACATTATGGAAATGCTGCCAAATTTTGATCCTACCGATGAAACCGGATTGAGTTCCGATCAATGGGTAAGGGATGTGGAAGTAATGATGGATGTTCATGCGCTCGATGAGAGGTTGGTGCTGTTAGCAACAAGAAATAAAATGTTGAAGTACGTACAAAAGTGGTATGAGTCGGTTGTGGACAGGGTGAGAACGTGGCGCACATTCTAGAAAAAGAATTAGAGGGAGGCAAACATTAGTGGAATATTATTACGACATATTGTGCCAAATAGCCCAAGGACAGTTAGAAGATGAAAATATAATTTACTATATTATCATGGGCATGAACGAATATAAGCTGAGTTCAGCGTTATAGTCTATCAGAGTTAATACTCTGAGAGAGTTAAAGAAACATATAGAGTGGCATGTGAAGATGCACGGGAGTGAGGGAGACAGCGGAAGGAGATTGTATAATCAGAGTGATCATATAGAAACAACAAAAATGTATGAAAATAATCAGAAGAAACACGAGAATAAGCCGAATTGGATGAGAAGTAAGGAGTGTTATAGTTGCTTTCAACAAGGACATATAGCCACCAATTGTACTCAACCAAAAAGGAAACCAACATGTGAAAGATGTAAAAAAATAGGACATGTGAAAGAACAATGTAAAGTGAAACTAGAAGGGGATATATTGTATATGAATGGTCAAGTGGAGAATGAGAAAACAAAAACGGAGAAGCAGGTGATTGTGGCTACATGAATTAAAAAAGTTTGAATTAAAAAAGTTTTTTTTTTCTGAATTAAAATAAGTGTTTTTAATTCATTTTAAAAATGAATTAAAATCAGAGTTGAAAAAGAAATAAAAAAGTTCGATAAAATGAATTTAAAAAGGCATTTCTTAATTCAGTTTTAAAATGAATTAATATAAGTGTTTGTAAAATGAAATAATATAAGCCTTTTTATAAAATGAAAAAAAAAAATGTTATTTTCATTAATGAAAATATTTTGGCATTTAAATTTGAATTTGGCACGTAAAAATTTTGCAATGCAAAATAAGGCGTAATTTTACTTTACGGATACATCGGAAAAATCAGGTAAGGAATATAAATTTTGGAAATTTTTAAATGCGGGATTGTTTGCAAAAAAATGCAAAATTTTTCCGGAAATTTTTTTGATTTTCCTGAAATTTTTTTACTTTTTTCAATATTATTTTTTATTTTTATTATTGCTTCGTCAACCTTGCAGACACAGATCAAAGAGTTTCTCTCGTTCTTATCACTTCTTCTGATAGTGCCACAAATGTGAAAAGAATCCACTTTCGTATATATATAACTTATTGCATTTTTTCTGAAACCATTTTCTCAAAAACTATGCGGTAATTGAATAATTACGCGTTTTGTGAATTTGGTATACCATTTAAAATATTTTGTTTTAACTTAAATTTTGAACAGAGAGTATGCATGCATACATAGTAAAATGATTCTCACTTCACAAGCACATTTACACATTTTTATATTTTTGGTAATTATATTTAATTCGTAGTGAAGAGAAACAAAGGACAAAACAAAAATATTGCGTTATGTGAATTAGGTTGTCAAAAAATATGCGTTATGTGTGTAGTTGCATTATGCGAATTATTGCTTTATCTGAATATGCAATAAGTGGATTTTTACTGTATTTTTTTTTAAATGTAATTTTAATTCGTTTATATAACTTGGGGGCTCCCAAACCCCCGATTTGGGGGGTAGGGGGCTCCCAAACCCCCGATTTTCCGCAATTTGTACAATTCTTTAAGTGTCAAACTAAGTTAAAAAAAATTGAAAGAACTTCAAAATTCTCCTGGAAAAATTGAAAAATTTTCCCGGAAAAATTATTTGTACTGTTGAAAAACTGTTAAGATACAATCCTAATATCCAAATTTTTATAAAGATTACACATTTGTACGTATTTTGAATAGAATAATACGCAATTTTTTTTTTTTTAGTGAAAAATTTAGCTTCCCCCTCCTAAAAACTGTTGATAAACAATCCTGCATTTAAAAATGTATACTCCTTACCTGATTTTCCCGATGTACATATACGTAAAGTAAACTTTAGCCCAAAATAATGCACATTTCTGAGTATTTGTTAAAAGTCGAATTAAAATTTTTTTAATTTATAAAATGAAATAAAATTTGCCTTTTTTAATTCATTTTGAAAATGAATTAAGGTAGGTGTTTTAAAAATGAAATAGTGTAAGCCTTTGTTAATTCATTTTTGAGTTTTCTCATTTTTCTAAATCGTTTTTTTTAATTCATAATTTTAAGTTAAAAATATGATTTAAAATAAGTAGCAGATGTTCATACAAAAATCAACTTTTTTAATTCATTTTTAAAGAACTTTTTTAATTTAGACTTTTTTAATTCGGTACCCCGGTGATTGTTAATGATGAAGGACAAGTGAAAGCAATGGCGGTCATTGCAAAAATGTTAGTTAGTAATTTTAGGAAGTTGGGAGAGTAATATTATAATAGAAAATAATGTGTATAAGGTTAATTATCGTGTAGTGCCTGATAAAACAATGGATATAGATATAATTTTGGGAAGGGATTTTTTGAAAATAAACGGGATTAATATGGTGAAAATTGTAGACGGAAAAGGAAAAAATAATTTTGACATGGATATAATGAAGGAGGTAGTTAATACTGATACGGAATTGTTAGTGATGAATGAAGTGGTATTAGATGTAGGTGACACATATGAGACAGTCAGTTATAATAATGCTATTAACGGTATTTATAACGATAATTATTTGAATAGGAGTACAGATATCGAGGATGGGATTATCTATCATGCCGAAATAAGGTAACGAGAATAAAATAGTAACGTCAAGTCCAAAACGTTTTAGTTATTATGAAAGTGGGGAGTTAAAGAAAATTACAGATGAGTTATTAGAGTTAGGGGTTTTTAGACCTAGCGAATCACCTTATACCAGTCGTGTAGTTTTGGTTAAGAAAAAAGACAATAACTATCGCATGTGCGTTAATTATAGACCGTTGAATAAGATAGTTGAATGAATTTACTATCCCATGCCGGTGATAAAAGATATTGTCCAAAGACTGAGTGGAAAGAAATATTTCTCATCTATGGATTTACGAAATGGATTTTATCATGTAAATTTGAAGGAAGAGTCGAAAAAATATACAGCGTTTGTAACGGATCAGGGTCAATTTGAATTCAATAAATTACCATTTGGGTATACCAACTCTCCGGCTCATTTTGTAAAGTATATGCAACTTATTTTAAAACCATTAATAAATGATGACATTATTATAGTTTTCATAGATGATGTTCTTGTTGCAACAAAAACTCTAGAAGAGCATTTAAGTTTGTTAAAGCAATTATTTGTCATTTTGGCGAGAAATAACGTTAAGTTGAATGTTGGAAAATGTCATTTTGTTAAAACAAAGATTGAGTTCTTGGAATATAATGTGAGTTCGCTTGGGATTTCGTTGAACGACAGACACATAGAAAGTATAAGTAAATATCCCGTTCCAACAAGCGCAAGAGCCTTACAACGTTTTATTGGTTTGGTTAGATATTTTTGGAAATTTATAAGAAACTTTAGTAGAATTGCTTTTCCTTTGTACGAATTGTTAAAACCAGATGTTGAGTTTCTATTTTTGGAAAACACATTAAGGCGTTTAGTCAATTGAAGAATTTGTTAATGGAAAGTCCTGTGTTGAGTGTATATTCGATAAATCGTGAAACTGAATTATATACGGATGCCACAAGTTCGAGTTACGGTGCGGTACTTTTACAAAAACAGGAAGATGGGAAATTTCAACCTGTATTGTTTGTTTTACAGTAGGAAAACAACGGACGCAGAGTCTAAGTTACATAGCTTTGAGCTAGAGACATTGGCATTAGTTTACAGTATACAGAGGTTTAGACCATATTTGTTCGGAAGACAGTTCACAGTGGTTACTAACTGTAATGCTTTAAGGCTAACATTGAATAAACGAGATATGAATAGTAAAATTGAGCGTTGGGCTTTATTCTTAGAAGACTTTAATTTTAAAGTAGTCCATAGAGCAGGCGATAAAATGAAGCATATAGACGCACTAAGTAGAGCACAAGTTTATTGTATAAAAACTGAAGAAAAAGATTTGTTTTTGGAAAAAATATATATTAGACAGCTTGAGGATGAAAATATTCAGAAAACAAAAAAACGAATATTGAATTAAAAGTTAAAGGGATATGAGTTGAGAGACGGTATAGTAGAAAAAAGGGAAGTTGATTGCAACTACTGGTTCCAGAAGGTATGGTTGGGTCACTTATATATAATATCATGATAATATGGGACATATGGGAAGTGATAAAAACTGTGAATTAATAAGGCGACAATTTTATTTTGAGAAAATGAAGGAACGTATAACGCGACATATTAGCGAGTGTATAGTATGTATAGCGTACAACCCAAAACCTGTAACTAAGGAAGCGTTGTTACATTCAATAGATAAGGGAAATTGCCCGTTTGAAACGTTGCACATAGATCATTTGGGACCTCTGGAAAATACAAATAAGAAAAATAAGTATGTGTTACTGGCTGTGGACGCATTTACCAAATATATTAATTATTAATATATTTCCAACCAGAATAACGAACACAGCGGAGGTATGTAAGCATTTGTTGACTTTTGTTATTATAGTGTACCAAAGCGTGTAGTATCTGATAGGGGAACTGCGTTTACTTCAAAAGAATTTGAGAAATTTGTTAAAGAAAAGGGGATAGTTCATGTAAAGATTGCTATAGCATCCCCCAATTCGAATGGTCAGGTTGAGCGTTATAACAGAGTGTTAGTACCGTTTTTAGCGAAATTGACATATGAGAGTGAAGGACCGTGGGACAGGGTTATAGGTAAGGCGGAATACATATTGAATAATACGTTGAACAAAGCGATCAACGAAGTACCTTCTAAGGTATTGTTCGGTATATTGCAAAGAAACTCGTCCATGACGAATATAGATGGTAGGTGTTTAGATGAAAAGGATAGGAATGTTTCGGAAGTTAGGAATAGAGCGAGGAGCTCTATGGAACGGCAACAGGAATGTAATAAAAATTATTATGATAAAAAGGTTCATAAATCAGTAAAATACGAGGAAGGAAATTTAGTGATGCTGCGGGAAACTCAGGTAGTAGGTGTTAATGGCCGAAAGTTTGAAGGTATATTTGATTCTAGAAATATGCGGTTATACTCATGAAATAATGATTTACAGGACAAAATACAGCAGGGAACCTACGAACATTTAGAAGGTAGGGTTTAGGTTTAAACTACGAACATTTAGAAGATGACGAAGAAATAGAGTATGATAGTATGGAATATCTAGACTCAGAATACGAAACAGAATATTTAGATTAACATAAAACTTACAAAATGTATGTGAATTCAATGTTTTATTGAGACATTCATAGTATTTAATGTAAATTGAAGTTGTATATAATTTTAAAAAATAATGGCCAGATGTGACTTAAATTGAGTGTTTAATAATTATGTTCAAATTTATAAAAATGTAAATGTGTGTATAAGTATACAGGAATGATGTAATTAATTATAATATGTAATATGTCAGCGAGGTCGCTGAATTAGTCAGGATAGCCGAGCTGTAAGGTTATACATTTATATTAAAATTATGTATACAAGTAGGCACATAAAATAAATCAGATAGTAGCCAGGACTGAATTATGTTTTAGAGTTAATAAAGAGTTCTAACAGAAAAGAAGGAATCCTATTGTTTTAGTTATTGGAAAATAAGTTTCAAACTTAAAAATTATTCTTTGGAATTCCAAATAATTCAAGGCAATTCATTTAATAACGAATTTGAAAATATATCTAATTATCTAAATTTAAATAACCAAAATGATTTTTATGTTCTGGGTGGATAGTGATAACTGATAAACATCAATCGTGGAATAACATAATTGATGATACTCGTGAGAAAAAACTAAAAGAATGGTTAGATAACAAAAGTCAGTTCTTTAAACTAAAGTTAGTGATACATGACAAACCCACGTATCCTAGAACTAATTCCACTATTGATGTAGCATTTATCGATCATAGAATAAATCTAGCGAAACCCATTTTAAATACGATTAGGTATAACTTATGACAGTGATCACAAGGCTTTACAGTTTGAAATAACGTCTCAAAATATATATGAATCAATAATAAATAATAACACTCAACGACAGCAATATGGGATCTGGATAGCAGGTGTGGTCTGGAATGTGCACAAAATAGAACAAAATTTTTATAATAAGCTTGCAAACAATTCGGATCATTTAAATGAGATTTACGTTCCCAATAACAAAAACTTAAATAACAAAGAAATAGATAGTTTGGAATTAAATTCGTTGATATTAGACACTTTGAAAGAAATATCACCTCCGATTAACAACGCCAACAATCAGCTTTTAAAAAATATTTATGGAAATAAATTAATATTTAAATTATTTAAATGCAAAAACTTAGTTATAAATAAAATCAAAAAAATTAAAACAAATCTAAATTATAATTTGCAATCTATCATAGAAATCTAAAAACATAATAAAGCAAAATATAAGAATCCAAATAAATAAAGTATGGAGAAACAAAATAACTAACATACAATTAAATAGCAAAAGAAGTATATTTATTAATATCAGCACAATTTTCATTCCAAAAGATGGCATATCTATAGATAATATACTATTAACACAAAAAATAATTACGAAACGAAATTCTTAAATTACAATCAGAAATATACAATTAACCTAACCGATAGAAGGAGAATTAAAAATATCAATAATGATAATGTTGAAGTACTTCACACAACAGACAAACTAAATATAATAGGTGCCTATTTAGAAGATCAAACTAGGAAAAATACAGTTTCTTATCACGATAGTAAAGTAAATAAATTTATGAACAAACTACAACATCAAAAAAATTAAATCATTTACAATAATACTCCAAGTCAATTTTATAAACAAGAATTCAAAGTTGAACGTACATCTCACAATCTCGATCCAATATCAGTAACTGATGGTCTATGTACGACAGAAACTGTATTAGAAAATATATTCAAAAACCTTAACAAAAAAAAGTCCTCGGGCCTGATAGAATACCAAATGTCGCTCTGAAACATTTGCCTAGCTGCATGATAAGACAATACTGAATACTTTTTAATAATTTACGAAATAACACTCATTTGCCAATGAAATGGAAACTCTCGAAGGTAATCCCCATCAAGAAAAAAAAATAAAGGTGGAAAGCCATATAAAAATTATCATGCCATCACTTTGGGACCCGGGTTGGGGATCATGTAAAGGCTCATCAGATGAGGAATTTAATTATCTATTAGACGCACTATCGGTACCTCATCTCTGGTAAGGAGTGTTAATGGCCATTTTCCGTTGCAAGACAAATTTGATTTTCTTCGAAAAAAATTCAATTTTCGATTTAGATTTATTTTCGAGAGAGCACAACAAAACAAAAGAAAACACACATACATATACATTAACTATTACGACAATGTGATACAATTCATATCGGATACGTCATTGGCTGATGCCACACGGGGTATCACAGAAACCGTATTTTTCTTCGTTTCTTTCCCCGTTTACCTATGATACAGGTATTAATTGCGACTTAAACAAATTTTCGGTGCAACCACACTAACACAAATATAAATGAAATAAAAAATATTTCAAGGCCATTTTTGACTTATACATTTTAGTTTAAATTTCATTTTCGAGAGAGCAATTACAAAACAATACAAAAAATTTTATGTTTAAATATAAAATAAGGATTTAAAGTGTAATAAAAAAAATTCCAATTTATGTGTCTTTTAATTTTATTTTATTTTTCGAGTGTGTTGTGTTATGATAAAACAATAAAATAAATTTGGGGTGATATCGGTTTCAAAGTAGTAATAAAAAAATTGTCGTTCATTTTTCGCATGTGTTTTTAGTTTGCTTTTATTTTCGTGTGTACGATTAGTATAAAATGAAACAAACTTTTGTGTAATATGTATAAAATAAACGTTGAAACGAAATAAAACAAGAAAAATTCTGGTGTACATTTTTGGTTTACCTATATACGCAGTTTGCAGCTAAATTAAATAATTAATTATTTTTATTTATAATATAAATAATGAATAAATTAATAATTAGTTGTTTTTATTTATAATACATATGTGTAAAAATCAACATATTTGTGTTAATTATTTTCAACAAATTATATTGCATACGATGCGAACTATGCGAAGACATTTCAAAAATAATTTTGGTTTGGCAATGTTGTTACACATACATATACATTATGTATCACGACTAGTTGGCCTTGAAAAAATAATCAAAAAACCAGAAATCAAGTATGGAATGGGCAATGTCTCATTCCACACGAGATTTTTGGTTCTTTGATTATTTTTTCAAGGCCAACTAGTCACAATAGATAATGTATATATGTATGTGTGTCTTATTTTGTTTTGTCCTGCTCTCTCGAAAATAAAATTTAAACTAAAATGAGTCAAAAATGTCCTTGAAATAGTTTTTATTTCATTTATGTTTGTAAACGGGGAAAGAAACGAAGAAAAATATGGTTTCTCTGATACCCCGTGTGGCATCAGCCAATAACGTATCCGATATGAATTGTATGTGCATATCCACACTAGGCTAACTTCTATCTGGTAACTTTTTCGTTCTTTCCCCTTTACCAATAAAATCGGTTTTATCTGGCCCCGCAATTTTTTGATTTTATTGGTAAATGGGAAACAAACGATGAAGTTACCGGATACCAGTTACCCTAGTGTGGCATCAGCCTATCACATTGCCCCATTGTGATCCCCCACACGAGATTTTTGATTTTTTGATTATTTTTTCAAGGTCAACTAGTCGTAATAGATGTATATGTATGTGTGTTTTATTTTGTTTTCTTCTGCTTTCTCGAAAATAAAATTTAAACTAAAATGAGTCAAAAATGGCCTTGAAGTATATTTATTTCATTTATGTTTGTGTTACTGTGGTTTCACCGAAAATTTATTTAAGTCGCAATTAAAACCTGTATCATACGTAAACGGGGAAAGGAATGAAAAAAACCGTTTCTTTGATATCCAATGTAGAACGATCCATTTGCATAGTTAGTAAATGTTATCAATTGACATAAACTAATTAAAGGCAATAGCAACCGTTTCACGTAACCTCACAGGAGTTATGCTTCTTTGGAAAGTTATGTTGCTCATGATAAATTTTCGTCGTTGCAACTTTCAATAATTTTGTTGCAGCTGCAAACTGCGTATAAGAAAATGTAAACAAAAAAAAATTGACGAGACATCAATCGAACCGTGAGGAAAATTGAATTAAGGAGTATTTTTATTTAATCAGCACACACATATAACAAATATATTCTTATTATGATAAATTAAAATAATCACATTATCGAACACTACCAAATTCGAAGTAAATTTATATTTAAATTTTACTTAAAAATCTCTAGTTAATTTTGATGACATTTTTCCTGAAAAAATAATTAATTTCATAACAGTGTACACATGCACTAATATCAAATATTAAATAGTATCAATATAGGACATTGCCTTGTAAAATCACGTTCCAAATATTTTTTTCTATAAGACCAGAGTGAAGTTAGCTGTTTTAGTACAAGTTCGAAAAAAAACTCTAAAATCAACACAGCTGGTGAAAAAACAAAACTAAATTTAACTGTTTCAACTGTTTAGCTTAATTGTCAAAACAAAAAAGTAAACAAACAACGGCAATTTTTCGAAAAAAGTTCGAAAGAAACGACCAAAGTGACACCTGTGCCAGAAAATCGAATTACGGAAATGAAATAAGATAAGAGAAAAAAAGAACGTGTATGTCGTATATATAAGCTATTTAATTTATGCTAATATATTTGCCGCGTTCCATTGGTGTTAGCAAAGTACTTGTGAGTAGATGTTCAATGGAACGCAAATTTGTTAGTTACAAGTAAAACACAAGAAAACAAAAATTTTGATTGAGTAGTTATGAGTAGCTAGAAGTACTTGCGAGTACTTTACTAATACCAATTCAACGCGGCAATTAATGGACAAAACAGAAAAGTTTTGCTGAACATCTGACAAGAACTAAAATTTACATTAGAGCGACTGAGACACAACATTTTTATTTTACGGTCGAAAAAATTGGGGAAATTTTGAAATCAACAAAAACTAACCTTACAGTTTTTAAATAAATAACTTATAAATTGACAATTATTTTATATCGTAAAAATTAATATCATTTTTGAGATGAGCAAAAAATATGTTGTTTTATTATTTTGATTAATATACCAAAATATCCAATGACTAAATAATATTAAAAAATTGTTTATGGCTGATAAGATATGTTTTCATAAAATAAAAATAAGTTTATATTAAATAAGCTGTTCTTATGAAACAAATTATATGTTTGTATACCTATATACGCGTGTGATGTAAGTGTAAATGTGTGCGAATACCCATATTTACACGCAACCACATATATACATAAACCGACATACAAGTACCTACATGTATTCGAACCAACATTCACGCATGCCACATAACTTAACATGACTTACTTGGAATAGGTTTCCGTTTTCGCGGCTGAGGACGAGATGCTTGCGACTTTGCTGGTTCTAAGGCCGGGCTTGCTTCCATCATACTAATTTCCCATTCTAGAGTAATTACTCCATTACTTATTTCTATAGAGCTAAAACGACAAAATGTATGGCATGTACAAACATATTTAGAACCTGAGACAATTAATTAAATGTCGAATAAATACCTTCTTGGCATGGTAGTGTCCTTCAAAAAAGACAACATGCTACTATACTTATAGGTAGGTTGCCCACCTGCCGACCTACTCGCACATTTTTTTCGTTTCTTATTTTTGATAGGCCTTCATGTTCTCCCATATTTTTTTAATCTTTGATACCGCTTCGGGCTTACTGGTATATCTGTAACATATAAATAAATAATAATAAACAATTTATATTTAGAAAATGAAATTACATACCAGAATCTTTTGCCACCTCTTCCCATAATCGATATTTTAAATTTTTATTTTTAAAATTCGAATCATGAATGTTCCATAGTGCTGGACGCAGTCGAACTGCTTCAATTATTTTTTCTAAAATTAAATCACAATAAATATTAAATTAGGATATTAGATTGAAATATTAGGATGTTGTATTGGAATGTAACATACCGTTGCTGAACTCGATGGGGGTGTTGCGGCAACCGCTTCAGGGTTGTACGTGAGATCATCTGTTTCAAGGAAAACTAATAATAATTTAATAACTGTATTAATTTAAAAAGCGACAGTTAATAAAAGTTTACCTTCATTATCGAATGGTTGGCTATCAAAATGCGATAAAAAATGTTGTGCAGACTGTTGCAAGTCGCTTGTCGGTTGGACGATGACGTTTTCTAGAACCACAACTGTTTTGGTACCAAAAATATAATAAAATACAGTATTATTAATATTATGTTTCAAAGTAGATACAATTTATTGGGAAATAAATGGACGTCATAAAACCGCACTATTTTTACTGGGTACCAAAATTTTACAATAAACATAATGCAACTTTTGCAATTATTTCACAATAATCGGATAAGCAGCTTCGATTGTTTTACTACTATCAAATAATTCAGATTTAATATTTATAAGATTTTTTTTTTAACTTCAGTGCCGTTAAAATTACAGTATGACTATGGGTTTAATGTACTTTACAAATTTCACTTTTCACAAACTTGAATATCAAATAACTAATAACTAATTAAATTTATTTTAACTAAACTTACCGTATTTTTCCATTTTTTTAAAATTTAAAATTTAAAGAATTTTTGAACGTAAAACTTTTCTTGTGCTAAATAATAAATATATTATTATTTAGCACAAGAAAACTTTTACGTTTCAAAAATTCTAACCACAAAATAAAAACTTTTACTTTTCAAAAATTCTAAAAACAAAATAATCACAAATACAAAAGTTTTTAATCTCCTCTCACAACTTGACACTATAAAAATATGTCTACAATAAAATTAAAAAGGAGTAGGGTTTTTTTTTAGTTTTGCTGCCATAAAAAAATACTCGAGTTGATATTTTTTATGAAAAATTATGGCAGCAAAACAACAATTTGCTCAGCAAGCTATAATCGGATGCGCCATTCTCTCTATAGTCGATCTATATTTTTGTCTCGTTTTAAGCCTTTATTCCACAATGAAACATATTTTTTCAGTAAAAAAAGAGCGAGATAAAAATAGAATTTCGCCACGAACCAAAACGAAGCAAAAAAAATTTCAGTAAAATTTACTGGCAGTAAGCGGGGAAAATGTTGCCATAAAAAGTATGAAACTCAATACTTTTTATGGCAACATTTGTTTGACTTTATCACTCTAACGTAATTTTAATATGTATACTCTCTTTTTTTCGGTTTCCCAGTATTTTTTACTGAAAAAATATGTTTCATTGTGGAATAAAGGCTTTAGTTTTGCTGAGATAATATTTTATTCACTTGAAATAGTACCTTAATAAATCAATTAGAATTCAATTAAGTTTTCGAATTCCAATATGATTCGTATACGTATAAGTGTGAAAAACTTCACACGCATTCATAAATTTTATTGTTTTTCTTCCTATTATTCGTATAGCTTAGTACTCAGTTCAAAGTGAAATGAAATTTTAACGCGGTCTCCAAAAATCTATTTATTTTCGCGTGAAATAGAAATGAAATTTTATTTGGAGAATTTTTAATTTTAACGTATAAATTTCTAGACATGCATAAATTAATTTCTTTATTTTACGTAAATAATTTAAATTAAATTGACTTTAATTAAAATTTATGAATTTGTGGTATTAAAAAATTTGTTTTTTGCCAAAAATAAACAAATGTCAAAATTTCGCGTGAAAATAATGTCTCGGCACATTATTTTCACATGAAAATAATTTGGAGAGTTTATGCGCAACACACTTGGTTTTTTCGTTGGAGAACTGAGTACTACAAAACGAAAACAGAAATGAAATTTTTCATTTCTAATTTCACTTTGGTAAAATCGTATGGAAATTTCACGTGAAATCGAATTGCGTACTAGGCTTATTGTTTATAAGAAAAATTTTTAATTATGTACATATGTATATATTTTTTCAGATTGGTTGTGTAAGTACGAACAAAAAAAATATTGAGAAAATAAATAAACATTTTAACAAATAAAAGTGTGTTCATAAACAATACAAGCGCATTTTTATTTTATGGGGAATGGTAGTGAATATAGAAAAAAATATGTCTAGAAAATTTATTTATATTTAATATGGTCGCCATATTTTCATAATATTTTTAGCAAAAAAAATTACTATATTTACCTTTTGTGTCTTCCCTTTACCTTACTTTTTAGTATTTCAATTTACGCATACACTGTTAAAAACGGCATTTAACCTAGATTTACCTTAGAATTGGCCTACAGCCTGTGAGGGAAATTTTACAATAAAAAAATTTCCCTCTGCATACACTGTAATAATTAAAATTTGAGGGACTGACCTGTTTTGGAAGAATTTGTCCCTTCAGCTCCGATCGATGTGATCAATTTTGTTGCTGTTCCTTATTTTTCTTCAGATTGATTAGATCGATTTGTTTGATTTGTAAAAATATTCCGATTTCTCAGATTAGTTTTAGTTTCACGTAATTCAAATTCAAATCTATATGGTCATTCTCATCATTTTTGTTTGTTTTTGCAAACGTTATTAAAATGAAAACAGAAAGAAATTTTAATTATTATTTTATATTGATTTTATTAAATAATGAAATAATTATTTTATACAGCCATATTTTTTTATAGAGTATTAGCAAGAAGTGGTACAATTTCACATTCGTGGTACAATTTCCTTAAAGTAATTTAGCACGTTAATATTCCCTTCGTGTTGGTATTCGGTCGTTCGCAATATTCCCTTCGTGTTCGTAACTTGAATCGAAATAATAAGTAGCTAATAAGAATTTATTTGTATTAATCGTGTATTTTTTGACAGTTCGTTGATAGTTGATAAGTTTTTTGATCTACCAAATCTGAAACCTGTTTCTTATTTCAGATCGACTAGATCAATCTAATTTCAGATTTCACAATCTGCTCGATCTACGGATTTAAATAAGAAACACAGCTATTGTCTCTCTTTGTCTCTTTTTATGAATTTCTATAAAACATTTTGTATAACTTTTTTTTAAAACTGATTGAATTTTGAAAATCTAACTTCATCCACATCTATTATACAACACAAACATTTCAGTTTGTCGCTTTTGTAACCTGAATTTAAAGCATTTTAGAGTTCAGTGGTTAGTACTACTAAATTTTTTGTTTTCTTTTTACAATTTAGAACTCATTTTCACTGAAACGTCATTTTTAAAATAGTGTTTAATTTGATGCTTAATGTTGTAAATTTCTTGTAATTAATGTTTAATTTTAATCTTTTTGATATATGTTATTGGGTTTTTTTTTAATTGGGTGTGTGAATATGACCGCGCCTTTGAACAATAGGTGTCGTTACTAGTACTCCTTAGTGTACAAATGGGCAATTATCAATTTTTTTCGATTTCGTAAAATACGAAATCGTAATACAGTATGTTCAACAAGAGCGTGTACGGCATTACTGTACTTAAAACTAAAGGAACCGGTTTTCTATTGATTCCTCTTGGGCGCTCTAAAACAAACATTAGTTTAAGTGCAACTGTTTAGCGGATAACACGTTTGAAAGAAATGAGTGCGATTTATAAAAAACGATTTGAAGCGGTGTTTTTAAGTACACATCCGAAAGGACCAAAAATATCGGTTGCAAGTGCGCTAATTATATAAAAAAAAATCGAAAACATTTGTACAGAAGAGGATTACACATTATTCAATGTATAAAAATGTTGACGATTTGCCAGATAGAGGTAAAATCCGAACCACTACGAAAAAGGAGGATGAGGGCATCATGCAGCTATTTGATGAAAATTCTTCGCTTACGCTGCATGCAGCTGTGGCAAAATGGCGAAAAAAGAATACTATTTTACTAAATACAACCATACGAAAGAACATGGCTACGCATATAGAAATACTTTGATCAAACCACTGGTAATACAAAAATACATAGAAAAGCAACAACAGTGGGCGAATGAACATAAAAACAAAGATTTTATGAATATTGTATTTACCGATGAGTCATCTTTTTGGGGTTTTAATGTTAAAAGGCGTATTTGGCGAACTAAGCAAAAGAAAGGATTGTCCGAACTGTGTAGCACCTGCCCTAGCTCCTTGTATGGGGATGCTTCACCAAGCAAGGTTTTGGTGAATTAATTGTTTCCACACGGAACCTAAACGCACTTTTAATGAAAAAAAAATATTTACGATGTTTGTTACCATCTATCCTGAAATGGTTTGGAGCGGGGAACCCTAATTTTATATTGCAAGAAGACAACGATTCAAAACACCATAGCCTATTCTGTACGAAATTTAAACTCAAAAAGGGCATTACAACATTGGATTCGCCATCTCAGGCATCTAATTCCAATCCGATCAAAATTAATGTGCGCTCATGAAGATTAAGCTGAAAATGTACCACATAAAAAATTTGAGCGCTGTAGCGCGAGTGGTCCGAAAGATATGGAAAAATGTATCACCACAGTATGCAGAAAAATTGGTTGATAGTATGGACAAAACAAGCCAGGCAATTATTAACAGTAATGGTGACTTTAATATGTTTTAGTTGATAGCGCCCTAGAAAATACAACAAATTTTCATAATAAAAACAAAAAAAAATCGTAGTTTTATTTTTACTTAGGTTTTTGCCGTACACGCTCTTGTTGCACATACTGTAATAATCGATCCACCGCGCATTTTCCAATTATGAAGCTTTTTCTTTGGTCGTAAAATTGAACACCATGAGTTTGCCATTTTGTGTTGTTTTAGCTAAAATTCCAACCATGAACAAGTTTTTCAGGTGGACCAACTGAATTACCAACCTATTTTATTGTGTTTTTTATAGGTCATTTACCAATGATCGCCAATTTGACGTTTTAAATTCTTTTATGAAAAAAAATTTTGAATAGCAAAAACTTTTTAACTGCGCTTCAATATAAAGAGACCATTCAACATTTGTGGAATGCAATTAGAAACCAATTAGGTTTGTAATTGCACTCCACAAATGTTGGGTAATCTCCATATATTGAGGCTCATTTAAAAAATTTTGGCTAGGCAACGTAAAATAAGTTTGAAATAAATTAAACTAGTCAATTTTTATAAAATAATTGAGTAATTCACATTTTAAAAAGTAATTGAAGTATTTTATTTTAACAAAAAAATAATACGTTATTGGTCTTTTAATCACCACCTAGTTATTGCCACTTTCTATGCGAGCGAAAGGTGATATTTGTTTATACGAGAAAACCCCTCATTCCATTTTATTATTATTTCATCATTTGTTACATTAATTGTAAACTAAAACTAGTTTTTTGAGAAGTCGATCACTTTTCGCTCTAGGTCCAAAATATTTTGTCAGATGTCAGCCACTTTGCGTTAAAAGGCGAATACTCTATAGACACCTACAAGTAGGTCTGATGGCAAAAAAATTAAACTGATTGTGTCTATATGATCACAAAGCACTATAATTACTAAGAGAAATCAAGCGATGGGTTTCTTGGATGTCATTTTTTTTACTAGCGACGTTCTTCATAGATTACTTTCTGGAACCTATATTTTAACTTCCCACATAAACTTCGGACTACTACATTAACAAAATACATACGTAACAAAAACCTCGGTTTGATCAGTGCACCTAGAATACTACAGGCCACACTGCTTGCTATGTCATTAAATTTATGTCTACAGTTTTTTCTTTGAACTCTAGACGGCAGTCAAGTTCATAAAATGAAAAAACCAAAACAAACAGAAAAAAAAAATATTTTTATACGTATATTAAAAGTAAGGTTATGTCTTCTCGTAAATTATATTAAATGTGTACACATTTTATACGTGTTTACATATTTAACACAATTTAAAGTGCATAATTTTATAATAATGTTATGAATTAATACTTTTACCAATAGCTTTCTGTTAAATTTCAAAATACATTATTAAAATATTTTTCTTGTTGTTTGTTTAAAATTTTTTTCTTATCAATGTGACAGCAAAAACAAAAAAAAATCAAAACAATCTTTTTAATTTTAGTGCTGCCTATAATAGCCAAAGAGAGAACTGTCGACATAAATTGACGTCATATAGCAAAATTTTTAAAGCAGTGTGGCCTGTAGTATTCTAGGTGCACTGGTTTGATAAACAGCAAAAAAAACAAGCAAGAATAAAACTATTTGTATATATTGAGTGTAGTAGCAGTAGAAGGAAAAGAAAACAAAATCAGAATAAAATAACATGTAGCTGCCTGTTTCATTAGATTACATGCAATTTTAATCTATTTTTTGTTCTTGGCCATTAGCCTAATTGTATGTAAATAAAAATACTGAATGCACATACATACATACATAAATAAATACTGTACTATTTTAATTTTTTATACAAGAGTGTGTTATAATATTTTTTAATTTGTGTTTTTGTTTTTGATTTTTGGATGTATTCACTAGAAAATCATAAAAAAGATATTATTCATTGGTTTTCGTTCATTGTGTCAGGTGGTAAAGTGTGAAGTGTAATATTTTACGTAAACCATTCAAACTAGTGTTTTTCTTGTTTTATTATATTTTAGCAAAAAGCATAAATTTTTAATATTTAAAATTTAAATTAATTTTAATTTTGAAATTTAGAGTTTACCATAATTTTCTTTTAGTCGAAAATATGGGCACATTATATACATATTACATATTCGATTGAATTTGATTTTTTCTCTTCATCTTTAATATGAGTAAAACCTCGCATATTTAAATATTCCACTAATTATTCAAGCCACGAACTTTGGTTAAAAAATTTACCATTGTGTAAAAAGCGAATATTTTTATGTTCAAAACATTTTGAGCCCATCTGCTTGCTAAAACGGAAGCTTAAACTAACGGCTGTCCCAACATTATGTCTGCCTCGTTTGGATATTGATGATGGGGACATTACTTTGCAAATACCTTCATCATCAGCGACTGCAATTAATTTAAATAACCCAACCTTCATCAATAATTTAAATTCGGAAGCTGAGTCATATACTCAACAATTGAACTTCGAAAAACGTGCAAATACACCTACTTTACAAACCGATTGTACAATTGATGATATAAATTTGGAGGCTAAAACTCGAACTCCGCAATTAAACCTACCTGCTGAAGTTTTACCGTTACCAGAACTGCGTTTTGATCCTTCAAATATTAAAAGTTATCAAAAAAAAAAAACATGAAATCATGTCATTAACCGAAATCTCACAATTGCCGGACCCATATTTTGACGACGTATTGGAAGTTGAACAGCCCACGTGCAGTTATTGCGAAAGGAATGAAAAAAATGTAGAAGTTTATCGTTTTTTAAATCGAAAGTGTTTACATCGAATTAATAAACTACGAAATGATAAGTTGAAACTACTCAAAAAAATTAAAAACTTAGAGCAACAAAATAGACTAGCAAAAAGAAAATTCGTAGAATTTAAAAATCAACCTAAGTCAAATTTAAATAATTTAATTGCTAATAAAAATAGAAGTGAACATTCTAAAAAATTTTGTCAACTGTTGCTTTCAGACAGGTCAAAAACGCAGAAGTGGTCAGAACCATTTAAAATATTGGCTCAAAATATTTACTACCGTTCCCCTAACTCGTACAATTTCATGAGAGACATTGCGAATAACACATTGATGCTAACTAAGTTAAAGGAAAAAATTGAAAGTTTAGATATAACACACAGGCAATGGACTTTAATTTTCGACGAAATTAAGATTCGTAAAGATTTAAAATATAATTCAATTCGAGATTGTGTCGATGGATTTGTTGATTTAGGTGATGATTGTAGAAAGTCTGAAATTGGCAGTTACGTATGTGTTTTCATGGTGCGTGGTATTGTTGGTAACTGGAAAAACATTTTAAGCTACTACGTCTCAGAAAACGCGATTTCATCAAATTCGTTAACTACGTTAATACATACTAACTTGAGATTGTGCACCTCTTTAAACTTAACTGTCAGAGCTTTAATATGTGACCAAGAGTCCTTGTCAGTATTTTTGACCCTCCACACTTATTTAAATCCTTTCGCAACTGCATGCTAACGTCTGATATTGAAACGCCTGGTGGTATAGCTAGCTGGGAAGTTTTTCGTGAATTGTACAAATTGGAACAGTCATCTCCAACTCGAATGTGTCCAAAACTAACAGACAAGCATGTTAATCCAGGCCATTTTGATAAGATGAACGTCAAACTATCCACTCAAATATTTAGTCGAATCGTTGTGGCTGGAATAAAAACAGCATTCGAATTAAATAAGTTCTCTGATACCGCGAGAAAAAAAGTACCCGCCACCTTAATTCTTTTTGACAATTTAGACAAATTATTTGATTGTTTGAACTCAAAAAGTTTGTATGCTTTAAAAAATGAGGAGGATTGCGTCACATTCAAATTCGTTAACGGAATGCTAACTTATATGCAAACAATTAAATTAGTTAACCAAAAGAAAGTTTACTCATTTGATGGGATGGTTCAAACTATTCGCGGAATTCTCTCACTGCTTAAGTCTTTAACGCACGAGAACCTTAATATACAATATTTACTTACATCTAGACTAAATCAAGACGCTTTGGAAAATACGTTTTCTTTAATTAGATCTGCTAATGGAAATAATTTCAATCCATCCGTTCAAGAGTTTAGCTGCACAGTCTCTAAATTATTATCTATTAAATACCTCACACCATTCACGACATTATCAAATTGTGAAGAAGATATTGATGATAACATACTAGAAGTTATTCGAGAAGAAAGAGCCTTTGACAAATGCTTACAAGAAAGTTTTGAAACGCCAAATTCTAGCTCAACTTGCACAAATCATGACCAAAACGGAGAAAACGATTTAGACGAATATTTAGTTGTAATTGAAATCGAGGAAAAATTTACCGATACAGGATCATTAGTTTCTACATCAGACCCATCAAATAGGTATTTTACAGGTTATTTGGTAAATAGAATTTTAAAAAAAATTAATTGTGCTGCTTGAGCAATAACACTTTTAAAAGAAAACGACTACGTAGAGTGCACTTCTGAGCTTTTAATAAAGCACAAAAATTATATGTCAGATTGCTTTTGAAAACTACAAGCACCTTCTCAATCATTTTTTGAGCTATGTCGAAAACAAATATCTATCTTTGATAATTTTTTTAAATCGCATGCCCATATTGTGGGCTTGAAATGAAAAGTGGTTAATATTCTATTAAATGAACAGTCTGACAAAAGCTTTTATGATAATAATCATTCCTGTTATAACCATCGTGTGGAGTTGCAGAGTTTGATGATTTTAATACTGATCAGAAAACACTGTAAATGGCAAATGGAACGAGCCAAATTAAATAAAATAAAACAGGGATATGGACCAACTAAACGACAGTGGAGAACAGTATTAGATTAGATTAGATGTAAAGTTGTTATAAATAATAATTAATAAAGGTTGTTATTAAATTGATTTTTAGTATTTTTTATTTTTATTGACACCTATCCTATACTCGATTCTCATTGGCATTACAATATATGGGGATTCATATTTTGACAGCTTCACCAGCTGTTCCTGATTTTACTTCTTGCACATCATGGGGCGGAATAAAAATTGTCGATTTAAATTGGATTTTTCAATCAAATTCATATCAGTGACTATGATTTCACCACCATTGCTGCCTAAACCAATCTCGAAATTGTTGATCAGTTCACATCCAATTGCACCAGCGCCAACATTAAAATATCTAAAGGATGAGATAATTTGTTATAAGTTTATTGCCATCGCCTTATGAATCACCGAGTGACGCCAAGTTTATCCTGGAATGTTTTACCAAATACAGCAATTTTTCCATCATACCGGCTGTCAATCGGTTTAGCATCATCTTCTGTTGGACTTTGGTTTCTCCTTTGCCAAACACCCAATGGCATTAAAATACAAATATTGGAAATAGGTAAAAATGTATCTCTTCATTCTTTCTTAAATTCTTGGCCACTGATGCCGCCAAGACATGCGTTGATTGGGTCTAACTTGCCGAAATGCCGACACAAGTCTGTAAGAATATTATGATCTTCTGGGAATATTATTTAATAGAAATTGAGATATTATTCAAAACTATAGTTCGTATTACCTTAGCGGACGTGACGACCAAGTCCTCAAAAAACCCTTTAAATCATCTCGAATTTCATTGTCAGTTTTTTAAAAACTATTGCTCAGCTTCATCACACCATGGCTTTGGGAGGTATTTATTTATGTATGTATGAGCATTCAGTTTTTTTTTATTTACATACAATCGGTTAATGTTCAAGAACAAAAAATACAAGAAAATTACGTACAATCTAGTGAAACAGGCAGCTACATGTTATTTTATTCTGATTTTGTTTTCTTTTCCATCTACTGCTACTACATTCAATACATACAAATATGTAGTTTTATTTTTGATTGGTTTTTTTTGTCTGTTAAAACAAAATGAAAGAAAATAAAAATAATATTACACGAGAATAAAATATTTGTACGCATACACGCATAGTAATGTAAAAGGAAATTGGTTTTATGATTAAACATTTTGTCGTCATCTTTTTGTGGCACCTGTTGTTTAGTTTGACTTCTCTTAATTATTACATATAGTGCTTTATGATATGATTTATATTTTCATAAAGTATGTCTTGCCTTAAATTTCTTGGAAAAAGACTCAATGAGCTTATTTTTAATACGCTAGATGTCACTACCCCGGACATTTATAGTTCTCAATTGTTTTCGTAAGAAAGATATTCGTTACCTATAGAGCAGTTGAATTTTGACATTTGATTTTTTCGATTTTTTTTTGTTCATAATATGGAGGATTCGGAGAGTGAAGTCCTAGATGATAATAGTAATGTGATTTTATTGGTATAATGGAAACTAAAACAGTGCAAATCTATTTTTAATACATTTATTAAATTAAAATCTATATATGTACATATATAAAAATGAATTCCTGTTTGTTTGTTCCGAATGGGCGTCTCAGCCGCTCAACCGATCGCCATGAAATTTGTACCATGTACAAGTTGCATATCCAGAACCAACCTTATGGTATTTTGGAAGCGGCTGACCCCGGGGTCTAGGAGCTGCGGTACAATTTTTTCGAAAATTTTAATTTTCTTTAAATTTTTCCACGAAAATGAGTTTAATGGGCTGGTTATATGAAATTACTGACATGTTCGAATCCGAGGGGCCCAGCCCTGGATCAAAAATTAATTTTTACATGTATATAGATACAAATATTTGATTATTCCAAAATGACTTCTCAGTCGCTCAACCGATCGCCATGAAATGTTTACCATGCAACTGTTGCATTTTCAGGACCAATCTTACGATATTCTGAAAGGAGCTGGACCCCGAGGTCTAGGGCTGCGGTACAAATTTTTTCAAAAATTTTAATTTTCTTTAAATTTTTCCACGAAAATGAGTTTAATGGGCTGGTTATATGAAATTACTGACATGTTCGAATCCGAGGGGCCCAGCCCTGGATCAAAAATTAACTTTTACATGTATAGATACAAATATTTGATTATTCCAAAAGACTTCTCAGTCGCTCAACCGATCGCCATGAAATGTTTACCATGGAAATGTTGCAAGTTCAGAAATAACGCCTTAGCCGCTTTACCGATCGTCATGAAATTTTTACCATGTATATGTTGCATGTTCAGGACCAAGATCACGATACTTTGAAGGGGCTGGACCCCGGGGTCAAGGGGCTGTGGTACAAACTTTTTCTCAAATTTCAATTTTTTTAAGATTTTTTGAAGGGAATGACTTTAGGAAAGGTGTTATATGAATGCTCCAATCCGGAAGTCTGCCCTGGATCAAGAATTCATTTTTACATGTATGTATAGATACAATTATTTAAATGTTCCGAAATAGCGCCTAAGTCGAAAAATTTTAGACACCAAAAAGGAAATCTAGCGTGCGATTGTTGTACACAAATCATACCTCTACTATAATTAATTTAATTATTCAAATTAATTTTATTAATTTAAATTTAAGACAATCTTTAGGTCCCAAAAATGACGGCGTTAATAAATTAAATAATGAAATTCAATCGGAACTACCCGGGCCACTAATGAAATACAAATCTACCGACACGGTTACTGATGTGAATCAATCCGTCAATTATCCAATAGTTTCTTAATTCTTTGGAGCCACCTGGTATTCCACTACACATACCATTTTTAAAAGAGAGTTCACCAATAATACTGTTCCCAAATTTAGATCCCCCCCATAAGAAATTGTGCAACGGAACACGGGTTTGTGTGAAGAAATTGATGCCGAATGTGAATGAAGCAAGGATTATTACCGGTAAAAGTAAAGGAGAAGATGTGCTAATTCCGCGCATTCCTATGATTCCCACCGATTTGCCGTTTGAATTCAAGCGACTACAATTCCCATTACGCCTTGCTTTTGCAATGACAATCAACAAAGCCCAGGGGCAATCATTGAAAATAGCTGGTGTTATTTTGGAAAATTCGGTATGTTGCTTGCTCCAGAGTGGGAATGCCAAAAAATTTATTTATTTACACACCAAATGGAAAAACCAAAAATATTGTTTATCAAAAGGCTTTATAATAAAAATTATTAACTAAAATATATTTATATTTATTATTAACTTTGATCTGGTTGAAGCTTTGTAAAAATGGAGTATAATTATTTGGCAACTGGTAACAAATTCCAAACCAAAATTAATTAACTATCCCCACAAACAGGATGTCCAATAATATCATTACAAAAGTTCGCCTGGATGCATTAACGGAGGCACCCGTTACTGAATAGAGCTACTTATAATTTTCTTTTCATATGTGATTGCAACTACAGCGATGTAAAGAGAGAATTCTTGCATAACAATCAAGATATTTGAAATATGTACCTCCCGTGCAACGCCGGGTAACTCAGCTAGTTTAAAATAAAATAAAACGTTGTTTGTCGAAAGGATACTAGATGAGAAGCGAAGTAAAATAAAGTTGAATTAAAAATTACTGAAACCAACACGGGCTCTTAATTTATATGAAACTTTAAATTAACTCAAAAATAAATTCACACGATGCTTCACACACATGGTTGAGTCCTTTCGTCATAATATCAGCTAATTGATCTTCCGTTCGAATGTATTTCAGCCTGAAATCACCATTTGCAATTGATTCTCGAATGAAGTTGTATTTTACATCTATGTGTTTCATCCGTTTGTATTCTCGCGGTTCCTCTGCGACTTTACTGCACGATTGATTGTCTTCATAAATTGTAGTACATCCACATGCGATGTTTAATTCATTAAGCAAGCTTTGAATCTACTTGCCTTCAAAAATCCCACTAGCCAATGCGATGAACTCGGCCTCAGTTGATGACAAACTAACAGTGGATTGCTTTCTCGTAGACCAGTTAACCACATTGTCAAAAACTTTATAAACATAGCCCGATGTTGCGTCGATATAACCTACCAATGGTTCAGCATTCTCATATCTTTTATAAACCATTTTTAAGGTTTTTGTACCTTAAATGGATCGTAGTATCCGTTTTGCATAATTGAAATGTTCATTTTCATAACAACACTGGGATCGGCTAAAATAATTTGTAGCTACACACAAATCCGGATGAGTGGTTAATGTTGCATATGTTAGACATCCCATAAGTTCTCGATATGGTTCTCTGCAATTGTTCAGTTTTCCATTTTGTAAAGCAAAACCATTTTCAATCGGTGTCGCTATATCCTGTTTATCACTCATGTTGAATTTTTGTAACATCTTTCGAAAATATTCCTTTTGATTCATATACTAATTGAATGATTATTTTCGTCTTGTTCAATATGGATTCCAAGAAAAGTATATGCCTTGCATATAGGTCTTTCATCTCGAATTATCTCAAAAACAATTGTTTAATTTTTATAATCGTTTTTATATCACTACACAATACCAGTAAGCCATCAACGTATAGCAACACGTAGCATGCTATATCCATGCATGATGTATAAACAACGATCAGATAAGCAGCTTTTAAACTCAATACTTTTCATAAAATTATGAAATCGCTTGTTCCACATTCTAGAAGCCTGCTTTAAACCATACAACGATTTCTTCAATTTGCAAACTGTAGCTGTTCCATCATTGAATCCTTCTGGTTGATTCATATATACTTCCTCATTCAATTCTCCATTTAAAAATACACATTTGACGTCCATTTGATGTACATAATAAATATAATGTATCGCAATCATCAATAATACACGAAATGTTGTCAGTTTTGCAGTTGGTGAATACGTCTCATTATAATCTAAGCCCTTTTCCTGTGTAAACCCTCTAGCAACTAGTCTGGCTTTGTATTTGTCTTATTCGAAATTAATTTTCGACCTTTCGGTAAATCACACAATGACCATCTATCGTAAATTAAGGATGCATATTTTTCATGGATTGCATGCTTCCACTGTGGCCAATCTGGTTGTTGTTTCGCTTCTTTAATTGAAGTTGGATCATTTTGTACGTACTCCTGAGATGACAGAGCAAAATGTGCCGAGTATTCCCAATCACCATAATGTTGAACTGGCTTTCGTTCTCGATTGGATTTACGTAGTTCAATGTGTTATCAGTGCAGTCCGTACTAACACTGTTGTCTATTGACATATTTTCCTTATCAGTGAAATGTTCATCAGTTGTATTAATAGTACCAACTAATGTTTCGTCATTATTTTTATTTGTTTGTTCGCTTACGGCCTCTAAATCTGGTATTTCAATAATTTTTGTTTTGTTCAGAACCGATCTTTCATCAAATGTGCATGTCGACCAAGAACTAGTTTATTTGCATCCAGATCCCATAATCTATAAGTATGTGCCATAACCAATCATGATACACTTCGAAGATTTCGCATCCAATTTCTTACGATAATCCGCAGGAATGTGATTGTAACATATTGATCAAAAAATTCGAATGTCTGATAAATCTGGTTTCGTGCCATACTAAAGTTCTGCTGGCGTTTTATCGATAAACTGTTTGCCTAATGCAGACGTTGGACACCGATTTTTTAAATAATTTACTGCAAATACAGCTTCACTCCAGAAATGTACTTCGTTCTAGCTTTTTCTTGCAAGTAATCGTTCTGATACCGAATTCATCTCAGGATTCTATGGACCCGTATATATGATCTGAATTCCTTTTTCTTTGCAATACTTTTTAAATTCGTTCGATGTGTATTCGCCACCATTGTCAGCCCTCACTTTTGAAATTTTACAACCGTGACAATCCTCAACCAACACTAAATATTCTTTGAACTTTTCGAGTACGTCACTTTTTCGTTCAATACAGAAGACCATTGTTGCTCGCGTAAAATCATCAGTAAAAGTAAAAATATATTGAGATCCATCCCAAGCTGGTTCATTCATTGGTCCACAAACATCTGTGTGGATCAATTCCAAAATTCGACTCAATCGTAATTGCTTATTCGGTGGGAATGCCATTTTTGCTGGTTTACCATACACGCATATTATTCACAAAATTTCAAATCGGTGTTTATTTTTTTTTGCACCAAACCAAAAACCATTTTTCTTGAAATTAACTTTTTCATGTCGAAAACATTTAGGTGTCCTTGTCGAAAATGCAGCATGCTTTGGGACGCATTCGATTGTTGCTCACTTGAAAAAACGGCAAACACATCACAATCAACATGAAATGTTGTTTCGAACAATTTTCCTTTTTCGTTTGAAACAAATTGTAATTTATTATCAAAAGAAATGTATGCACAATCTTTGACAAAATTTACTTCAAATCCCCGATTGGTCAAATCATTTATTGAAAGTAAGTTGTGTTCCAAATTATTAACCAGCAGCACGTCATTAATCACTCTCGCTTTAAATTCCCCGATCAAAAAAGATTTAATTTTTATGTTGCCTTGCTGTTTCGATTTCGATTGTTGATTTTTCTACCTGGATTGTTAGTTCATTCATATTCGTTATTTCGCTGAAATAATGTTTGCTGTTTACCATGTGCTCCGTAGCACCAGTATCCATAATATGAATTTAATCAACGCGGACTATGATTCAGTCCCGATTCTGTTCCATACTTTCACTCGTTTTGTTTATACCCACCCAGTATGCAATTATTCCACTGTGTGGAAAAAACTGCTCAAATGTCGTACAAAACTCCGTACTACAAAATATCAAAGACACAAAAATATTGATTTTGGAGAAAAATAATTGTTTTTCTCTTTCTATTTCGCGGTAATATTATTTTCGTTTTATTTATAAGTCTCGATTGTATCTTTTGTTTTCAGTTTCTTCTGACAAGTCGACGTGCACGGTAACTACATAATTAGTTTTTTTACTTTAAAGTGTTGTGTTTCATTATAATGTTTTTCGATTTGTTAAAGTAAATAATTTTAAATTTAAATATATAATAATAATTATTAACTTATTTAGTGATCGCGATGTGCAAATTTGGACTAAAAAGGTAATAGAGATCTGTCTCACAATGGCGTCATCGTGAAATACATTTACGTAGTAAATTTTCAATGATTTTTTTTTCAAGATCTCAATATACTGGCGGATGCAATACAACGTAGCGGATGCAATACAACGTGGCGGATGCAATACAAAACTCAATTTATGAAATTTAAATATGTAAATAAATGTTCTATGTTTTTTTGTACACAAATAAAAAATAATGTGAATAAAAAATTAATATTTATTTTATTATATAAACGGAAAATTTTGTTTTATTTCGGATAAGAATTATTTTTTATTCCAATTGGAAAATATATACAAACACGTGCCTTTTGTTTCTGTGATTTTCTTCTCTTTTTAGTTGGGATTCACACCGACACCGGAATTTTTGTGACACTGTTCTTTGGCTGGTAGTACAAATTTCCGTGTGCTACACATGGTTCTTTCCATAGAAGCACTGTGGTTTTAGAACGCGAATGTAAATGGAATTCCGTCGGCATTGCATATTGGGTACTCTCTTCGTAATGGTTAGGATTCATGCATTCGCTTCTTCAAATTTATCATGCACATCAACTGCGCATATGAGATTCGTTTCTCGTTTCGTTGAGGTTATGTTTCCTGCTGCGTCTTTTGTATTACTCGATTTTTCATTTAGATTTTCCTTATTCTTAAAAAATTTTGAGAAACACATAGACTTTATGTGTCCTTTTTTATGGCATTTAAAACACACAAGGATTGGATTTCGTATGTGCATTGCATATGATTCATTTGATTTACCACTCGAGCCGCCATTGTTTCGTTTCTTATGTTCATCAATCAGACGACTCTTGACAAATTCCACTGTTAAATCATTTATATTTATCGTTTCGATCGCAGTAACCAACTTATCGTAGCTTCTCGGTAATGTTAACAACAAATGGCAAATGACGTCGATATTTTCCATTCTTGTACCAATTGATTTCAAATCACAAATCTTTTAATCAAAATTTAGAAAATGATCACTAATATTACCCCGATCTCGCATTTTCATAGTCAGCAGCTGTTTTCGTAGTAAAAGTTGTTCCGCAATGCGTTTTCGCTCGAACACGGAAGATATATTATCAAACATACCTTTTGCGGTCGTTTTGTCCTTCACATATTCCAGCTGACTGTCATGAATGCTTTGCACGATAATCGAAATACATGACTTCTCCTCTTTCTAATATTTCCAAGCAGCAATTGATCTCTCTCCTCTTTTAAAATATCGTTTAAATCGGTCTCAATAAATTTACGTAATACCTTTTCATCCAAAAGAATACCAAGTCGATAGTTCCAATTGGTAAAATTCGTACCATTGAATTGAGCGACCTTCGATGTATTGTTATCCAGAATAGAAATCATTTTCTTTATTTTTTATTTATTTTACTCGACAAAAATAAAATTCACGAACTGTTTCCTGGGCCCATAAACTGATAATAATAATGTGATTTTATTATTATAATGGAAACAAAAACAGTGCAAATCTATTTTTAATATACTTAATAAATTAAAAACAAAATAAAACGTTGTTTGACGAAAGGATACTAGACGAAAAGCGAAGTAAGACAAAGTTGAATTAAAAATTACTCAAACCAACACTAGATTCATACCTCCTCGCGGTGCTCTCTGGGTAACTCTAAATGAATCAGGCGGTGTAGGGGAGACGAGCAGGAAAATCCTATTTATAGTCAAGAATACTACATGTCAGGGCAAGTCATTGGCAGCCCAAAACCAATACCAAATCAGCATCTATACTCCTGGATAGGAGCGGCTGAAGCGGGCGTCTGTTTTGTATCAAGCGGTTCGCTACATAAATGTGTTCAAGATAGAACTGGATGCCTATTAAGATTCTCGCCAGTACGTAGCCCACATACGTAATAAGTGGGTTGAGCGGCAGGCTAACAACCTTTCGAACCAAGCAAAGAGTTACACATTAGACGTGCTTGCACTACAAGAGCTTAGAACGTCTGGGAGTGGGATCCAATGGTTACACTCTCCATTATTGGTTTCCTTATCCATCAGCGCAAAAAGCATCATATCATCAACTCCCGCCTTATCAACATGCGCATATACACGGTCAGTTTTCGCACTAAGAAATTTAACGAAGACAAATCAGATGACGTCAAAGATCTCTTCTTTGTCGAACTGGAGGAAGTCATCATAACATACCGCACCATATTAAAATTCATCATGGGCGACTTTAATGCAAAAATCGGTAGGAGTGCAGAAAATACATCGTGCATTAGTTCAACAGCCTACACTTAACTAGTAACAACAACGGCCAACGCGTCACCGACCTGCAATATCTACAACTTTGTTGTGTCAAGTACTTTTTTCCCACATAAGAGAATCCACAAAGAAACGAAGACATCGAATGATAGAAGAACGGAAAACCAAATCGACACGTCTTGGTGTCTAAGAGACACTCCAACAGCATATCTGACGTAAGATCTTAAAGAGGTGCAGACGAGGACAGTGATCATGTGCTTGTCATATTTAAATACAAGTGCAAACTTTCATCTATGTTCAATAGACAAGCACAAAAACGTTCGATTGAATGTCTGATGCTCTGAAACACCAAGCGGTCCCTGCAGAGTTACCAATCTGCTGTCACTAACTACTTAGAGTGGCCTAGTAACAACGAAGACGCTCCTTCTTACATAGGTGCAGTGGCACGCTATACAAATAACCATAACCACCGCAGCGCAAAATACTATCGGAAGAAAACCTCCAAGATCCCACAATGATTATATCGATGATCAATACCTTCTGGTGTTCGAAAATAAATGGAAGCTTCGTGAAAAATGGTTGGCTCGCAGTCGCAACACTAGAAGCAGATTATCTCCGTGCTAGGAAAGTCACGACTAAATACCTTCTACAAAAGAAAAGCGATCATATGAGATCGTGCATCGAAAACATCAGCTTCCGGAACTAGGAAATTCAAGAGACTGGTTTGCTAACGCCAGGAATCTCACTAAAGACTTCCACCCAAGAAGTACACCCATCAAAGATGGGAATGGAGATCTGACAACAAACATGGCTGATGTTCTCTCAGTATGGATATTATACTTTCAAAATCTTCTAAATCGCAATGACGAAGTGATCCCCATTAGAGCAATAGCTCCTCCAGGTGAAAAGGACTTTGTAGAATACCCCACAGTGGGGGAAGTAGACGCAGCTATTAGAAGATTGAAAAATGAACACACCCGGTCTCGATAGAACTCCTCAGAATTAATTAAACTCGGATCGGCTACTCTTGCAACAAATCAATACGATCTCATCGTCTCTATTTGGGAACAAGAAGAGCTGCTGGAGAATTGGAAGACTGCGCTCATATGTCCGTTGCACAGAAACGCCGACCATCTTAAATTGTGGAAACTATCGTAGTATTGCCCTATTGAATACTGATTACAAAATATTGGCTAATGTTATACTTGCCAGACTCATCCTTTCAGTCGAAAACATAATTGGTGACTATCAATGTGGCTTTCGTATCAACCGATCGACCACTGACCAGTGTTTTACCTTGAGCATGAAATTGGAAAAATGTTGGGAGTACAACAACATAACCATACATCAACTATATATAGACTTCTGGCAGGTATATGACAGTATAAACCGCGACAACCTATGAGCCGCGCTCATATGCCTGGGAATCCCAGATAAACTCGTTTCTCTGTGTAAATTAACAACGTCTGGGTCTGTATGTGGAATCGTAATTGAAGGAACTGTGTCAGATTTCTTTCAAATAAACTCTGATGTTCGACAGGGGGATGCACTCGCGCCTGTGTTGTTCAATTTGACGCTTGAATACGTAGTGAGGAAAAGCAACATCGAAACTTCGCGTTGTATATTTAATAAATCAGGCCAAATTTTTGAATATGCAAATGATATCGTGCTTCTTGGACGAAGACCTAGCGACATCAACAGTTTCATACCGCTCAAACACTGGGCAAGAAGACTGGGCTTGGAGGTGAACAGTGGCAAAGCCTATTTTTTATCAATACCCAGGAAAATCTCCAAGGCAGTTCTCGGAATTAATAATCATAATTTTGATAGCGCTGAAAACTTTAAATATCTCGAGTCAGTTATAACATCGTTGAATGATAAGCAGGCAGAAACAAAAGCCCGGGCGAGTTTTCCACGCCCAATCAAAATTATTGCGATCTAGACACCTATCACAGTCGTGCAAGCACGCGCCTTATAAAGCACTCATAAGACCTGTGCTGGTTTTCGGAAGCGATAGCTGGACCAAGACCTCTAACGATTGCAAATTGTTTTCAAAAGAAAGTTCATTCGTTCAATCTTTGGGCTAATTAAAGTCGCGAACAACGAATATCGGATTCGAATAAACCACTAGATAAAGCAACTTCATGGAGGTCGCGATATCAACTGATTAATCAAACCCAATCGAGTTAGATGGCTCGGCCACGTTACAAGGTCCCCACAACAACGAATGACAAATAAAGTATTCCATCAACAACCAGCCGGTGTGCGTCGTAGAGGAAGACCTCGACTGCGCTGGCGTGACGACGTCAATAAGATCTACGTATATTGTTGAACCTGGAGGACGAGAGCGAAGGATCGAGATGGATGGAGTACTAATCCCCTCATAGGTGTGAAAGCCAGAGAGAGAGAGAGAAAATAGCGAGGATTTTACGATTTTCGAATTTTATGAAAGGAAAAACATTTCATAATAGGAATATTCGAGGCGGATACGAAAAAGTACGATTCGACGTAATCGAAAAAATTTCATAATAAGCCCCTGCGGCACTATTCTGGTAATTCTCCGGGAATAGGAAGATAATTGTATAGAGTAAATACATTAATTGATTTTTTTCGGAATAACATTTCCCCTACGCCTACATATTTACATAAATTAATTTTCCTGAGCATTTTGTGGAGGAATTAGGAGAGAATACACAATACTAAACGAAGATAATGAAGCAGAATGATGAAGGTTTCTTAATCAAATGAGGAAGCAAGAGTTTTTTTTTATCTGGAGGTTGAAGCAGTAACATCTACGAGTACTCGCGGAAGATATATTAATAAATATTTTCTACGGACCGGGACTTCCGAGTTTTTTACAATTCGAATTGTCGGGATTAAAGTATACTTTTATGATAGTATTTTAGTAGTATGAATATTCATAGAACTGTAGATATATCCCTTTTCCTACCTGCCATCACAATTTTGTGGGAATCGCAAGAGAATCATGTCAAAAATTTATTTTTGTATGAATTTTGAACCAACATACACATTTATGCATTCCACTTAAATCGCTTCCGTCCGAAAAATAACACTATAACTATATAATAATAGTAAAATTATTCATATGTTATCAAAAACAAATAATTAATATGTTATATAATTTATATGTCATCAAATTATCATGCTTTTTTCAAAAATAAGTCCGATTTAACTAGGATCCGTTAAAGTCCGGAAGACATTACACCCTGTCATTTTTTACACACATTTACATTTGTATGGGTTGAACTTAAAGTGAAGCAAAAAATTTGTTTCTCTGGTAGGAAAAGGAATATATGGTTGATACCAAAGTTGTTGAAGTAAAACTTCTTTACGCACGCTTGACTTGGGGAGTAACAGAGCTCTCACAAGAGAAAATCTTTTCCTTTTGCGTTACAAGAGTGTTTGAAAATAAAACTTGGGAAAGAAAAATTTACGTTTTTACCTTAAGGGAAAAGTTAGCAAACTCTAAACTTTTGCTTTAAGAAAAGACTAATGAAGTTAGCTGAATTTCAAAATCTGGGATTTGTTTTCATTTTCCATACAAAAGATGTTAAAAAGCAAATAAGAACTAATTTATTGGTTTAATATATCTTAAAATTATAATTAACAATATACATTACAATTTTAAAAATATCATTAGTATGAAGATACATAAAACGAAGTTGGTTTCAATTTAATTTTATTTTGGTCATTGTGAGAGATACTCTTAAGGCTGTATGGTACTCATTTTATCAAAATAAGGGTTACGCGTAAATCACCTAGTGGCTACAAAAAATTAGCTAATGGCATAATTTTTGTTTTAACGCAAAGCTAAAGGTATTTTTGAGGGATTAAAACATGATTATTTTAAAATTCCGTATATTTAATCCACAATTGTTATTTAAATTTGACGAATTTTTAAAAAATGTTGCCATCTTACGAATCGTTTTATTCTATTTTTTTCCACCAAATTATGTTTGTTTTTTATATTGGCATGTACAAAATGATATTTTCGAGGGATTAATTCATGATTATAAAGATTAACATAAAAATAACAAAGATAGAATTAAAAAACGATCAACATCACTATATTTATCGATTGAAAACATGTCATGTACGATACGTCATCGATTGAAAACATGTCATAGGTGGCTTACTCAAAAATGCTTAGTAAATCGAAAAATTAGCGGAGACACAATTTGAAACTTATCGTTTAGTGGTTTTATAATAATAGGGGAGACAATCTCGACGGAACGGAGACGGAGCTACGCAAAGAACGCAAAATTAAATTTAGTACTGCATTAAAATTGTTTTTGCTGACAGTCTCGACGTACGTTTTTGACAAAATACATAACCTGTAATCTGTAAACAAAGTAATAAAGGGCCTCGAAAAGACAAAATTGAATTTTGTTTATTCTTTTTTGTTGAAATGAATTGTGATACTGAATTAAGAATTTATTATATAATAAACGAATTTATTTAACAAGTCTTGCTTAATTAATTTTATTTTAACGAATAATAGCACCCTCATTCATAAAATACCGTTTCAACATGTCTCTTAGCTGGAATGCATGTTTCGATGCACTATTTGAACCGACTCTTATTATAGGTTGCAATGTATTTGCACTTGAAGCCAACTCACTCCTCCATGTTCCTGGTTGAACATTGCCTAGTTCATCTTCCTGATCTACAAAAGTTTCATCACAGTAAGTATTGCTGGAATGTTGGTGTTTTTCACAAAGTTGTGGAGAGCTACTGCCGCTAACACGACCTACATAAAAAATGTATCATTAATCGGACATATTAAATTAAAGGAACTATTTAAAACCTTTTCAGCGTTCTCAGGAGTAAAAAACATAGTATTTCTAAGAACTCGCCATCTCGCTACCAATATGCCAAATGTGTTTTCGATGACTACTCTGGCTCTCGAAATTCTATAATTAAAAATTTTTTTTTCTGTTGAAAGATTCTGATTCTAAATTTTCCTTAAGAGGAAATGCTGGGTCTCCAACAAAAAAATGAGGGAATTTGATGGGAGTTCCAGGTAATTCTGATTCAGGAGGAAGTGGTAGCTGGTTCTGAAAAAGTTTTTTCCCAAACGGCGAGTCAGCCAAAATTCCTGCAAAATATATATATATATATATATATATATATATATATATATATATATATATATATATATATATATATATATATATATATATATATATATATATATATATATATATATCACTGAGGTATATATATATATATATATATATATATATATATATATATATATATATATATATATATATATATATATATATATATATATATATATATATATATATATATATATATATATATATATATATATATATATATATATATATACAATATATATATATATATATATATATATATATATATATATATATATATATATATATATATATATATATATATATATATATATATATATATATATATATATATATATATATATATATATATATATATATATATATATATATATATATATATATATATATATATATATATATATATATATATATATATATATAAGTTAAGATAACACAATTCTCATCGTCATCAATATTGAACACACAAACACGTGTTCATACAACAAGTTCGCATAATTAGGATTGCAACTTTGCATAAAAGTGTAACACTCAAATTCCAGCTATTTCAGCTATATGGAATTTTCCATAGAATTGTGCGCAATCAGCATTTTTAGAATATACAATATTTTTCATGTAATTAAAAATTGTAATAAAGTTTAGTTTTAAGTTTGATTTGAGAATAAACGGACGTAGTCCAAATAAAAAATATTTTTTTAAAAAGATTATGTTAGAATAATCTTAACTGGCGCCGAAACAGTGAGTTAAGAGAAAGTGAAAGTGAAAGTGTAAAAGTTCAAAGTTATTATACCCACGAGAACATAATAACAAAGACAAAAGTAACTAATCCCATGAGAACTTAGTAAATTCGTCTACGAACATAATTAAATACGGCTATACCCGCGAGAACATAGCTAATTTATTTAACACTACCGTGAGTGAAAATCGTACCGCAGTAGGCCGCCAGCAAATATAAACGCTAGCAGTTAAAAAGGAAAAATACGGGTCATCCGGATCACAAGAAGCTAACTCTAACTCAAGTGTACAACACCCGGTGTGCACTTTAAAGACCTCTGAGGAAATTCTAATCCTCAGACTCACAATTACCCAGGATAAATTCCTCTCAAATGAAAATCACAATACTGTAAGTAATAATTGTGTAACAAAGTTATAAACAACTTCCTAAAGTGAAAGTAATAACCCAAATAAAATACCAAATCGTGTATTAAAATTGATAAATAATAATAATAAAAGTATTCCGAGTAATAATTTAATAATTTAAAAGTGAATAATAATTATAATCTAAAACAAAATCATTTAATAATAAAGAATTTTTTCTGGAATCCGAAAATAATACAAAACTATAAAAGTTTTTAAATCATATCTAATACGAAATAATAATAATATGGCTGCAACACTAGACCAATTACAAGCCTCAATTGTACAATTGACCGGGGCACTCAATGCGCACATTGAGGTAATAAATAAAATGGAAAGGAGATTAGAGCGATTGGAAGCCAAAGAAACACCCATCGTTAACAATACTACACCAAACGGGCCAAGAGATGAAAACGATTTAAGGGAAATCAGCAAACTACCCGACTGTGTGAAGGAGCTACAGGTTTTCGATGGTAATCCCCTACACTACGTATCGTGGATAAATAGTGTAGAGAGCATACTACAGGACTATGAAATAGTCAAAGAGAAGCCTATCTATCGAGCCATCCTTAACAGTATACGACAAAAAATAATAGGCACCGCGGATTCGGCACTTGTATCGTACAATATATTCAATGGAAATTGGAGTGAAATAAAGAACTGCCTTTCACTCCATTATGCGGACAAACGGGATCAGCGCACGTTAGAACATCAACTCAGTAAGCTGACGCAAGGCAACAGAAGCATAGATGAGTTCTATGCAAACGTCAACCATCAATTATCGCTCGTAATAAATAAAATAAAAACGGAAAACTACAATCAGGACACGATGAGGGTACTAACAGAAATGTACAGGAATCGTGCTCTAGATGTGTTTGTGAGAGGGTTATCTGCTGAGGTTTCAAGAATGCTGATGATACAAAGACCATCAACTCTACCAGAGGCATATTCATCATGCCTGGAAATACAAAATCTGAATTTCCGAAACCTGCAGATACATAACAGAAATTTTAACAATGTAGTTGCAGTTCCTGTCAACCAAATCCCGTCACAAAATAAGTTCCAGCAAGAAGTGCCAAGGCCACTTCCTAGATTATCGCTGCAACAAAAGAATATGGGGTACAACATGCAGTATCAACAGCCATATCAACAATATCAGCTTCAACACCCGCAGCATCAAAATTATTCTGTAACACCACCACCAAGGCCAGTCCAACAAAAACCGCCCATACCAATGTCCATTGATCAATCTGGCAACACTAGGAGAATAAACTACATGAATCGACCGAACAATAAACCTAAACGAGAAAGAAGTCCTGATTCGCGCTTAAATCAACATAAGCAACAAAGAATCTTCCATATCGAACAACAAGATGGTGAACAGGAATGCCAGGAATACGAAGAATATTGACAACTACAGCGACAACGAAGATAAAGAAGAGGATGCGGATGAAAATTTCGAGGTAAATTTTACAACGAGTGCCTTTCAAGCATACCTTACATAGAATTTAGGACTAACAACAACAAGATCCTAAGATTCCTTGTCGATACTGGCGCGAATAAAAATTTCATAAGACCAGAAATCGCCAGAAATGCTAAGTCGCTCGACAACCAATTCAACATAAGATCAGCCGGAGGCGACATTAAAATTCAACAAAAATTAACAGTACCATTCTTCCAAAATTTCGGCAATAACATCATGCTAGATTTTTATGTTCTACCGGGACTAAAAACTTTTGACGGGATAATCGGAGATGACACATTAAAAAAATTGGAAGCATTAATCGATAGAAAAAATAATATACTTACGATAAAACCAGGTATCAAGATCCAACTGAAAGCCAAAACATCAACTCAGGTAAACAACATTGAAACTAAAAACGATCACCTAAGTGAGGAAACAAAATCAAAGTTAAGAAGGATACTCAATAAATACCTACCACTCTTCGGATCCATTGGAGACAAACCAACTATTGAAACAAACGTAAGGGCAGAAATCAGAACAACTACAGACGAACCCATATACACTAAATCGTACCCATACCCAATCAACATGAGGGCCGAGGTGGACCAGCAAATAGAACAGCTGCTCAACGAACAGCTGCTCAAGGCCTTCAAAAAGTCCATATAACTCACCCATCTGGATTGTGGAGAAAAAAATGGACGCGTCGCGAGTAAAAAAATATCGGATGGTAATAGACTACAAAAGATTGAACGCAGTCACCGTATCTGACACTTATCCGATACCAGATATCTCCAACACCATCGCAAATCTGGGTAACTCCAAATTTTTTACTACAATAGACCTTACATCCGGATTTCACAACATCAAAATGAGGGAAAAGGATATACCTAAGACGGCATTCTCAACAATGAATGGAAAATATGAATTTACAAGATTACCATTCGGACTGAAAAATGCGCCAGCGATCTTTCAGAGGATAATCGATGACGTATTAAAAGAACATATAGGGAAAATATGTTATGTCTACATAGACGACATAATTATATTTGGAGGCGAGAATGAAGATGAGCATTTGAAAAACGTCCACAAAATTCTAGATAGGTTATGGGAAGCAAACCTTAGAGTCAACCTCAACAAAACAGTCTTCCTAAAACAAGAAACTGAATTTCTTGGCTATTTAGTAACAAACAAAGGAATAAGAACGGACCCAAAAAAGGTGATGGCTGTGCAAAAAATGAGACCACCCGAAAATCTCAAGGAACTGAAAAGTTTCCTTGGTCTAACATCATACTATAGACGATTCATCAAAGATTTCGCAAAGGTAGCAAAACCTTTGACAAATCTTACAAGGGGGGAGAATGCACAAATAAAAGCTAGCCAGTCGAAGAAAATAAACATCAACTTAACGGACGTCGAACTGAAGGCATTCCAACATTTAAAACTGCTATTGTCATCGGCAGACCTACTGATATTTCCGGACTTCGACAAACCCTTTATATTAACAACAGATGCGTCGAACCATAGCATTGGGGCTGTACTATCACAAGGGGAGATGGGTAAGGATCAACCCATAACATACATATCCAGATCGCTCAATAAGACCGAGGAAAACTACGCGACCAACGAAAAGGAAATGCTTGCGATAGTTTGGGCCCTGGATAATTTAAGAAACTATCTCTATGGAGCAAAGAAAATCAGGATCCTCACTGATCATCAGCCACTAACCTTCGCCCTCAGCAACAAAAATAACAACAGTAAACTGAAAAGGTGGAAAGCCAGGCTGGAGGAGTATAATTACGAAATAGTATACAAACCCGGTATAACAAACAAGGTAGCTGACGCATTATCAAGGTTGAAATTGGAGGTAAACGCACTTTCATCAGCGAGTGATGAGACCGTACATAGCGCAGAAGAAGATGGTACGCACTTTAAAGAAAAATTAAATGAGAATGTAATGCAGCGAATTAGAAATAATCAAAAACTTAAGTTGCAAAGAGAAAATTTAAAAAAGAACGTGCCGAAAACATATGAAGTCGGAGAACCAGTATATACTGCTATCAAACAAATCCAAGAAAAAACTAAACCAAAATTTCGAAAGGAAATAGTCGCGAAAGACAATAAAGTGACCATAACAACCGTTTCCGGGAAAAGAATTCATAAATCCAACATTAAAAACTCACCTGCTTAACCCATTTATTTATTTACACACATATATCTTTCCAGCTGCTGCCTATGGGTGACAACAACTTCGCTGAGCATACACGAGTATGCCACACCAATAGTGTCTGTCAGACCAGGAAACGGAAACATAATTAGCGGAAATTTCAAAATTATTCACCAGATTGACCTGCGCAACTATGCGAACATATTGAACGATATCAAATTAGAATTGAAGGGAATCGATTCCACGAGCGGCTTGAAATCCCAATTAACCTACCAAATTTACGAGACGGAAAAGTTGCTGAGAGAACTCCAAGGCCAACCACCAAGAGCAAAAAGGTCAATCAACTGGATTGGCTCTGCCTGGAAATGGATTGCTGGATCCCCTGACGCAACCGACTGAGATCAGATCCTTAAAAGCCAGGATCGGATCATCGAAAACAATAATGAGCAGTATAAAATTAACACTGCCATAACAAAATAAGATACAAAAACTTCTTAGCCAACACAATGAAATACTGCTGCATCTGGAGGACAACACAAATGGAACCTTTCAACAGTTGATGTTCAACCGATTACAAATAGTTAAGGAAGAGGTTAAGGAAATAGTAAGAGCAGCGCAACTTGCTAAGGGTGGAATAATCAACTCCAATTTGCTAGACAAGGACGAAATTGCACGTCTAGTAACAGAAATTGAAACCTTACCCTACTCCAACGAAATCGAAGCCATCGAATATGCCGAACCCACAATGATCATCAAAAATACAACAATCTTATACATTATTGCAATCCCGAAAACAAGCAGAGAAGAATTCCATCACATCAAAATAAGGTCCACTATAAACAATAGCAAACAGATTCATTTGGAATACAGCGAAATCCTGATCAACCAACATAATATATATGGGATTATTGATAAATGCCAAACAAGGAGAGAAACCATTATTTGTGACCTAAGCCAGTTACAAGAATTGAAAGAAAGTCATTGCATCAACCAGCTACTGAAAGGGTTAAATGCAGGATGTGAATTTACATTTAACGAAAAGGAATCAATAGAACCCATAACAGAGAACACTATTTTCCTGAACAACTTTCAGGGTACAGTAACATGCAACAATTCAACCAGACATCTAAAAGGAAATTATCTAGTTCAATACCAAAATGAATCAATAGAAATAAAAGGATGGATCTTTACCAACAAAGAAACAAAAACATCTCAAATACTACCACCAGTATTGCAAACAAACATTACGGAACGAGGGATGAAGCTTAATTTAGAATACCTACATGGCCTACATGTTAACAACATAGGGAAACTCCAAAAGTTATTTACATACCAGAAAATAAATAATGTCACGGACAGTATTGTCATAATTACTATAGTTGCAGTAATTGTAGTTCTTATAATAAGATTAAGGAACCGCAAAGGCATAACCATATTCAAAACCAACGAAGAAACTAATCAACAGGCTGTACCGCTCGGGATGCAACCAGTCCAGCTGAAGTTTTAATCCACGAGACGCGGATTTTTAAAGGGGGAAGAGTTAAGATAACACAATTCTCATCGTCATCAATATTGAACACACAAACACGTGTTCACACAACAAGTTCGCATAATTAGGATTGCAACTTTGCATAAAAGTGTAACACTCAAATTCCAGCTATTTCAGCTATATGGAATTTTCCATAGAATTGTGCGCAATCAGCATTTTTAGAATATACAATATTTTTCATGTAATTAAAAATTGTAATAAAGTTTAGTTTTAAGTTTGATTTGAGAATAAACGGACGTAGTCCAAATAAAAAATATTTTTTTAAAAAGATTATGTTAGAATAATCTTAACTTATATATATATATATATATATATATATATATATATATATATATATATATATATATATATATATATATATATATATATATATATATATATATATATATATATATATATATATATATATATATATATATATATATATATATATATATATATATATATATATATATATATATATATATATATATATATATATATATATATATATATATATATATATATATATATATATATATATATATATATATATATATATATATATATATATATATATATATATATATATATATATATATATATATATATATATATATAATATATATAT
>OW052220.1:133812132-133920380 GCA_932526605.1 Nephrotoma flavescens
TTTCGTAACAATTCGCTTGTCAATCGAATATTATTATTCATTGTTAATCATCCGATATCAACATTGATCATATTGTTTTGCGTTTCCCACGATATACTAGTGTACGGTGCTTATGTTTTCCTTCCTTGATTTACAGTCAAATTTTTTTTATGTGATTAGTGAACAGTGAGTTAAAGTTCTCCATCATGAGCCATACGAATGAAAGTTACCAACCTCTCCTAGGATTAACTTCTGATGAAGTAGAAGTAGAGTGTCTGATCCGTGGTATAAAATCTAATACCGAACATTATAAAGATCTGCTGGTGGAAGCGTTATATGAAGAACTCACGAATTCGTCGAAGGTCCCTAGTAGGAGTCACGCGGTAGATTATCAAGAAGAATTTGATATCTGTAAGAAGCAGTGCATCTCTTTAAATGCCCTATTAAATAAATCACAGGATGCTTACCCTCGCCTAAAGGAACTCGGAAACCAACTTCGACATTGGAGAGGACGAACACAAAGGTTAAAAGGTTGTTTTCATCAAGACAACGACGTCGATAAAACTCTCAATCAATTTCGAAGATTAAAGCAGTTGCTTGATGCACGGCGGGAAGAATTAGCCGAACTACAAGTATTTCCCGTGATTACAACGAGTAGTGATCAAGCTCCATTGCGAGAGAAATCGCGAACAACAACAGCGTCATTAGTACCTTACAGTGGCGGGGACAATCAAGCATCTTCGGCAATATCCTCTATTGATTATTCAGGTGTGACATCTTTTCCTACACTACCTTCAGTTAATATTAACTATATCCCGACTCCCCAGCAGACCGTTACCACGTGGGTCCGCCAGCCGCAAATGGTCAGCTGTACCTCGACTATTGTACCAACGACAAGTCCGTCTCAAAGTTCAATGAACGAATTACTATATATCCCGCCAAGTATATCGTACAGTACTCCATCCCACTCGGTCTCGATAGCGGTGCCAAAACTAGAAATATTTAATAACTCTGGGGCTCAGGGACAAGGGCGGAGCAACATACCCAATACACCGCATAATAATATAAATGAAATGACTTATTCGTCTCACGTAAAAAGTGACCCAAAATGGAAAATTTCCTTCTCGGGACAAACAGGAGGTTTGGATATTCACGATTTTCTGTTTAGAATAGAATGTTTAGCTAGCAAAGAAAATGTTTCCCTGAATCGATTAGAAGCATTTATCCCTAAATTGTTAACCCACACGGCAGAAAAATGGTACTGGGTATACGTACGAAAATTTCCCAACGCGTCATATTTCCAACTAAGACAAGCTCTGTTGGATAGATTTAGCACCACTGAATCCGATCGTTCATTGCGGAGATATATCCAGAACAAGAAACAAGCTGAACGCGAGCAAATATCAGAGTACATTTTAGAAATGGAGACTCTTAATGGGAGACTTATAAGACCGTTCTCGGAAACGGAATTGATTGAAATAATCCGCGATAACATGGGCGTTAAATACCAAGAAGCCACCTTAGTTGCTCCGTTCTTTACCACGGATGAACTTCGAGTAATTTGCGAACGATATGAGAAAGTATGGGCCCAGAAGGCTAGACATATTGGAAGTGCGACGAAAACTGTGAGATTTGTTAATGTTAATGAGATAATTGATGATGGTTTTATGGAAGGGTCCCAAAACCGTACTTTTACGAGTCCGTCATCCTATGATGAACCACCGCAAGCGACGTATTCGCAAGAACCGCATCTCGAGGCAATCCATACGCCAAGATACAATACAGAACGGAAAAATACAAGACAAACCCCCTTACCTTCAAGTTACTTGCTATGTTGGAACTGTCGCGATATGGGACATAGGTATCAGGACTGTGTCTTGCCTCCTCAAGGGATATTCTGCTACGGATGTGGTAAGAGCGGGATGATTAAGCCTCAATGTCCTAATTGCACCAAGTTTAGGCCGGGAAACTCTCCGCCGGGCGTGAGCCATTCGGGATCGACACGACCGGTACAACTTATCTCCCGACTAGTTCAATCCGAGAAACAATCAACACCCACAATGGAAAGTTCGGCGACGAATACCGAGCCTCCCAGTCAATATTAACTTTAAAAGTACCTAACGAGTCAGAGCGGGAAGCGTCCGCGGGTACGCATTCACCCATTGCGATTAACTCAAGTACAATTGTAGAATCTACTACCCACTCTGAGAAAACAATTTCCAAACCCAAACAAATCAGTAAAAGACGAATGCGATCCTATCAATATTTTAAATTCCGTAAAAACTTCAAACGGGCGTGCGCAGAAACCACCATCTCCTTGCTAAACGATCCACGACCCTATCTTACCATAAATATTTCCGGCTATGACGTTCGTGGGCTCTTAGATAGTGGGGCGTCAATCAGCATCCTTGGAAAAGATTCAATATCTCTTCTCAAGACCTTAGGTATCTCTTATAGAAAACTAACCTCAGTAGTAAAAACCGCGGATGGAACTAAGAACGATATAATCGGTTACATTGAAGTGCCCGTAAAATACAACGAAATGTGTCACACGATCCGGTTTTACATAGTCCCTACTTTACAAGGTCGCGTATATCTAGGTATTGATTTTTGGGCTGCGTTTCACATCGCACCACATCTCCTTGATTCCATGGACATTAACAGTAGTGTTGATTCTGAACAACATTTGCTTTCCCATTCGCAAAAACAGGAGTTTGAGAGTATTTTAGCTGAATATCCGTCATATGAACGAGACGGATTAGGACACACCTCACTCATAACTCATCACATAGATGTGGGGAACTGTGCCCCAATTAAGCAGAGACACTATTCGGTATCCCCCGCTATACAGCAGCTTATCTATAAAGAATTGGATCGTATGCTGGAAATGAACGTTATCGAAGAAAGCACTAGTTCATGGTCGTCCCCGATAGTACTAGTTCGAAAACCTAATAAAGTCCGGTTATGCCTAGACTCCAGGAAGGTCAATGCGGTAACAAAAAAGGACGCTTATCCACTGCCATTAATTAATGGGATACTCGGCCGATTAAACGATACTACGGTTATCTCCAGCATTGACCTCAAGGACGCCTTTTGGCAAATACCGTTGGCCAAAGAATCACGAGACAAAACTGCCTTCACGGTGCCCGGTCGCCCACTTTACCATTTTCGTGTCATGCCGTTTGGGTTATGCAACTCTCCGCAAACGTTATGCCGACTAATGGATAAAGTGGTACCGTATCCCCTGCATTCCAAAAATTTTCGTATACCTCGATGACCTGCTGGTTACCTCCTCTTCCATCTCGCAGCACCTGGATTTACTTAAGCTTGTGGGTAATCGGCTGAAACAAGCCGGCTTGACAATAAACCTATCAAAGAGTAAATTCTTTATGAAAGAAGTGAAGTATTTGGGGTTTATTGTAGGTAACGGCGGTTTAAGAACAGATCCGGAAAAGGTAGAAGCAATACGAGATTTCCCAACTCCGACCTCCATTAAACAGACTAGACGGCTACTAGGAATGACAGGATGGTATCATAGATTCATCCCTAACTATGCCGATACCACCGCACCGATTACGAACCTGTTAAAAAAGAACACAAAGTTTACCTGGACTCACGAAGCGCAATTGGCTCTCGACAAATTAAAATACCTGCTAACTACCGCTCCAGTTCTCGTTAATCCGGATTATTCTATACCGTTCTTTATTCGATGCGATGCGTGTAAATTTGGCGTAGGAAGTGTATTGTATCAACTGGATGAAAATGGGCATGAACGACCTATCGCGTTCATGTCGAAAAAGTTAAATCATGCCCAGAGTAACTACTCAACCACTGAGCTAGAGTGTTTAGCGGCTGTTTTGTCAGTAAAAAAATTTCGACCTTATATCGAAGGCTATCGCTTTACAATCATTACTGACCACTCTAGTCTCAAGTGGCTAATGACCCAGACTGATTTGAACGGAAGATTGGCCCGGTGGAGCCTGAAACTCCAAGCTTATGATTTTGAGATTCAGCACCAACGCGGTTCCCAAAACATAGTCCCGGATACACTTTCTCGGCTTTACAGTGAAACCATTTCGATAGCGGAAATAGATCTTGGATCAGTAGCGTTTAATGATTCGAACTACGTACAACTTCGGAACAAAATCCAAGCTGGACCTACAAATTACCCAATGTTCCAAGTGAAAACCGATAGAATTTATATTAAAATTTCAAGTAAATTAGACCCAGTTCTAAATGATACGCCGGAATGGAAGATCTGGATACCCCAAAGTATGACGGATGATCTAATTAAGCGACATCACGATGATCCGTTAGCGGCCCACGGTGGCATAGCGAAGACGTTAGAGCGCATACGTCGTAAATATTATTGGCCCGGAATGAGGAAACAGATTTACACCTATGTGACGAATTGTACGATTTGTAAAATGACTAAAAGTACTAATACGGTATTGAAGCCTCCCTTGGGACAGACGGTGTTCGCCGAACGACCGTGGGAGCGAATTTATATAGATTTGATGGGGCCTTATCCGCGCTCTCGATCGGGAAATACATTTGTCTTGGTGATACTGGATCAGTTTACAAAATTTGTACTGCTTAAACCCCTTAGTTCAAGCACCACGAATAAAATCATTGCGTATTTAAAGAATGAAGTTTTCCTCCTGTTCGGGGTGCCAGAGCAGGTTCATTCGGATAATGGGGTACAGTTTGTCAGTAAAGCGTTTGAACAGCTGTTAAAAGAATTTAATGTGCAGCATTGCAGAACGGCTTTATATTCGCCACAGGCCAATGCCTCGGAGCGGATCAATAGATCAGTGATAGCCGCAATCAGAGCATATATCAAGTCAGACCATAAAACCTGGGATAACCACTTACCCGAAGTAGCTTGTGCCTTGAGAACTGCCATCCACCAATCCACCCAGTTTTCCCCATATTTCCTAATGTTTGGGTATAATATGTTAACGGACGGAAAATCATATAAACTACTTAGAGAAGTTAAATGTTTAAACGAAGATATCGAATATCTACCAATGAACGATCGCTTATCCATAATCCACAGTTCGGTAACTCGAAATCTTCGAGCCGCTTTTAAATCCTATGCTGCCAATTATAACCTTAGAACCAGACCAGTTATCTATAATCCGGGACAACATGTTTATGTACGTCAACATCCTATGAGCGACGCTTCTAAAAACTTTTGCGCCAAATTCTCACCTAAGTTCGTTCGAGCGGTGGTGACAGAGAGAGTTGGTAACGTTTACTACAAATGCATGGAGGAATCTGGTAAACCCATTGGAACTTTTCACGCAAAAGACATAAAATTGTGACTATTTAAAAATTAAAGAAACTCAGATGCGTCGATGGTTTCTATCGTTCGTCGACGATCTGTCCTGTAACGATCGCGCATGGCACGCTGTATTTTTGCTTATAGATTTTCTGTTTATGTTTTGAGTGAAATTATATGATCAATGTGGATGTTACAATTATTGTATTGGTAAATTTTAGAGAAGCGGTATATAATTATATAACCGGTCGGTTAGGATTCCCCTACCAAATTTAAACTGGCGATTTGTCAAGTAATTTGTAAAAGAGAGGAAGGTAGGCAGTTGATTTTTGATCGTAATCGTGAACACCTGAAAATTTCCTTGAATACAAAAAAAAAAAAGTGATAAGTTATAAAGAAAAAAAAAATATATTAATCGAACTAATTGGAAAATAATTGCCATTGGTGAAAAATATAAACTATTCGGGATAGATTTATTAGCGGTTGGTAGTCGAATTGGCTACGATTTGTGATTCAGATCGGTACTATCAGTGTATATGAATTTTTTTAAAGTAAATTAAAGTAATAAAACCTTGAAGAACAAATTGTAAACGAATGTGAAAAAAAACTGTTTTGCAATTAGTAGTACGATCAATGAAAATTTTGTAAACATTGTACTAGATATTATAAAAAAAAAAAAGATTTATTTACCCGAAATATTGATAATAAAGATTTAAATCCATTAATAATAAAAAAAAAAAAAAAAATATAAAAACTAAACAAAATCAAATTATTTGAAATTGATTCCTGTGATTGCGGTTACATTCCGGACGGAAACTTTGGTTACTGGCCTTACGGTTTCTTTGAAAGCAGCATTCGCCTAAACCTCGAGCATTAAAAAAAGTGAGAGCCAGGATTTGTAGATTGCTGATGTATTGGTCGACCTCGGGGATAGCGAATTCCGCGGAATATCAGTAGTGCCAGGGCGTACGAGTATAATTTTATCGTGAGCTGCTCAACGGTAAACTCGCAACGGTATTAACTTATAACAACCTTATGGAACGAGGAACGACACAGCCATTACATTGTATATATTTATAACTGTAAGTAATTAAGTTTCACATTCGTAAAGTTTCTAGATTTTTTTTTATTGCAATTTTCTTTGGGATCTCATAAAACCATTACCTGTAAAATCCATACACGATATTACGGTCTTGATTTGGTTGAAAAGGGCCACAATTTTGCGCAAATAAGAGTTTAGTGGCAATTATTATATTTTTTTTTGATTTCGAATAACATGAAACGATCACGGCCAACATGCTAGAGTAGAGTAAATTGTAGGTTGGTGATGAGGAGTTAAGGTGACCACAAAGATGCCGAATGTACAACGAACCAGGTGTAATATAGTTTCGATCCGATTTTATCCCGTGTTTTCGACGAATGAGCCCTAATCCGGCGAGTACTACCCCTCGTAAACCAATCAGTAAAAATCACCTGGAAAGTCGAAAATAATGGATCGTTACAATATATTTAAAATGTTGATAGAATATATATTAATATTTACATATTATTAATAATATTTATGTTAAAAATATATTTTTTTATGACAAAAGTACATGAAAATATAATATGTATAGTATTTTTTTAGGTGTACAAATTTATTCCAACATAGACATAAAGCAATAGACTATATGTTAAGCTAAAAATCGATTCGTTGTCATCAGAACAAAATGGTTGATTGTGTTATTTTACGGGAAATACTTATTAAAATTTATAAATAAAAGCTTCTGTATCGATTTTGAGGAGGACCATCTACCTTTATCAGGGAGGCCGCTCTATATTTATGAGGTTATGAATGAAAACTAGACATTTTGATTTAAATACTAATAAATTAGTTTATAACATTTCTTTTAAGCTACGCTGCTCCTTTGTAACAAAAATATTCGTCGGTCATATCCCAACATAATTTTAAAAATTTGTATATTTAAAATTAAAAACGAACTTTTGTAATGTCTAAAAAAATTATTTTATTGGGAGGAATGTTTTATTTCTTATAAATTTAGCATTTCATGTGAAACATCTTGAAACAATTAGGTAATTCTGTTGTGTTTTAATTTACTTACATTATTCTTAAATACAAACCTGCTAGACGATTGCTCATACTGAAATTTTACTAAATATTTTTAGAAATAAAACATTAAAACTAAATTTCATTATTTATTTATTTAACCCAAATTCAATTGGTAAAAAACTAAATTTAAGAAAAAATTTGTAATTTTGGTAATTTTTATATTACATAAATGTATGTAAAAATGTATTTTAAATCTGCATCAGTTCCAGTCACAGTGTCCGCTTTGGTTGCGATTCTTGTTCTTCTTAAGTTTGAGTTGATTTATTAGGTACGCGAACATCGGAAAATCCTTCACCACATCCTCTGAGATTGGTAGGGCCAGTCAATTGCCATAAACATTTCCCTTTCATAGTTTGGATATGGGCACGAGTTATATTCCAAGGAGCAACTGTTACTTCATCGTCTAAATTAGTGCTGCGTTCGGCCGCAATCATACTAAAATAAGCACAACATTGTTCCGGAGAAACCATGGCCCGAATTTCCTTGTCCGACGGTAAACGAAACTCTTGTTTAATAACCCACCAAGCAGTGTGAGTGAATGCCAGTCCTCTTGAAATCGACACATTGTTTCAAACGTTTTCAAATACTGCTTTCAGAATGATCAGGAACTGCATTTTTGTGTCATGCATTCGAATCTGACGTGGATTATCCCGACTTTTCTAAAACAATCGATATATAAAAACATGAAAAAAATCTCGAACAAAATTATTGGCTCATTTTGAATTTGGCGCTAGAACTTCATATAAAGAGCATCTTTGCCCAACCGTAAACACCGCATCAATCTTCCAAATATACGGTACATATTTTGTCCTTGTGCGTATAATTGTAAAATCTTGCAGAAATATTTGATGCGGATAAATACGTACTCAATACATGTTATTTTCAACAGCCTGTAATTGTCCAGATTGGAGAAAAAGGGGCGTGTGTGAGCAAGCGCAACTTCACCATAGTTAAACTCTAGAGGACCCGAATCTTTCCCTTTTCGAACACATGGCGATGGGCTATCTTCGGCAAGAACATTAATTACGTCTCAAGCAATATTTTCGATTTTGTTTACATCTGGATGAAGGATTTTGATTTTTCTTGGTAGCCTTGTAGTTTTTTGTATCTGTAAAATAACAATTATAAATACCATTGTCATTTATGAGACAGGACCTATTGTTTTAGCTATAGGCATACCTTTTCCTGGTTGGCGAAAACCACCAGCAGTTCTTGATCCCCTCGAAAGTAGTAATCGCAACCAACTGCATTTGTTTTAGAATTTACTTTCTGATTAACTTTATGGTTAATATCATTGCCAACCCAAACAACGTCCACTTCCCAATGAAATTGAGAGACTATTAAATACGCATCATCCTTAATATCGTTTAGATCTGGTTGTGGTTCTTTTTTATCGATGATGGCCGCTCGAATTTTTCTTTCTACTTAAGCCCATAATTTAACGGTCATCCAATTCAGTAGCCTCTAACATATCATACCAACCTTGAGCTGGAACAAGACGGCAATCGGCTACTTTAGGTTTATTGTCGCCTGATTCGTCATATTCTGGTTTCTTTTATTCAGAGTCGCCATCTTTCATTATCCGATGCATAAAGCTCTTTTGGTGAATCCGGGGCATAATTGCACATCCAGCCTCGATATCTGCGCGCTTCGTCGGTGTGACTTGTCGAATCAGGGCTGTCGCGGTACTATAAATAAATATAAGTGGGAACATTTTAAACATACAGAAATAAAAGTTATTTCCTTATGGTTACACTCACTAGACTGCCGCTTTCTTCCACACTTTGCAAGGACCAAACAATCGTGAAAATATCAAAACATTGTCTTGACGAAAATCCGGAAATAATTCCCTTACATCAATGTTAGCATATTTTGAGGGAAGCGTAGCAGCAAGTGGTGTATTCAACTTTTTCTTTCTTAGTTTCAAAGAAATTGTATAGTTATAAAATTTTAATAATCAGCTCCATGAAAATATTTACCTTGGTTACTTGAATTTACAGATACCCCACTTGGAGACGGCATCAAATTTTTATCATTCTGTTGATCTTTATTTTCTTCTCTGATGAGAATATCATTTGGACGAACTTTACTAACCGAAACAGCATCCTCAACATCATAACCATTTTCAGAATTTCTGTACGATGAAGGTGGTGGTAAAGTATTCAAATCTCCTACTGCCTCGCTTGTATCCTCAGCTTCTACACCCCAAAACTGGAATTGGAAATTAAACACAATATTAAATATTGAAAAAATTGAAAAAACTCAAATAAAAATACACAGCACAAGCCGGTCGGACATTTTTTATTCCCATTACCAATTTTTTTATACTCGACACGACAAAAAACACTTATCCGAAAAATAGTATATACACAAAAAGAATTACCAAAAAGTTAAATTTAAATGAAATTTAAAACAAGGCAAAAATTATATAAATACTGGCATTTTTATTACTAAACACTTTACGAAATATCGGAAAAAATTAAATAAACTCAAAAACAAGATACAACACAAGGCGGCAGACATCTTTAATATTCCATCGCCAATTTTTACTCGATAAAAACACATGAAAAATTGTATATACAAACAAAAATTACGAAAAAACTAAATTTCAAGGAAAGTTAGAACAAAGCACAGATTAGAATAAAATGCCGACATTTTTATATCTAAACACAAAACGAAATGCCGAAGAAATTTAAATCAACTAAATAAAAATTCACATGTCGCCGGCCATTTTTTATTTCTTCGTCACTAACTTTCATGCTCAGAAAAAAAAACTTTTCAGAAAAATAATTTTTACACAAAAAAAACTTTTCTTTACAAAGATTGCATTTACACAAAATTAAAATTTAAATAAAACATCGGTATTTTTATAATTGAGCACCATAAGAAAAATTGAAATCAACTCAAAGTCCAACCGACTTGTATATTTTTTACTATCCTATCACCAATTTTTTATATGTATGTACTCGACAAAAACCACTTATAATAACATTTTATACATATACATTACTACATTTTATTACTACATTTTATACATATTTGGAAAATTTAATATGTATCTATACACACAAAAAAATACGAAAAAATTAAATTTAAACGAAATTTAAAGCAAAACTCAATTTAAAATGAAATACCAACATTTTTATATATAAACGCAAACGAATTGTGGAAAAAATACAAATTTACTAAATAAAAATTCACATACCGCAATCGGCCATTTTTTATTTTTGCATATCACAAAATTTTCGCTCACAAAAAAAACTTTACATTTTTCATGCAAAAAACTCGATTCTTAATAAATTTTGTATTTTCACAAAATTAACACTAAATTAAAATTTAATTAAATCACAAACTATATAAAAATGCCGGCATTTTTATAATTAAACACTATATTGGTAATTACAACGACAAAAAAATTAAATGAACTCAAAGTCGACCGGCTTGTAACATTTTCACTATAGCCGCACCAATTTTTTTGGCTAGCCTTTAGTATTGCAGTCAAAATTGACTGTCGCGACATTTTTTTTAAAATGGTCGTAATTTTAACTAAAAATGTAAACATTACAGACGCCGTCTTAGATATATTTCAATTTTTTATATATTATTTATAATTTTTTCCGCTTTTGTTAGATAAATTTCAATTTTTTATATATTATTTATAATTTTTTCCGCTTTTGGATAAATTTTTTTTTAGGTGGTTATAATTTTAACTAAAAAATTGATAATTTGATTGACTGCCATCTTAGAGATGTTTTTATAAATAAAATAAATTTGAATTTAAAATCGGAAAAATCGCGAAAATCGGATAAGATGAAAACTTTTTAAAATGTTTTTTTTGTAGGATTGTGTATAATTCCGGAAAAATTATCACATTCTCCGGGAAAATTATGACATTTTCATTTGCAGGGCTACGGGGAGGAGTGTAGGTGTCATTAATAGATTCTATATAATCCGCTCCTACGTGCGGCACGCAGTGCGACATGTTTGAAGATCCCGGCTCCTACGCCCCCCGAAATTAAAATCTAAAGAGCCCCGCAGGGCTACGGGGAGGAGCGTAGGTGTCATTAATAGATTCTATATAATCCGCTCCTACGTGCGGCACGCAGTGCGACATGTTTGAAGATCCCGGCTCCTACGCCCCCCGAAATTAAAATCTAAAGAGCCCCGCAGGGCTACGGGGAGGAGCGTAGGTGTCATTAATAGATTCTATATAATCTACTCCTACGTGCGGCACGCAGTGCGACTCCCACTCTAAATTTAATATATTCATAAACAAATATTAAATTTCATTTATTTTTAAATAAGATTCAATATTTTTTTATTAAATTTTTTGTAGCACGCCTTAACGTATTTTTTTAAAATTTTAGTTCGTTTTTATTCCAATAGATGGCGCTTGGTCCAAAATGCTAAGCAAAGGCACTTTTTTAGTTATAAACAATTCTGCTCTTGGTAAAAGTGGCGCTACCGTAGCTCAGACTGTCAAAAATATTTGACTGTGATACTAAAGCTGTTCCATTTTTTTAATATCGTACTCGACAAAAACACTAAATTGAAAAATTTAATATAAACACAAAAAAATTAGGGAAAAATTAAATTTAATGGAAATTTAACACATAGCACGTGTTGCCGCACTGTGTGGAAAGGACCTTAAAGCAAAATATACATACCCAGTATCATAAAGCAAAATATATATAAGAGGACTCATGTAGGGCCAAATCGACAGACGACAATTAATTCGCAAATACGACTAAATTGTCTCTTGGTATTTTTAAACCACAATAAATTCACACTTTATGCTTTGTTCATAACATCGGGAAAAATTACCATGGTACCCAAGTATAACAAAACGAAAGTAAAAATTGAGCACAGTATTTTCCTTCGTTTTCATCCAAAATTAACGAAAGTTAAACTTCACATTATACCCAAGTATCTTTACTTTCAATTTTCCTGGCGATTTCGTACTTAAGTACTAAACTTAGTCTAGTATTTTTCTAAGTTTGAGTTGCAATTTATTAAAATAAAACGTATGAAGCGTGTCGCGAAAATCCGAAACTGGACTAAACTCATTATAAACATTTTATTGCATGTGTATGCGTATTAAAAAATATTTGGCGGGAACAATTGTGCTTGTGTTTGTTTAAACGGCAATTTCAAATTTTGGTTGTAAAATTAAATGTTTTTAAAGAAATATTTTTGTTTTTGTAATATAAAATGATTTATTAAATTCATTATTTTAATTCATTATTGATTACTTTGGACATACATATATATATACAATATATATATACATTTCGATTAAATTATTCAGTTTTTTAATTTCTAATATTTACACTAGATTTTTTTTTAAAATAATTTTCCTTGTTTGTCTTTTATATAATAAAAGTAATTTGTGGATATTAAATCGGTTTCGATAGAGTTCGTAAATTTTTCCATAGTACAATCTAAAATGTTGAAAATAATATTATAATTATTAAATTTAACACGGAGTAACGTAAGCCATACCTCACATTATCTTTATTGACCGTTAAACGTAAACTTGCAGCTAAGCTCTTTGGTGAACAGCTCTGTAAAGTTTGCCCTAATGCACTTTTTTAGTTCGTGGCCATCTTGCTTCATAAATAATGATTTCTAAATATAAAATAGGAAAACAAAATATAATAGATTGTACCAAATTATCTCGAATGAATCTTTACATTACCAATTGTTTTACAGCCTTCCTATATTCAATTAAATTAATATCAAAGTTGACAAATGTATCCGCATCGTTAAAAGTTACTATAAACTTAGATTACTCACAATAAACTAAATAACGCCATTTGTATAAGCATATGTATATAATACGTATACGCTACAAACACTATCATTATAATGTGAAGTTTAACTTTCGTTAATTTTGGATGAAAACGAAGGAAAATACTGTGCTCAATTTTTACTTTCGTTTTGTTATACTTGGGTAATGATAGTGTTTGTAGCGTATACGTATTATATACATATGCTTATACAAATGGCGTTATTTAGTTTATTGTGAGACTTTTAACGATGCGAATACATTTGTCAACTTTGATATTAATTTAATTGAATATAGGAAGGCTGCAAAACAATTGGTAATGTAAAGATTCATTCGAGATAATTTGGTACAATCTATTATATTTTGTTTTCCTATTTTATATTTAGGAATCATTATTTATGAAGCAAGATGGCCACGAACTAAAAAAGTGCATTAGGGCAAACTTTACAGAGCTGTTCACCAAAGAGCTTAGCTGCAAGTTTACGTTTAACGGTCAATAAAGATAATGTGAGGTATGGCTTACGTTACTTCGTGTTAAATTTAATAATTATAATATTATTTTCAACATTTTAGATTGTACTATGGAAAAATTTACGAACTCTATCGAAACCGATTTAATATCCACAAATTACTTTTATTATATAAAAGACAAACAAGGAAAATTATTTTAAAAAAAAATCTAGTGTAAATATTAGAAATTAAAAAACTGAATAATTTAATCGAAATGTATATATATATATGTATGTCCAAAGTAATCAATAATGAATTAAAATAATGAATTTAATAAATCATTTTATATTACAAAAACAAAAATATTTCTTTAAAAACATTTAATTTTACAACCAAAATTTGAAATTGCCGTTTAAACAAACACAAGCACAATTGTTCCCGCCAAATATTTCTCAATACGCATACACATGCAATAAAATGTTTATAATGAGTTTAGTCCAGTTTCGGATTTTCGCGACACGCTTCATACGTTTTATTTTAATAAATTGCAACTCAAACTTAGAAAAATACTAGACTAAGTTTAGTACTAAAGTACGAATATCGCCAGAAAAATTGAAAGTAAAAATACTTGGGTATTGATAACCATGCTCTACACCAATGAAATCGCTTCAAAATATAAAAACTCCACCTACTTTTTTCATAATCGAGTTGAAATATTTCTTACTTCAATATCATGGTACAAATACCATGCTATTTTCCCGATGTTATGAACAAAGTATTAAAGTGATGATTAAAGTTGTAGTCGTGGATATCGACGACTACAATCGACAATTCTATTGACATTTAATTGCGAATTTAAACTTCGTATTTCGAGGAGTTTTTAATATATTAATCATCAAGCTATTATTAATTTGTGTTGTATATATTCGTCTGGACATATTGAAATAAAAAAAGGTAATATTGTAACTTTTTCGTAATTTGAATCTAATTTTGTATTACGTAAAAATTAACACTTTTAGTTGCGTTTAAAAATTACAAAAAATTCGTGAATTAATTTGCAGTTATAGTGTGGTTTAAAAATACGGAATTCGAACATCAAATTCGAAAAATCACCGACTACAACTACAAGTTGTAGTTGCGTCTGTCGATTTGGCCCGTAGAGATTCCGAGGTTAATCTATTTTACTTTTGACAATCTGTATAAGCCGAACAAGAACAATGAACTATAAAATAACTATGCCGATATGTTTATAAGATACGTATATATGGATTAAATATAGAAAAAAATTAAATTTGTGTATATAAATATATTAAAACTATAAAATAAGATTAACCTCGGAAAACCCTGCTTATAAAATTTGCACTACGTGATTTCTCTTATATATTTATTGCTCGATGCCAGTATGCAATTATTCCACTGTGTGGGAAAAACTGCTCAAATGTCCTACAAAATTCCGTACTATCAAAGACACAAAAATATTGATCCCAAGTATAACAAAACGAAATTAAAAATTGAGCACAGTATTTTCCTTCGTTTTCATCCAAATTTAACGAAAGTTAAACTTCACATTATAATGATAGTGTTTGTAGCGTATACGTATTATATACATATGCGTATACAAATGGCGTTATTTAGTTTATTGTGAGAACGCTAAGTTTATAGTAACTTTTAACGATGCGGATACATTTGTCAACTTTGATATTAATTTAATTGAAGATAGGGAGGCTGTAAAACAATTGGTAATGTAAAGATTCATTCGAGATAATTTGGTACAATCTATTATATTTTGTTTTCCTATTTTATATTTAGAAATCATTATTTATGAAGCAAGATGGCCACGAACTAAAAAAGTGCATTAGGGCAAACTTTACAGAGCAGTTCACCGAAGAGCTTAGCTGCAAGTTTACGTTTAACGGTCAATAAAGATAATGTGAGGTATGGTTTACGTTACTCCGTGTTAAATTTAATAATTATAATATTATTTTCAACAATTTAGATTGTACTATGGAAAAATTTAAGAACTCTATCGAAACCGATTTAATATCCACAAATTACTTTTATTATATAAAAGACAAACAAGGAAAATTATTTAAAAAAAAAATCTAGTGTAAATATTAGAAATTAAAAAAATGAATAATTTAATCGAAATGTATATGTATGTATGTCCAAAGTAATCAATAATGAATTGAAATAATGAATTTAATAAATCATTTTATATTACAAAAACAAAAATATTTCTTTAAAAACATTTAATTTTACAACCAAAATTTGAAATTGCCGTTTTAACAAACACAAGCACAATTGTTCCCGCCAAATATTTCTCAATACGCATACACATGCAATAAAATGTTTATAATGAGTTTCGTCCAGTTTCGAATTTTCGCGACACGCTTCATACGTTTTATTTTAATAAATTGCAACGCAAACTTAGAAAAATACTAGACTAAGTTTAGTACTTAAGTACGAATATCGCCAGAAAAATTGAAAGTAAAAATACTTGGGATTTTGGAGAAAAATAATTGTTTTCCTCTTTCTATTTCGCGGTAATATTATTTTCGTTTTATATACGGTCTTACTTTGGTACCGGTTAAATCTATGATGGAATAGAATAAATATTGTGCTCAAAGTAACAACCAAAAAGTGTATTTACTTATTTTTACTAGTTGGGAACAATTACATTTTGAAGTTAAACAAAACGTGAAAACACAACTAAATATATCTCATTAAATAGTAATATGACCGAATAATATTGAATATTATTAAAAATCGTAACTAATTTACAACCGGTAGAATAGAATTATTCTACACCAGCAAAAAAGTTGCTTTAAAACAATTCCAATTTGGAATTACATATATGGAATTGTTGTTGTAAATTTCTCAAAGTAAGACCGCAATAAGTTTCGATTGTATCTTTTATTTTCAGTTTCTTCTGACAAGTCGACGTGCACGGTTGCACTACATAATTAGTTTTTTTACTTTAAAGTGTTGTGTTTCATTATAATGTTTTTCGATTTGTTAAAGTAAATAATTTTAAATTTAAATATATAATAATAACTATTAACTTATTTAGTGATCGCGATGTGCAAATTTGAACTAAAAAAGGTAATAGAGATCTGTCTCACAATGGCGTCGTCGCGAAATACATTTACGTAGTAAATTTTCAATGATTTTTTTTTCAAGATCTGAATATGCTGGCGGATGCAATACAACGTGGCGGATGCAATACAAAACTCAATTTATGAAATTTAAATATGTAAATAAATTTTCTATGTTTTTTTGTACACAAATAAAAAATAGTGTGAATAAAATATTAATATTTATTTTATTATAAATGGAAAATTTTGTTTTATTTCAGATAAGAATTATTATATATTCCAATTGGAAAATATATACAAACACGTGCCTTTTGTTTGTGATTTTTTTCTCTTTTTAGTTGGGATTCACACCGACACCGGAATTTTTGTGACACTTCTTTGGCGGGAGTACGAATTTCCGCGTGATACACATGGTTCTTTCCATAGAAGCAGTGTGGTTTTAGAACGCGAATGTAAATGGAATTCCGTCGGCATTGCATATTGGGTAAGAGGACTCATGTAGAGATTCCGAGGTTAATCTATTTTACTTTTGGCAATCTAAGCCTAATAAGCCTAACAAGAATTATGAACTATAAAATAACTATACCGATATGTTTATAAGATACGTATATATGGATTAAATATAGAAAAAAATTAAATTTGTGTATATAAATATATTAAAACTATAAAATAAGATTAACCTCGGAAAATTTTCAAATAAAATTTGCACTACGTGATTTCTCTTATATACTTATTACTCGATGCCTCTGTAATAAAGCAAAATATACATTTATTGCTCGATGCCTCTGTTAATCTTTCCGGAATATTAAACTAGTGCCAACTATTGAAATATAAATGAACTAAAATTTAAAATTTTATTCGTTAATCGGTGGTAAAATAATGCGAAGTCCGAGATTCATACCTCCTGGCGGTAACTCTAAATGAATCATTCCATGTAGTGGAGACGAGCAGCTAAATCATGTTTATAGTCATAGACACTACATGTCAGGGCGAGTTATTGACGCCTCAAAACCAATACCAAATCAGCGTCTGGTCTCCAGGTTAGGTGCGGCTGAAGCGGGTGCCTGTCTCGTATCAAGCGGCTCGATTTATAAATGTGTTCAAGGTAGGACTGGATGCCTTGAGATTTTCACCAGTACGTGACCCACACACGTAACAAGCGGGTTGAGCGGCAGGCCAACAACTTGCCCTCATAAAAACAATCAAGTTATGAACCCTAATCAAAGGCCTCGGATAACCATATCGGATTCATCACAAAATCGACCTCGGAAATTGTACACGGACAACGCTTTAAAAATGGAAACATGGAACGTGCTAGCCTCTCAAGGCCTGGAAATCTGCAGAACCTATCGAGCAAAGCAAAAAGTTACACATTAGACGTACTTGCACTACAAGAGCTCAGATGGTCTGGAAGTGGGACCCATGACACCACCAATGGTTACACTCTTCATTACAGCGGCCATCAGAACGGAGGAGAATTTGGGGTTGGCTTCCTCATTCGTCGGTGCGTGAAGCACCATATCATAGATTTCCGCCCTATCAACATTCGGATATGCACGGTCAGACTTCGCACTAAGAAATTTAACATCAATGTACATGCACCCACCGAAGATAAATCAGATGACATTAAAGATCTATTCTTTGTCGAGCTGGAGGAAGTCATCAATAACATACCGCACCACGACATTAAAATCATCGTGGGCGACTTTAATGCAAAAATCGGTAGGAGTGCAGAAAATACATCGCACATCGGTCCTAACAGCCTGCACCTAACTAGTAACAACAACGGCCAACGCGTCACCGAGCTGGCAATAATGTACAACTTAGTTGTATCAAGTATGTTTTTTCCACATAAGAGAATCCACAAAGTAACGTGGACATCGAATGATGGAAGAACGGAAAACCAAATCGATCACGTCATGGTATCTAAGAGACACTCTACCAGCATATTTGACGTTAGATCTTACAGAGGTGCAGATATGGACAGCGATCATGTGCTTGTCATATTTAAATAGAAGTGCAAACTGTCATCTACGTTCAATAGGCAAGCACAAAAAACCGTTCGATGGAATGTCGATGCTCTAAAAGACCAAGCGTCACTGCAGAGTTACCAATCAGCTATCACTAACTATTTAGAGCGGCCCAGCAACAACGAAGAAGCTCCCTCTAACATCCAGGAGCAGTAACACGCTATACAGTCAGACATTATCACCGCGGCGCAAAATACTATCGGAAGAAGACCTCCGAGATCTCACAATGATTGGTTCGATGATCAATGCCGCCTGGTCGTCGAAAATAAACGAAAGCTTCGTGAAAAATGGTTGGCTCGCAACACTAGAAGCACTCAAGCAGAATATCTACGCGCTAGGAAAGCCACGATTAAATAAATTCCTCCGACAAAAGAAACGTGAACATATGAAATCATGCATTGAAAACAACAGCTTCCAAGCGGAAATAGGAAACTCAAGGGACTGTTTTGCCAATGCCAAAAATCTCACTAAAGACTTCTACCCAAGAAGTACAGCCATCAAAGATGGGAATGGAGAGTTGAGAACAAACGTGGCTTCGATGTTCTCTTAGTATGGCAAACCTACTTTCAAAATCTGCTAAATCGGAATGACGAAGTGACGACCCCCATTAGAGCAACAGCTCCTCCAGGTGAAGAGGTCCTTGTCGAACATCCCACAGTAGAGGAAGTAGACGCAGCTATTAGTAGATTGAAAATGGAAAGGTACCCGGTCGCGATGGAATCCCTGCAGAATTAATTAAACTCGGAGGCGCTACTCTTGCAACAAATCTATACGATCTCGTCGTCTCTATTTGGGACCAAGAAGAGCTGCCGGAGAATTGTAAGACTGCACTATATAAAGCACTCAGCAAGCTCGCACTATATAAAGCACTCATAAGACCTGGATTGCGTTCACGAGATTTACATTGTTAACTATTGTAACAATTGTCATTGTAGAAATGACGTAGTAAACAATGAGATTGTCTCAAGTGCCAAAAGAAACTCTATTATCTGGGATTTTTCGTACGCATCCGATTTTTTTAGTCTTTTGGTTAACCGGGATTTCATCTGATTAACCGGGAATTTTTCAAGAAAATTTAAATTTGACAATGCCGAAGCTGATGAAAGCTACTTTTTTGTGATAGTAATTTTATTTTTTTATTGTTTCAAACAGAATTTATAAAAGAAATGGTATTTACATACATATGTATATAAAAAATATGTAACATTATCCGGGAGGCCTCCGGTCCCGCTCATCCCGGATAATCGAGATTCAAGTGTATTATGTACAACCAACTAAATCATGCATTTGGGCTTATCATTAGTATTGATTGATCAAAATGTATTTTGGTTTAATACACCGTATTAATTAAAAATCAAGTTTTATTCGAACCAAAATAAAACACAAAATATTTTGTTGTCATACTCAAAGACGTACACCCACCCCCTTCAACATATTTTGGTTTACTAAAACACTAAAAGCAAGAGCCAAGAGCGGCATTAAAAAATCTCGTATATTTTTGTTTTTCTTTTATTTGTTGTTACGGCACAAACAGTGTTACAGTGTTATCGACAAAAAAACTTAAATTTGACGAAAATAAAACTTAATTTCAAGTAAAAAAAACTTTTTTTATGTAAATTGAATTGTGTAAATTGAAGACCAGCATATACACATTGGTGCATACAGTGCACCTAAAATACTAAAATATTCTAGGTGCACTGGTGCATATACCACTTAAAACCTTGTTCGTCCGAAAAATAATACTATAACTATAATAATAATAAAACAATTAATATGTTATCAAAAACAAATAATTAATATGTTATATAACTTATATGTTATCAAATTATAATGCTTTTATCAAAAAGAATTCTAATTTAACTAAGATCCGTTAAAATCCGGAAGACATTACAATCTGTGATTATTTACATTCACATTTGTGTATGGTGGACTTAAATAGAATTGAAGAAAGATTTTTTCTTCTGGTCGAAGAAGGGATATGTTGGACAAGACAAGCAGAAAATACGCTAGAAACATCAAATTTAGATTTAATTATCCTTATGAACCCGTTCATAAAAATGTTTTCTATATAAAATTAAATTTTTACTAGCTAATTTATATTTTTTCATATTATATATTGTGATTTTGTGCACACTAAATAAAAAACTTTTTTTTTTGGACAAAAACTTAAAAACTTTTTCAACACAAAAAAACTTGCAAAATAAGTTTAAACTTCCAATATGGCAAAGCTGGCCGCACAAAGTACTTATCTCTGAGTTGTAAGTTTTGTACTAATCCAATACCACTCACTATATACAGGCCGATTTTTATAAATAAAAAAAAATTCTGATTTAGTATGAGTAGTATTGAGAAATTAACTTGGCGGCATACACATGAAAATAGATATCATGAAAGAACTTTAAAAATCCTTGTTTACGTCCACTAAATCATTTATATCTTTTAAATGAGCTAGAAATGTGAACTATTGCCCCTTTCTCTCTAATCTTAGCTCCTTTAGTAACATTTATAAACCAAAAAAAAATCTTGTTAAGAAACTTTTCGTTCATTAATTTTCCAATTAGAACAACAACCCATTTTTTCATAAACCACGTGCTCTTACGAAAACAAAAAATTTTTGTTTTGTTTTGTGGTCGGTTCATTTTATTATTTTTTTTGGTTGTTGTTTTTGGTTTTATACATTGAGGTACAGTGTGGGGAAAAACAACCGTAACAGATTGATGTAAAATAATATTTATTTAAATTTTGTAATTATGTAGTTTACGTTATATATTAATTATTAATATAATATATTGTGTTATGTAGTTAATATATTAATTTAAATGTGTAATTGTAATGGACAGCTATATTTTAACTTAATTTAGTCTATTCTATCTAAGAAAATTATGTATACATGATTTGATTATGGATTAAAAATCACACCGTTACCACTAAGTACGTACAAATGTTTCGATAGTTTACTGTACAAAACATTCCGTTTACATAGGTATAGTTATTTCGATACACTGTATTATATGTACGAATTTATTGAACTGCTTTACACATAAAAACAAATTGGATTAAATCAGTTCCGTTTTTTTTCTCCCCACTGTACTCATGTTTACATTTAACTACTGTAAGAATTTTTTCCAATTTATATAAAAGAATACGAATCTTTTAGTTCACAAACAATTGAAATAATGTATTAAATTTATTAAAATTCATTTTCGTAAATTTAATTAGTGAAATTTTAATTCAATTTGATATTTAAAACATTTTTTTTAAATGTTCGACATAATACACACCCTTCCGTCGCACATACATTTTTTTACTAAATAAATAAACTTCAGCAAAACAAATCAAAGTAAAAGTTACAAAACAAAACAAAGAAATTATAATTTTTTGTATTTTCGTGTTTTCTGGTGTGGTAAAATCATGTGCCGATTATGACGCGTAAGCAAAGTGGAGTTGTTGTTTAAAAACGGAAAATACTAAATGAAAATTTCGAAATACTAAATTTATTTTTCGGCAAAATTGTCACCAAAAGTTGATTATTTATAGTGATCACTGACAAAATCATTTTTTTTTATTTTATTTATGAAATACAAGCGATTTATTGGCAAAATCAGCGAACCATAACATTCTTACTATGCAACCGAATTTTTTTTGTATGGTTTTGTCAGTTTTTGTTAAATAATACTCATACTAACGTCGGATTTTTAAAAATTGGCCTGTAATTGTAGTGGTATTGTAACGAGACTCAAATTAGCGTGTGCGTTGAATTTGCAGTCCGTTAACAGAATCTCCTTATGTTTCTTTATAGCGACTACAGCATTTTTGCCAGCTAGGTTTCGGCGGTGGGTCAGGTTCTTGTCGCTAAAAATAGGGAGCTTGAGATGCTGCTTATGAGAAAAACTGTAACCCCAAATTGACAGTCTTGGAAGGGCAAATTATGGAAAAAACGTAACGGTATTTTGCATAAAACAAAAAAAAAACTGAATTAATTTTATTGTCACAGCCATTTTTAAAGTGCCCAAGTATTTTTACTTTCAATTTTTCTGGCGATATTCGTACTTAAGTACTAAACTTAGTCTAGTATTTTTCTAAGTTTGCGTTGCAATTTATTAAAATAAAACGTATGAAGCGTGTCGCGAAAATCCAAAACTGGACGAAACTCATTATAAACATTTTATTGCATGTGTATACGTATTGAGAAATATTTGGCGGGAACAATTGTGCTTGTGTTTGTTTAAACGGCAATTTCAAATTTTGGTTGTAAAATTAAATGTTTTTAAAGAAATATTTTTGTTTTTGTAATATAAAATGATTTATTAAATTCATTATTTTAATTCATTATTGATTACTTTGGACATACATATATATATACATTTCGATTAAATTATTCAGTTTTTTAATTTCTAATATTTACACTAGATTTTTTTTTAAAATAATTTTCCTTGTTTGTCTTTTATATAATAAAAGTAATTTGTGGATATTAAATCGGTTTCGATAGAGTTCGTAAATTTTTCCATAGTACAATCTAAAATGTTGAAAATAATATTATAATTATTAAATTTAACACGGAGTAACGTAAACCATACCTCACATTATCTTTATTGACCGTTAAACGTAAACTTGCAGCTAGGCTCTATGGTGAACAGCTCTGTAAAGTTTGCCCTAATGCACTTTTTTAGTTCGTGGCCATCTTGCTTCATAAATAATGATTCCTAAATATAAAATAGGAAAACAAAATATAATAGATTGTACCAAAATATCTCGAATGAATCTTTACATTACCAATTGTTTTACAGCCTTCCTATCTTCAATTAAATTAATATCAAAGTTGACAAATGTATCCGCATCGTTAAACGTTACTATAAACTTAGCCTTCTCACAATAAACTAAATAACGCCATTTGTATACGCATATGTATATAATACGTATACGCTACAAACACTATCATTATAATGTGAAGTTTAACTTTCGTTAATTTTGGATGAAAACGAAGGAAAATACTGTGCTCAATTTTTACTTTCGTTTTGTTATACTTGGGTGGTTAAGATTTACTACCACTAATGCGCGCCTCCCTCCCCGATGGCATTATCTGTTGCACAATATGTTAGATATGCCCCTGTATCACAATGTGTTAACCCGCACTACACGATCACGAAAACTATTCACTCATCATTTTAAATTACTGAACATTTTCCACTATCATAAAAATTCCACAAAACCAGATAGTTACATGAACATCCCAAGTATTTTTACTTTCAATTTTTCTGGCGATATTCGTACTTAAGCACTAAACTTAGTGTAGTATTTTTCTAAGTTTGAGTTGCAATTTATTAAAATAAAACGTATGAAGCGTGTCGCGAAAATTCGAAACTGGACGAAACTCATTATAAACATTTTATTGCATGTGTATGCGTATTGAGAAATATTTGGCGATAACAATTGTGCTTGTGTTTGTTAAAACTGCAATTTCAAATTTTGGTTGTAAAATTAAATGTTTTTAAAGAAATATTTTTGTTTTTGTATTATAAAATGATTTATTAAATTCATTATTTTAATTCATTATTATTATTACTTTGGACATACATATATATATATATATATATATATATATATATATATATATATATATATATATATATATATATATATATATATATATATATATATATATATATATATATATATATATATATATATATATATATATATATATATATATATATATATATATATATATATATATATATATATATATATATATATATATATATATATATATATATATATATATATATATATATATATATATATATATATATATATATATATATATATATATATATATATATATATATATATATATATATATATATATATATATATATATATATATATATATATATATATATATATATATATATATATATATATATATATATATATATATATATATATATATATATATATATATATATATATATATATATATATATATATATATATATATATATATATATATATATATATATATATATATATATATATATATATATATATATATATATATATATATATATATATATATATATATATATATATATATATATATATATATATATATATATATATATATATATATATATATATATATATATATATATATATATATATATATATATATATATATATATATATATATATATATATATATATATATATATATATATATATATATATATATATATATATATATATATATATATATATATATATATATATATATATATATATATATATATATATATATATATATATATATATATATATATATATATATATATATACATTTCGATTAAATTATTCAGTTTTTTAATTTCTAATATTTACACTAGATTTTTTTTTAAAAATAACTTTCCTTGTTTGTCTTTTATATAATAAAAGTAATTTGTGGATATTAAATCGGTTTCGATAGAGTTCGTAAATTTTTCCATAGTACAATCTAAAATGTTGAAAATAATATTATAATTATTAAATTTAACACGGAATAACGTAAACCATACCTCACATTATCTTTATTGACCGTTAAACGTAAACTTGCAGCTAGGCTCTTTGGTGAACAGCTCTGTAAAGTTTGCCCTAATGCACTTTTTCAGTTCGTGGCCATCTTGCTTCATAAATAATGATTTCTAAATATAAAATAGGAAAACAAAATACAATAGATTGTACCAAATTATCTCGAATGAATCTTTACATTACCAATTGTTTTACAGCCTTCCTATCTTCAATTAAATTAATATCAAAGTTGACAAATGTATCCGCATCGTTAAAAGTTACTATAAACTTAGCGTTCTCACAATAAACTAAATAACGCCATTTGTATACGCATATGTATATAATACGTATACGCTACAAACACTATCATTATAATGTGAAGTTTAACTTTCGTTAATTTTGGATGAAAACGAAGGAATATACTATGCTCAATTTTTACTTTCGTTTTGTTATACTTGGGATTAGTTTAATCGAAATCACACAAATTCAAAGAGAACCCAACAAAGCGCGTCACTCTGCGAAGAAACAACATAAGAATAAGATAAGTTTCGAAACGGATTGGTTGTTGACAACAATTATTAATACGTATCCTCCTGTTTACACGAGAGTTGAATTCAACACAAATTTCTTCGTTCCTTTCCTCCTTGCCTATAATCTAAAATTTTTTTTTGCGTACTTTTTCAACACGAATTTTAGGTGTTGAACGAATTGTAATTTACTAACACAAACAGAAAAGCTATAAAAAAAAATTTGGGTCCAATTTTTTTTTTTCTGAAACAGGTTTCATTTTCAATTTGTCTTTCGTTCGCAAAACATAAAAACATCTACCGAACATAAAAAATAAATATTTATGTAGTTGCGTTGGGTTTTCAACAAAAAAATTATTTTTATTTTTTTTTGTATAACATAATTAATTCCTAAATATCAATTTATTTTTTATAAAAAATATAATAACAAATTTTATAAAGTAAAAATTATTTATTGAGCCAATAATAACTATAATAAAGTTGGTAATTGTTTAGGGCTCGTTTTTATTTTAAATAAAGTAAAACAAATTTAAAGACTGAGCTTTCGATGTCTCATCGACATCATTTTCAAAGCTAATGAAAATTTTTTTATATAAATTTCTTAAAAACAAATATAAAAAGCCTATACAGTAAATACAATTTTTTCAAATAGCAAATACAAAATTTTATAAACTATAATTATAAATTATTGTAAAGCATTGCTGTGCATTGCATAAAAAATATTAATCAAAATAGCTAATAAGTAGCTGTCAATTTGTTTTAAAAATTAAAATAATTTTTATTATTATTTATTTTTTTAACAACAGTTTGTTTTCAAAATTATCGTTAATGTAAATTACACAAAAAAAAAAATTTTGTATAACACAACCAAAAAAATATACGAATAAATTGACAACCGCTTTTACGATGCTTCTCCGAAGAAATTCAATATGAAATGAAAATAGTTTTACACATACATAAGTAAATAACATAAACTACGTTTTACCGTGTGAACGCAAATGTTGAATTATGATTGTTGAATTACTCTTCGTCTAAACAGGCCCTATGGAATTATAATATACATAAGTTAATGAACATTTTTATTTACGAAAACATATTATGTAAACTATAATTATTGGGGATCCGCGGTCCTCTACAACAACAAAATTTAAAGATAATAATTTATATACAGTTTCGAGGAAAATTGTTTTACCGGTACATATGTATAGTACCGATACTATTGGTTACATATAAATATATATACTAATAAACGTAATATAATATAATATAATAAATAGTAATAAATAATATAAATCAGATTATGTAAACTATAATCATATAGTAAATATCATAAATAAAAATTAAATTAATTAATAAACGGGAATTATATCCAATTTATTAACGGATACTTAGCTTTATTCTGGTTACATGTGATTCGTGGTGACGACCATCAAATTAACGTTATTATACCGTGACCTTTCGTTTTATTCCTTTTCTTTGTCCTTGTTACAGTAGTGGTTTCTGCGGCTTTACAATTAGTTTTTCGCGCCAGTTTGCGCGCGTCTGCAATCGCGATTTTTGGGTACTTTTTCCTTCCGGTAACCCACTTCCGGAATATTTCACGGAATTTGTTATATGAATTTGAATCAAATTACCGCTACCAACAAAAAAAAATTTGTCGCGGAACAATGCCTTTAACACAGGAGAAAAACAAGAATAGAAATCAATGACACGAAATCAAAAATGTTCACCAACAACAAAATCAGTTTAAGTTAGGTTTTAACAAAAGTAAAAAAAAAATAAAATTTTTGTTACCTTTCCGCGACAACTTAAAACTTATAATAACTTATCAATGTGGAAATACACAATATAAGCCACTCAACAAGACCTTCCGTTTGAGGCACTGTGATTCTACACCGTATTTAGAAAAAAAATCTTTAATTAATTTTAATTATTCACTATACTGGTTCACTGTATGATTACCTTTTGTGTCCGCTTCACGTACAAAAATTTTGTTAACGATATTATAGCTATGTTTCACGATTTATAATTTTCATAAATATTCGTGGTCTTAAGAATTAATTTATTTAAATAGATTATGTACAAATTAAAATTAAATCTTGATTTTATTTCATTTGTTATTTTATGATTTCCGCTAGTTAAAAGGCGAAGTGTTAAATATTTCTGTTCTTATCAGAAATCCGTAGTTGATGGGTTTGGCTACAAATTGAAGAAGGCCACAATTTCTTAGTTGATGTGGATATCGAGAATGTTAATGGTACTATTCCATGTGCATACAATATTATCTCAGCAAAACCAAAACGAGACAAAAATACAGATCGACTATAGGAAGAATGGCGCATCCGATTATAGCTTGCTGAGCATTTGCTGAGCAAATTGTTGTTGTGCTGCCATAATTTTTCATAAAAAATATCAACTCAAGTATTTTTTATAGCAGCAAAACTGAAAAAATTCCCCCACTCTCCGTAAACTTTTATTTTTTTGATATTTTTATGGTAGTAAAACATAAATTTTTGTGCTTGGTCGTGCGACGACACGCTAAAAATAAAACATGGATGATTTTATTTTTTTTTATTTAATTTAATTTATTTTTTTTTATTTCATTTTACTAAATAAAAATTATTTATTGATTTTTATATTAATTTTAACCCCAATATATCAACTTTATCAGTGTTTGTAATGATTAACCGATAAAAACCGATCCCTTAAGGGGCTGGAAACCCATCCTTCGAAAAACCATAATCGGGAGTAAAATACTCATTTATGTTAAAATCTTTGTTCAAAATAATTTCAGTGGGTGCATACATCAAATGGAAGTTCCTGTGATCCTATAAATACATCGCGAGATTTTGTACGTAGTCATTTATGTTAAAATCTTGGTTTGAAGGCCTAGTAATCTAAAGTAAAACAAAATTCTTATTAGTTAAAAAATTTTACCATTTTTTATTCAAAGACTTACTTGTATTCATAAACCGCCATCCGATCAAGCCACAATCATTTTAACCTGGCCCAATGAATTGAAACCATCCATTTGATTAAGCAATTTTATTAAAGTACATTGAATTTCACGATCGGTTAATGGATAGCACTCGATACAACTTTTAAGAAATTTGCGTCTAGTTGTGATGCTGCCGCACGAGCAAGTAGTGATTCGTATACTAAACAACCTTTTGGCGGTGTTATACCAACACGCAAAAATAATTCACGATATTAACAGAAGTTCAATGACCTCACGAGTTTGTACGGATAGGCCGCCAATAGCGGAATATGTTACATCACCAGGATCTTCGTGAGACATATTATAAACGAGGGGATCAACTCACGCGGTCAATTATTGTAAGTGTGGTCATATCAAGAGCTACCCTAGTTCCAGCCTTCAATTTTGTCTTGTCTAACTGACATCATCCAACAACATATCGTAGCCCGTTTGTTGCCTTCACAATAACTAAAAATATAGATAAACATAAATTATCGTTTCACTGAAACAGTGACATATTGGAGGTACATATTTACATTTATCCTCAGTCAATTGTTTGAGTACCTCCTCAACAATTTGCCCAACACTTTACAAAGCTTTTAAATCATTTTTTGACTTGTCGAACTGATTATATTATCACTGATATTGTATTCCCTAAATAGTGTCATATAAAATTTCTGGGTGGGTCGTGTGGTCCTCATTGAGTATACATAGATTCATTTGGTGTTTTATCCCAGTACGGATTATAGTAATCAAATAAAATTTCCGAGTTGTTCGATTCCAGCGTATTTGGAGAGATTCATCGAACTACAATGAATTCATTGACTCGAACTATTCATTGACTAACTATTCATTCACTAAATTGGATTTTATATCGACAAATACGGGATCCAAGAAAGATACCGTATCTAGTTTACCATTTATCGTTGCTTTACATTTTGGTACGAATGAACTTTGTTGACGTCGCTTTTTTGCTTTAGCCTTGGCCGTTGCTTTTGGATCCTGCACATTATTGCTACCCTCAGTAATTGGATCATTCTTTTCGATTCCCCCTTCATTCCACCATAAACCACCATACATTCGAATCACTTCCTTGTGCTCGACATCAACCCTGTAACTGTAACCATAAATTTTACTCGATGCTTCCAATACCGATGCACCAAATACTTGGAAATTTTTGACATTTTTACGATGGCCAGTAACCAAATTGGTAAATGTATCGATTAAATTTGTTTGAAATACAATTTCTTTGTTGATTTCCTACGAATATATAAAAAACACAGATTAATTTGAAAGACTGACTAGCCAAGCGGTCGTCAATCATTACCACTTACATTGTCTTGTTTCCATGAACTGTTGCAAAATCTTGCTCGTACTGTGGGCAATGGTGTTTTGTATGTGAATGACTTTCGAGAGGACGTTTTCATTTTAGTAACCATTACAAATATCACAACAACTCAAATTTTAAACTTAAATACTAATTCACTAGATTTATTATGTATTATGTAAAACTAAATATGTATTTATAATATATTTTTGTTAAATTTATTATTTATTTGTTAATTTGTTTAGGTTTTAAAATCTTTTTTTTTTTTTGCTGCTGCACGACTATGAAATTTTAGGTTAATTTACGAATTTGTCAAAAATTTCTCCTCCATATTTTATAGTAGAACATTTTTTTAGATATTTTGGTAAATTAATCAAAATAATAAAAAAACATATTTTTTGCTCATCTCAAAAATGATATTAATTTTATTATTAATTTTTACGATATAAAATAATTGTCAATTTTTAAAAATAAAGATTTTTAGTTATTTATTTAAAAAATGTGAGGTTAGTTTTTGTTGATTTCAAAATTTCCCCAATTTTTTCTACTATAAAATAACATGTTGTTTCTCAGTCACTCTAATGTGCATTTTAGTTCTTGTCTTTCTCCGATGTTCAGCAAAATTTTTCTGTTTTGTACATGGAATAGTACCATAAATGATTTATTTAAGTAAACAAAATATTTAATTTATCTGAAAATCAGAAAATAATTAAAAAATTAATTCAACTATACTTATCAAACTTAACAGAGCTCTCACAATAGAAAAAAAAATTGCCTTTACCTTTTGCCTTAAACTTTTACCTTAAGGGGCATATCCTCCATCCAGTCGCAAGCGTGTTAAGCAAGTTAACACCGCTGAAACATCAAATCGACATCCTCGATAAAAAACTCGGTCGCAACTTGTTAAATTTGTTGTTGTTTTTTGCGACTTCGATTTTGAGGTAGCAAAGATATTTAACACCGTACATAACCTATAAATTATAAAATTTTAACGCTTCACTTTTTTTTTGACACATAATACATCCGTGTTTTGTGAGAAAGTGTTTTAAAAATTAATTGGAATTAAATTAAATTAAAATGGAATTAGTTCAACGGCGCAGAAGAAACGCTCGGATTCAAAGAAAAATATTTCGTGATCGTGAAGATCCATTTGACTGCGACGATAACATTTTTTTTGTGCGATATCGATTCACAAAAAGCACAGCTTGGTCTATTATAAATGATTTGACGGATTACTTGAAGAGACCCACCAATAGAAGCAAAGCGTTTCCTCCTTATTTAATTGTACGTATTTACACATTATTCTCTTATAGATAAACTATGTTGTAACAATGTATAATTGAACTCTTCACAGGTTTTGACGTCACTTAATATACTTGGTTCGGGAAATTTCCAATTTGTTTGTGGAGAAATGTTACTTCACAATTTAGGTCAAACCGCTATCAGCAAAATTTTTGCCGAATTTTTGGAGGCTTTAATCAGAACAACTAAAACGTTCATTACGTTTCCAAGAACCGAAGAGGAAATGGCCCGCACAAAACTGAAGTTTTACAGGTCCTACGGTTTCCCAAATGTTATTGGAGCAATTGACGGGACACATATTGCGATTAAGAAACCAGCTGTTTGGGATGCATATGCCTTTTTCAACCGAAAATCGTACTATTCTATTAATGTACAAGCAGTAAGTAAATTAAACTTTTATGAGTATTAAAATTGAAATATTCTGTTTTATTTGTAGGTATGTGATGCAAACGCAATATTTACTGATGTAGTAGTTAAGTGGCCAGGATCGACGCACGATACCCACATCTATAGAACATCTTCGCTTTATAATTTTTTACATTCAAATGATTTCCCAGAAAATACGTGGCTTTTGGGTGACAGTGGTTATCCACTAGAACATTGTCTAATGCCCCCAATTATAGGCCCATCAACGACTGCGGAAGAAAATTATAATAGGTTCCATACAAAAACGAGAAAAATTATTGAGCAAGCATTCGGAATATTAAAAAGTCGTTTCAGAGTTCTGAGCAAAAGTCGCGGTATGATTTGCTATGATTTAAAAAAATGCGTCCAAATAATATTATGTTGCTTTATATTACATAACATTGCGAAAACACATAACGTTCCAAATGGCTTTGAAGATCATCACGAAACTGGAGTTGATAGTGATTACGAAAGTGACGATGACGGAGAAACAGGCGATAGAACACAATCTTCTTCAGCAGCAAGAGGACGAGACAATCGTGATATTTTAATTAATTACAGTTTTCAAAATTGTTGAAACCTATTTTGTAAATAATTCATTTTTTTTATTAAATATTCATTGTTCATAAATTTGTTTTTAAACTTAAAATTATATTCACAGTTTTATTCAGTCACAAATTATATTTCCATTATTCGGAAATTTCTAAGTACTCTTCATCTAAAAAAACATTATTATCGTTCGTATGATTAGCGTCATTGTTTTTTTTGGCAATTTGTAACATTTGTTTTTCTATTGCCAATCGTTCTTTCGAGACAGCAAGATGCTCCTTCGCGACCGCTAATTTTTCTTTCGACACATCAAGCTTTTCTTTATAAATTTGAAGAAGCTCTTCATCAATTTTATCTAGAGAAATAATTTTATGAAATAAATCAGAATAAATATTAATGAGTTTTCCATACCATTCCGGTTTCCCAAGTCTTTCTTTTTATTGTGCTGCTGCTGTCGTTTTCTTTTGATATTCATGTGCCGCAGAACACCAACAGCCCTTAATTTTGACTTTGTACTCTGCTGAGTTGTTCCTTTTGTTGGTGGCCCTTCAATAATTTTTTGTGTCTTGCTCACCTCTTCTATGACATTTGTACTTGTTGCTTCGTCGTCGGTAATTTCAATGTCCGGAACAACGTTGATGGGGTTCTGAAATATACTACATATTAATATATTATTTTTTTATTTAAAATAACTACCTCCGAAAAACTGTCAGCGGAATATGAAAGGCCGGACATAGCATTTTCTCCTGCTAATTCTTCCACCAGTTGCTCTAGCTCAGTCAACACTTTAGGAGCATCACCACCAGTTTGTTTTTGATGTCGACTAATCTCAGCTATTTTCTTTTTAGTTCGGGATTTCAAATCTTTAAATTTGTTTCTTAATTCATCCCCAGTTCGAGCTATAATTGTTTGGGATGAATATTCAGTGGCTATATTTTCCCAGGCTTTCGTCAAATCGTCTCCATATAGATTAGAATCATCTATAAAACAAAAATTTCAATTAGAATGTACTTTATCAATAAATTGGAATTTGTTACATGAAAGAACTTCTCTATTATTCTGGAGGATTTTTAACAGTAATAATAAGTCACGCTCACTGAAATTAGGTCGTCTTTGTTTTTTATTTTTTAACACTTCCATTTTATTACAGTTAAATAATGAACACTATTATAAAATTTTGGAAATAAATACTTAAAATCTACACGATATAACTTGTTGTACCCGAAAAATATTGAAATGACAATCTCAAATAATATTCAGCAAAACCGCTGAATTAGTTACTTACGATTTTGATCGAGGATGTGGATTTTCAGTCGCAAATATGAGCATCGCAAATTTCCGATTTTGCGACCGCGCAAGTTACCACTCTGCGACTGGATGGAGGATATACCCCTAAGAGTATCTCTCACAATGAGCAAACCAAAAAATAAATTGAAACCAACTTTGTTTTATTTATCTTCATACTAATGATATTTTTGAAATTGTATTTTGCATTTTTAATTATAATTTTAAGATATATTAAACCGGTAAATTAGTTATTATTTGCATTTTAACATGTTTTGTCTGGAAAATGACAACAAAAACCCTGATTTTGAAATTTAGCTAACTTCATTAGTATTTTCTTAAGGCAAAAGTTTAGAGTTTGCTAACTTTTTCTTTAAGGTAAAAACGAAAAAGTTTTTTTTTCTCAAGTTTTATTTTCAAACAAACTTGTAAGGCAAAAGGAAAAGTTTTTCTATTGTGAGAGCTCTGTAAATAAGTTAAAAAAATACATTTATTATCCGTTTATTTAAAAAAATAATAAAAAAAAACGAAATCACATGTTTGTTGTCGTCACTGACGTCACATTTAACATGCGCAATATTATACCTTCAAGTTTCTGTATATCGTGCGGTCAATTTTTAATTTTAACATCGAGAAATTTGTTGAAAAAATATTAGATAAAAAAACTAATTTTTTCTAAAATATAAAATATATTTAAAAATTTGGTAGCGGTCAACTTGCATACATTTTATATCACTGACTAGACTAAATAATTTCAATTCAAGAAAATGTGTTTTTGCTAGTTCAAGTATAAATTTCGATTTTTATTACCAACCAATTGAAAAGTTGATGGCTAAATAGTGCGAGAAATGATTTCATAGAAATGGTTGTACATATAAGTTGTGTAAAATCATCATGTCATTTGCGAAAAATAAAGTTGCTATTTGTATAAAAAAATTTATCGTTATATGAATTATTATGATGTAATTTGTAATACTAGGTTAACCACTACCATTTTTGACAATTTAATTTAAATTCCTAAAAATATTTTAAACCTAGTATACTAGGTTTAAAATATTTTTAGGAATTTAAATTGTACCATAAATACAATAATTTAACATATATGTACCATAAATAGACAAACCAACCCAATTTCAATTTTTGCCAGCTACATCTTTATAATGTTTAATTACTTGTTACGTTTTTCGTTGTTTTATTTAATAATTAAATATGTTGTTTATGATAGAATAATATTGCAAAACATATTTTTAACCATAAGTACACTTTCCGGAATCAGGCCAACACACCATCCCCGCACCAAGTCGACCAACCTTATCGAAACTCATTAACGAAACAATTAGATAAAGCAATGAACCGCTTTCTTAAAAACCCAAACTGTTTCCTCCTATAATAAATGGATTATATTAAAGAAGATTGGGATTGTCCCAAGTCAGCATCCAACACTTATTGTTGTGAACCAGTTAATTTTTAAGACGGGCATAAAGATAACCCGTACAATTCGTTCCCATACGAACTATTGTAAAACGATATGCGATCACAATGAAGTGATATTGTAATAAATATTTTGTTTTTTAGAAGAGACTGACAATTAAAAAAACTATGTTTCAATTTTTGGTATTGGTGATTTTGTAAAAAAACCTATTATTAGAATATTTTATAAAATTACCTATTATATCGCACACCAGTGGATAATTTAACAATAGAATAGAAATTAATAATTATTTTTTATTATCTTTTCAATAAGCCGTTTCCACCATTACCCAAGAGGTAGGCTTCAATGCGTTTTTTTAACGAGGTTATCCAAATAAATTTAGGCCTAGTCCTCGGTGTTAGAATTAGTTTTAATTTCAAACAACTAATTTTAAAACAATATCACATTTATAATTAAAAAAAACCATCACCGCAAAAAATTCATTTTTTTTTTAAATAAATAAAATTAAAATTCCCAAGTAATTTTACTTTCAATTTTTCTGGCGATATTCGTACTTAAGTACTAAACTTAGTCTAGTATTTTTCTAAGTTTGAGTTGCAATTTATTAAAATAAAACGTATGCAGCGTGTCGCGAAAATTCGAAACTGGACGAAACTCAAACATTTTATTGCATGTGTATACGTATTGAGAAATATTTGGCGGGAACAATTGTACTTGCGTTTGTTAAAACGGCAATTTCAAATTTTGGTTGTAAAATTAAATGTTTTTAAAGAAATAGTTTTGTTTTTGTAATATAAAATGATTTATTAAATTCATTATTTTAATTCATTATTGATTACTTTGGACATACATATATATCCGTTTCGATAAAATTATTCAGTTTTTTAATTTCTAATATTTACACTAGATTTTTTTTTTAAACAATTTTCCTTGTTTGTCTTTTATATAATAAAAGTAATTTGTGGATATTAAATTGGTTTCGATAGAGTTCGTAAATTTTTCCATAGTATGTACAATCTAAAATGTTGAAAATAATATTATAATTATTAAATTTAACACGGAATAACGTAAACCATACCTCACATTATCTTTATTGACCGTTAAACGTAAACTTGCAGCTAAGCTCTTTGGTGAACAGCTCTGTAAAGTTTGCCCTAATGCACTTTTTTAGTTCGTGGCCATCTTGCTTCATAAATAATGATTTCTAAATATAAAACAGGAAAACAAAATATAATAGATTGTACCAAATTATCTCGAATGAATCTTTACATTACCAATTATTTTACAGCCTCCCTACTTTCAATTAAATTAATATCAAAGTTGACAAATGTATCCGCATCGTTAAAAGTTACTACAAACTTAGCGTTCTCACAATAAACTAAATAACGCCATTTGTATACGCATATGTATAATTATAATACGTATACGCTACAAACACTATCATTATAATGTGAAGTTTAACTTTCGTTAATTTTGGATGAAAACGAAGGAAAATACTGTGCTCAATTTTATCTTTCGTTTTGTTATACTTGGGTTATATACAAGCATCAATTAAAAAAAAAAATCAACTAAAATGCAAATAAAATTCACTGCAATTTCATAGTAAAATTTAAATAATTAAACAAATAGCTTAATAAACGATATGCTTAATAATGTTCATCATTCAATCAGTGATCAATCAATTGTCCTTTTTACCTAAAAATTTAAAGTTTTATTTGATTTTTTGAAAATTTCAAGTTTGCGCTTTCTGTCGGATATTACGTTGCCATTTTCACGTTTAAAAAAATTATTAAGTAATATATTTGAAAAAATTGATAAAAATGTATAGTAAATATCTTTGTGATTTTTACCACAAGTTACTGTATCCACCAAGAGAGATTGAACAGTTAAAAAAGACAAACATTTTTTTTGATTTAACTCCGGATTTAAAAAAATTAATTTAAATTTATTATTATTGCAAATGTAATTAAAAACCGCACCCATATGCATATATATAAATAGAACAATATCCGTAGGTACACTCAAACCACCTCTTAGTCTTTGGAGAAGATCAAAATAATCGTCATCAGAAGCGACACCCTTTCCAGATCTAATTAATTTCTGACACTCCAGGCAGGAAACCTTTTTAGATATGGAATGGGCCGCATACCCACATATATACAGAGCCGAGGAACGATCGAATATTTCTTCATACTCACCCAAATAATTCGATTCCTATAATTCCTCAAACTCTTGAGTACTTACCGAAAAAAAGTTGTATTTTTCTGATTTTGACAATGATTCAACGGGAAGATCTTATACAATTTTTTAGTCGTAACTTTTTCTCTTACTCTATTATTTCTTGATAAGATACGTAGAAAGTGCACCCACTAAGTCTTCTGTACCACGAAAATCTCCTTTCAAGATTGTCAGTCTGGAACTTACCGAACATTATGTAATCTACGTCATTTATGTAAGTATTCGCTATGTCTAGCAAAACACTTACACTTTGACGGATTGCTTTGAAAGTGGTTATGGTTAACCCGCCATCAAACATGTCGATCTCCATCCATCTATTTATCCAGGATAAAAATTTTCGTAAGAACAAAATTCCACAATCATCCAATGTATATATAGGCAATCGGTACGGTTCGCGCTTTTTAATACCTTCAATCACTGACTTACAATTGACTATGTTCCACCAACGTTTAATAATTCTCAAAAACTCTACAGTACCCTCAACTTCATTTAGATCACCGCAAGTTTGCAGGGCCGCGATAGTTGATTCATGAAAAACATTTGCAACGCATTGCACGCTTTGCCGTCCAAAAGTGCCGGGGAAAACCGATTTTTTATTTAATTTATATGCTTTCTTAACCAATTGCTTTTCCTCATTAATATAAATATCACGGATATCTTTAAAACAAGCTATTCTAATACGATCCTCTTCAAAATCCGGATAATAGAAAGATTTACTGGTGTCTTTTTTATTGAGCCAATTGTTACGAATGTTTTTAAAAATATGAACTGGGTCGTACATAAAAAATATAAAATTATTAGGAAAATCAGGATTTTTAAATTTAAAGGAATTCGGCGCTAAAATTGAAAATAGATTTTGATTGATTTTGTGGTTATCCGTAACTATGGTTATTACTTCTAAATTTATTGAATGCACCAGTTGTAAAATTTTTAAAACTAAATTATGAAGATCAGCACCTGAAGGGTTACTGACAGGATGCAAAGCTACTACTTCTTTAAAATTACCGAACGCGGAACTTACTAAAACTGCGAGAACTGTTTTCGCAACATTTGAATTATTTTGGGCATACCCAGTTATTTTTTGTGATTTGTAATTAATTTGCGCCTTAAGATACATTTCATCTATCTGAATTATTACTTTGCGTTCCAAATGCTTTAAATGTTCCGCTTGGTTGGAAAGATAATTACTATTACCATCCAAATTTGTAGGACAAACGTTTTGAAGGCATGCTAGTCTCTGTTACTCGGTAAAATCAAAATATTCTCGTCTCTAATCAATTGATAAGTTACGGGTGATTGAAGGTATAGTAAAAAAGATTTGATTAAGGTATTTACCGAATACTTTATTTTATTTCCACGCATAATTTTTATCTGATCACTGATTATTTGAAGAGTATTAATATATTTATAATCTACGCTTTCTGCAACATTCAATATTTCAATCATTTTCTCATATACTTCATTCAACATATCCTTCATCTTGCCAGCGGGAGAATTTTCGTTTATTCTATTAAAAAAAAGGTTAAGTGTGTTTTTAAACTGTGACCAACACCGGAATTGTTGATCGAATTGCGAAATACTAATGAAATTGTGATAAAATTGACCGGATAAATCTTTCGATATTCTAATATAATGTGAAATGGTAAAATTTTCTAAATTAAGTTTATAAACATAAGCGTTATCGTTATTGAATTTCACTTCAACATCGAAGTCACTAACGTGATCTGACAAAAGTGAATTAAATTTCTCAAATGACCCAATCAAATCATCACACATGAAATGGGTTAGCTTCTAACTACAGCTATTGCTAATCCATTGAAATGGGTTAGCTTCTAACTACAGCTATTGCTAATCCATTTTCTAAGAACATTTTAGCCGTTAACTGTTTTCTTGTATGCATTCCCCACGCGGCATTAACCCGAGCTCAGTCGATTCGAGGTTAATAATTAGTCGTGGGTTTGGGGAATGTACAGGTATCGGCCTAGTTTACTGCGTGATAATTGTGTAGATTTCTGGGATGTGATGGCCTAGTACCATCAAAAATATAAGGAAGGAAAAATGGATTTTTTTGATCTCTCTGATCATGAAATTTCTTAAGGATTAGCCTCCATTCCGTAATTATAATTTTGGGGTCTAGAATAACATGGTTATTCTAGCTCCCAATCCTTATAATTAATTTGAGTCGAAGAGCTTGGCCTTGGGCCCATGTGGTTGGTAAGAGATAATATTAATATAATAATGTCAGTAGAAGCAAGCCCAGGGCGGAACCCTATTATGGCCTGCGCCTCTAATGAGGCAGCTGACTCTTACTATATTAATTGGTACCTGTTTAGTTAGTCACTAATATTTCATACTTACCAATGCAAGACTCCCTTTTTTTCTACCAGAAAAAAACAGCTTCCTTTTTACTTTATTTATTTATTTACTATATAAAAAAACAGAATGTCGATTTTACTATCGGCTCTTTACAAAATATATTAACTAGAGGGCTTAACCATATTTTAGTTAAATATCCAAGAATCCAATCTCAAACACACTGACTTTTCACCGGCTATCAAACGTGTTTTTCCGTATCCTGGTTCATAAAGCAGAACTGCCCCTACAATTTAATTTTTCCTCAGCTCAATCTTATGGCTATGGGTAAGAAATTACCAGGAGCTGTAAGACAAATTTATTTGCGTAAAAATATGGATTCCGTAAACCACAATGTATAGTTAGGTATTGCGTAAATTTCACTTCAGTATTTTATTTAAATTTTTCATCCTCCGGGATGGGGTTGCCAGTCTTCCCATTGTTAGTTTTAGTTGCGTCAAGGATTTAACTCATTTAGTTGTTCAAACTTAGGTTCTGTTAGTGGACGAATATTGATCCAATTTTGGACATAAACTAAGTGTAGTTATTTTACACGTTGTGGGAATCCTTAATGATAACCGGCGTGTTATCATTCCCAATAAACAGAAATAGCAAGTTGATGTTTGAGAGTCTGCTTTTTCGTATAAATACCGGACAATTAAAAGTGTTATAAATTAAATTTGTTTACCCCTTTCGCAAACAAATTCATTCATTTCACACTCACATCGAAATTTCATACATAATCATAAATGCAATAATACTACATTTTTACGTAGGTCGGTTTAATTACCTTACGTACTATATTTATGTGTTACATTTATGATTATCGCAAAAATTAAAAATATGTTCTGTATTCAAATTACAAAACAATGAAATGGATTTCTTATATAGTATACTTGCACTGATATAATTTTTGTTTATGTAGCAGCTATATAAGGAAGATTTGTAATTCCGTCCATGACTAGTTATTTAATAAATATTTGTGAAGATGATATCTTCAAGGCCATGACAGAACTACTGTGATGAGATAAAAATAAGATTGGATTGGTAACGGAATACGATAAGAATTCCGTTACACACATTACAGAAATTTCTTTTTGTAATGCACGATTATGCGATTTAACTAAAATTTCATTACTTCTGACAGAAGGATCTTTGCGAAGTTTAGGCTTGGTCTTTGAATAATAATCGAGTAATCCAGGAAAAATACTAGGAACAACGCCGGGCAATAATTGAGGAGATTTTAAAGGAATAACTAAACTACCGTGATGCTTTTCAAATATTATATCATTAATGCAAAAATGTTTTGAACAAATAAACGTAGTTTTTGTAAGGACAAAATCCTTCCGAGGAATTGCGTTTAGCCAAGCCTGTCGTTGAGGTTCCACATCTAGGAATTTAAAAAAACTGATTTGTGTCTCCCCGCTGGTACGATAACGGGAGTCGCATACAGGCACACAACATACTTTGGGCATTTTCGATATCACAGAACCAAATATCACAAAGTTAATAATAATATGTAATAAATAATTGATTATAAAAATGTAATTGTGAAGATACTGTTACGAAATTTTAATTTAAAAAAATCTACGATAATCTAACCCGGCAGAAATATTTCACTACAGACACAATTTCGAATCAAAACAATAATTGAACAATATATTAGTATGTATATTACGTTATAAATTAAATTTTCACAATTATATTTTTATTCAATTTAATTTCACTATTTTATTACACAAATATCACACAATTTCTTACCGATCACGTTATCCCGCCAACGAAATGTCACCTTATAAATATTGCATAGGTATAACGGGAACATTTTATAATCGCTGCGGCACAAAATACAGTACAGAAAAAAGGGTTTGTTTAGTTTAATGGCGCACACTACATAGCAGGTTACCCAAATAATATACAAAACATAAACGAATATAAATAAAAATTTTATTATAACATAAAAAATATTAAACCCTTTAATCTAAAATTCATTACACAAATAAAATGTGTGAAATTAAGTTCATTATTTTTTTCGGTACTGTATGTCGTGAAACAAAACCAAAACAAATGATACAAGTGCTGAGAGCCAAGAGAAATTAAAAAACATACGCGCACGTGTCATTGAAAAATTGTGTAGTTGCTTTTATCAGTAAATTAGTAAATGAAAAGTTTCTCAGTAGGGAAATATTTTTATTGGAAATGTTTCTCAAAATATCAATATTTATCGTGATCCTTCTGATAAATTATGTTTGTAGATAATAAAGCGGATTTATTGGGAGAAGTAAAGATTTTTTTTCGTCTCATGTAATTTTTTGTTCATCCTATGACGCCCATGTTTTTGTTTGTATTTACCTACACCAACTCATGTAAGTTTTCTATATAGAAAAATGGCCTATTATGTAGTGGTATTGTAATAGTTTTCGAACAGTATAACAATTACTACGTATATATTAAGAATTCAATCCGGATTGAACCCGGGTCAAAATTTCAATATATACGGGGTCGAGTCATCTTCACGTTAACTCGATTCGATCCACCAAATTTGTAGAATCGAGTTAACTCAATCCTTATAAACGCCAATATATACGGAATCGAGTCGAAAAACAACAACAACGAATTATTATAAAAATATTAATAATAAAAGAACGCCATTTTTATTTTGTTTACGATTTATTTGCGTATATATATATGTATTTTTATTTTTGTTTTAATTTAAATAAATATAGAAATATGTATTTAGAATTTTTTTTGACGTTTATCTCAACTCGGTTTCGATTCGATCCCAACATAATCCGCCAATATATACGCTAGAAAAGATAATTCAGTTTCAATCCAAAGTTAACTCTAAGTTGATTCGATCCGGATTGAATCCCTAATACATACGTAGTAAATAGTAACGGCTGAAAGATCCGATAAGTAATATAATGTTTTCTCATTCTAATTTCGCACAGTTTATTTCAACATGAATAAATCAGGTCGTCCCACTTCAATACAGGAAATTTTAATGTATCTATCTCACGAAAACAAAAAATTTATTATCTCTTTAACTGTTTCGAGTATACTCGTCAGAACGAACGAAAATATAATGTCGAGTATAACCGTCATATACCATGTTTCCATGACAGAGTTAACCTAGGTTAACTCGGGTTTACGTGCATGGAAACGCAGATTAGGGTAGAGTTTCGTTAAACCCAAATAAACTCAACGAAACTAGTGTGGTTGGGTTAGGTTCTATCTGTCAATGTTTTTTACGTGTATTTTAAAATGACGCTCTTTCTAAACTATTAAAATACAGATTTTGAATAAAAGTATTTTAAAATAAAACTTGAAAATGAGTTAAATTACGAAAAAAATATTAACATAACTGTCGACTTAACTCGGTTTCATGGAAACGGCACGAGTTAACTCCAACAAATTTTCAACTCAACGAAACCTAACCCTGTTTTAACTCGGTACATGGAAACATGGTAATAAAGACTTACAAAACTACATTCGTATTATTCAACGAATCAGCTGTAATCCCAGCAAGCAAACGCTGATAGCAGAATGAAATAGATGGAAACATTTGTACACGTCGAAGCGAGAAAACAAATAAATTTACTTCGGTTTCTTCTATGATTCTATGAACTGCATTTTTACCCCCACCTAATCTCTTGTTTATCAATTTCATTTCAAAAATTGTTATTCCATTTCTATCAGTCTCCAGAATTCAGCTGAAGGTAATAGATGTGCGTTGATTTGAAACATATTCAATGCATACGTATGACGATGTTTGTAAATGTTTTTCAGATGGAAATAGAAATACCTGGATAACATATAAAGTAAGTATACAAAATTAAAAAAATGTGTAGTATATATCAATACACATTTGCTACACAACCAAAGCCAAACACAATCAATAATATATGATTGTGTTTGGTTTTGATATAACAAAATACATTAAAAAAATATTATTTTTGGTAAACCAGCGGTTAACAGTTACATATTACTCAAATCAAATGAAAGAGAGATAAATTAATTTTTAGGGGAAACAAAGCCGAGTTTTCGGTCGACAACAATACGAATAGCATGGAATTAGGTGCATCAATTTGAAGAAAAACTTGAGCGCTCTAATTATATGCTGTTTATGCGCTCTTTGTGCGCCGATTTGTACTACTGGGATGTTTTTTCCTGAAGAAGGGCAAATAAAGATCATTTAAAAAGTATGCAGGGATAAATAGTTGTTTGAAAGAAATGGTGTTTAAAAAAGTACTTTGTGGTCACGGTGTAAAACTAAAGCCTCAACCAGTCAGACTTAAGAGCTTAAGTTACACGCCAATTGCACCACTTCGGTTAGTGCTACAATCACCAAAATTTTATAGGCTTCTCGTCACAAATAAACAACTGACCTCTTTGTGGTCGTACCGCTCTCCTAAGTGGTCCAAAACGGAACACAACTTAAGCTCTAAAACTTTTCTCAAAACAATATTTTTTTTAAATAATTCAATAACAAAATATCCCTATTTATTTTTGTCAATGTATTATTCAATTTAACTTGAACAATACAAACTATTTATTAAAAATAATGAAATTGTGTTTTTGTTGCCATGGATTTTTGTATGGAATTCTCATTTCTTTTTGTATTTACATATACCAACAAAATTATAACAAAAAATGGCGTTATTGTAGTGGTATGTGCATAGAAAAAAAAGTTGAAAAATCTATGTTAAACTTATTTGTTTATGATATGTGCATATGGCCGTCTTTCATTCATTTTTTACCAACTTGAATGTAGTCACACATCACATTTGATCAAAAAATTCGCCCACAGCCGTCATGCGAGTCATATCACTTTTGCTGCCCGGTAACACAATTTTGTGGGTACGGCAAAAGTACCATGTCAAAAATTTATTTTTGTATGTGTTTGGAACCAACTTACACATTTGTGTTTTCCTTTCAAACTTATTTCGTCCGAAAAACACATTATGACTATACACACAATTGTGTTGTTTGTACTTCAAATCAAGCGATTTTTTTTTCAAAACGCCATTACATACTATGATTTTTTACTCACACATTTGTGTGGTTTGGACTTAAATATAGCCATTTTTTGGGGCTGGAAAAGGGACATCGGACATCCAATAAAAACTGTCAACAGAAAAAAATAGTTTTGAGATAAATGCATTTTAAATTAATTATAAATAAAAACTAGTTTTTATTTTATGTACTTTTCACAATATTTATTAATTGTTCCTTATAGTGATAATAAATTTGAATATTTATAATTAATTAATGTGTTAAAAGTAGACAAAAGTGAAAAACATGATTAATCATGAAACAATCATTTAAAATTGCTAATACCGTGGACAGACACAAAAATTATCGCGATTTCTTCCAATTGCGATTGCATGTCAAACAAATGAAATCACGATTTTATAATTATGGTGACACTGTGACAGACACAAACCCGATGTCCGGAAAACGAAATATGTACAACAATAAAAAGTTTCATCCCCTTTATTTAGAAAAAAGGTTTTCCACTTCCGCAAAGTTCATTTTCTTGCGCGAAATTATAATTATTATAAAAATTATTATTAAATTATTATTATATGTAAATTAATAATAAACTAATCTGTATATCTTTTTTAAATGTTAATATGCCACGTTCATATATCCAAACAATTTTTATTGTACATGTCAAATAATAAAACAAGAACAAAAACTACTTTAATCCTCTTAGAAGATAAATCAGAGGATAAATTAAAACTCTTGGATTTTATTTTTTGTTTATACCCTAGTCAGACACAAACTAGCTAATAGCGAATTCGAGATGACGTAGTTATTTTTTCAGTCTGCCAGCACACGATTTTGGCAAAACAGGATTACTGCGTTTATAGAACAAGATTATTACAATCTGTATATGAACCAATAATTATATTTCAGTTTTAATACACAAAACATTCAAAATTATTATGTATTTATGTTAATACAATCGTATATCAAGTGAAAATTAATAGGTCTAAAAAAATATTGCACGCCTTTTGGAAACAATGACAACATTTAATTTTGGTACGAACTAGGGAAAATAAATATCCAAATGTTATTCGTATCGCACAAAACCACAACAACATAGAAAAGCAAATTCAGTTTTCAATTTAATGAAATTTTGAATTAATTCTTAACTTATCGAATTAAATATCATTTTAATTTATAAAATCTAAACTTTGTGTTTTAATTGTATCCTAAAATTCCTATTCCATTAAAATACAAATAAATGTAAAAATGTAAACAATAAACATGAATATTATACTTACCCAAGTATAACAAAACGAAAGTAAAAATTGAGCATAGTATTTTCCTTCGTTTTCATCCAAAATTAACGAAAGTTAAACTTCACGTTATAATGATAGTGTTTGTAGCGTATATGTACATATACTGTGTTGTTACTACTGTATACTGTGTTACCGCAATTTTTCTTCCGTAGGAATGTGTATAGCGTGTAATGTACATGGTTTGTTTTTATTTTTCATGTTCACGACATGAGTTTGGTAATTTTATAAAATTTTGTTAAACAAATTTAAAGATGTGCGTTAATTTAAATAAAATTACATCAAAATATATTTTATATCTATTCAAATATTGTTTTCATAAATTAATTAATTCCTAGTTCAGTTTTAAGTTTTTAGGTAGAAAACAAATGCGAAAATAATAAACTTGATGTGCAATAATCTTAGTACCTATTTGGAAAATTATTTAAACTTTTAATATTACAATCAAAGAATAATTTCAAATTGTGTAATAATAAAAAATAATTAAAAAATTAACTAAAATATAATTTAGATTCGTATATAATATGTATATATGTATGTATATTTTTATACCGCAAATTTAATAAAATAAAAATATTCATTTTAAACCTAAATTTTTATTTTGCTCTCACATTTGGATGCCGCCATCTTTTTCTTCTAACATTTTCAAATATAGCATTTTACATTCATGCACAACCTCGCTCCCGCCATTTTGTTTTTTGCCTTTTCTGTTCACACATACATGTATACAATTCTCCTTTATTGAGTTTCGTTCAGTTTCGAATAATCGCGACACGTTTCATACGTTTTATTTTAATAAATTGCAACTCAAACTTAGAAAAATACTAGACTAAGTTTAGTACTTAAGTACGAATATCGCCAGGAAAATTGAAAGTAAAAATACTTGGGTAATGAGTGTTTTTTTTTATTCATTCCAAAGAAGGAATAGAAAAAATAGAATACTAATCACGTGACTTTAAAATATTCCAAACAGAATGTAATAAGAAAACGATTTGGAAGGAATATGTAGAATACATTTTTGACAGTATCTTTTTTTAGTTGTTTTATATTTTTATATATTTTATATATTTTCATTGCTATGATTATTATTCTCCATTTTTAATTTATTTTATTTTATTTTTTACAACTATTTTTTATGTACATGTGCATTCGACAAAACAGGCCATTGTATTAAAGAAAGGAGGTACCAAAAAATTCGTTCGGATTGGTTTGTTTGCTTATAATTAAAAATAGAAATAAAAATAATGATTTTGAAACATATTATAGTTTTAATATATTTTATTTTGAATTATATATTAAATTAAATATAATTATATTTTAAATTAATTATTTTTATTTCTATTTTTAATTATAAGCAAACAAAACCATCCGAACGAATTTTTTGGTACCCCCATTTTCTTTACTATAGCCACAAAACACACAATATGTAGGCTAATATTAAAAATATTCTTTTCGTTCTACCTTTTCATTTAGTACGAAAAGAATACGTCCAGAACTCTCTCTCTCTCTCTCTGGCTTTCACATCCCATGAAGGGATTTCGCCGCCCGCACAATGGCCCTCCATCCATCCCGATCCATTGCTCTCGTCCTCCAGTTTCGACATCCTAATGCTTGCAGATCTTGTTCAATGTCGTCACGCCAGCGTAGTCGGGGTCTTCCTCTACGACGTACTCTGGCTGGTTGTTGGTGGAACACTTTATTTATCATCCGTTGTTGTGGGGACCTTGTAACGTGGCCGAGCCATCTCACTCGATTGGATTTAATGAATCCGATGATATCGCTGCCTCCGAGGGAGTTGCTTTTTTTCGTGATTCATACGAATCCGATATTCGTTGTTCGCAACTTTAATTGGACCAAAAATTGAACGGATGACCTTCTTTTCGAATGTAGATAACAATCTACAATCGTTAGAGGTCATGGTCCAGCTCTCGCTTCCGAAAGACAGCACAGGTCTTATTAGTGCTTTATAAAGTGCGAGCTTGCACGACTGCGATAGATGTTTCGATCGCAATAATCTTGATTGGGCGTAGAAAACTCGTTGTCCGGCAGCGATTCGGGCTTTTATTTCTGCCTGCATTTCATTTAGTGATGTTATAACTGACCCGAGGTATTTAAAGTTTTCGACACCATCAAAATTGTGGTCGCCAATTCCAAGATTTGCCATAGAGATGTTCCTGGGTGTTGTTAGATATTTAGTTTTACTGCTGTTCACCTCCAAACCAAGTCTTCTTGCGCAGCGATCGAGCAGTATGAAACTGTCTTTGATATCGCTAGGTCTTCGGCCAAGAAGCACGATATCATCTGCATATCCAATAATTTGGCCGGATTTATTAAATATACAGCGCGTTTCGATGTTGCTTTTTCTCACTACGTACTCAAGCGCCAAATTGAACAGCAAAGACGCGAGTGCATCAGCTTGTCGAGCGCCAGATGTTATTTCAAAGGAGTCTGACACAGTTCCTTCAATTACGATTCTACATACAGACCCAGACGTTGGTAATTTACACAGCGAAACGAGTTTCTCTGGGATTCGTAGGCATATGAGAGCGGCCCATAGGTTGTCGCGGTTTATACTGTCATATGTCTGTCGAAAGTCTATATATAGTTGATGTATGGTTATGTTGTACTCCCAACATTTTTCCAAGATCATCCTCATGGTAAAACACTGCTCCGTGGTTGATCGGTTGGGTCGAAAACCACATTGATAGTCGCCAATGATCTTTTCGGCGAAAGGGATGAGTCTGGCAAGTACAACATTAGCCAACACTTTGTAAGCAGCGTTCAATAGAGCTATGCCACGATGGTTTTCACATTTAAGACGGTCGCCTTTTTTATGCAGCGGACATATGAGCGCGGTCTTCCAATTCTCAGGCAGCTCTTTCTGGTCCCAAATACAGACGACGAGGTCGTATAGACTTGTTGCAAGAGTAGCGCCTCCGAGTTTAATCAATTCTGCGGGGATTCCATCGTGACCGGGTGCCTTTCCGTTTTTCAATCGACTAATAGCTGCGTCTACTTCCTCCACTGTGGGATATTCAACAAAGACCTCTTCACCTGGAGGAGCTATTGCTCTAATGGGGGTCATGTCGTCATTCCGATTTAGCAGATTTTGAAAGTAGGTTTGCCCTACTGAGAGAACATCAGCCACGTTTGTTCTCAAGTCTCCATTCCCGTCTTTGATGGCTGTACTTCTTGGGTGTAAGTCTTTAGTGAGATTCCTGGCGTTGGCAAAACAGTCTCTTGAGTTTCCTAGTTCCGCTTGGAAGCTGATGTTTTCGATACATAATCTCATATGTTCGCGCTTTTTTGTCGAAGGTATTTAGTCGTGGCTTTCCTAGCGCGGAGATATTCTGCTAGAGTGCTTCTAGTGTTGCGAGCCAACCATTTTTCACGAAGCGTTCGTTTATTTTCGACGACCCTACGGCATTGATCATCGAACCAATCATTGCGGGCCCTCGGAGGTCTTCTTCCGATGGTATTTTGCGCCGCGGTGGTTATGGTTGACTGTATAGCGTGCCACTGCTCCTCGATGTTAGAGGGAGCTTCTTCGTTGCTGCTGGACCGCTCTAAATAGTTAGTGACAGCTGATTGGTAACTCTGCAATGACGCTTGGTCTTTTAGAACATTGATATTCCAACGAACGGTCTTTTGTGCTTGTCTGTTAAAGGTAGATGACAGTTTGCACTTATATTTAAATATGACAAGCATATGATCGCTGTCCATGTCTGCACCTCTGTAAGATCTAACGTCAGATATGCTGGTAGAGTATCTCTTAGACACCATGACGTGATCGATTTGATTTTCCGTTCTCCCATCATTCGATCTCCACGTTACTTTGTGGATTCTCTTATGTGGGAAAAACGTACTTGATACAACTTAGTTGTACGTTATTGCCAGGGCGGTGACTCGTTGGCCGTTGTTATTACTAGTTAGGTGCAGGCTGTTAGGACCGATGTGCGATGTATTTTCTGCACTTTTACCGATTTTTGCATTAAAGTCGCCCACGATGATTTTAATGTCGTGGTGCGGTATGTTATTGATGACTTCCTCCAGCTCGACAAAGAAGAGATCTTTGATGTCATCAGATTTATCTTCGGTGGGTGCATGTACATTAACGATCGTGATGTTAAATTTCTTAGTGCGAAGTCTGACCGTGCATATCCGCATGTTGATAGGGCGGGAATCGATGATATGATGCTTCACGCGCCGATGGATGAGGAAGCCAACTCCAAATTCTCCTCCGTTCTGATGGCCGCTGTAATGAAGAGTGTAACCATTGGTGGTGTCATGGATCCCACTCCCAGACCACCTAAGCTCTTGTAGTACAAGTATGTCTAATGTGTAACTCTTTGCTTGGTTCGATAGGTTCTGGAGATCTCCAAGTCTTAAGAGGCTAAGCACGTTCCATGTTCCCAGTTTTAAAGCGTTGTCCGTGTACAATTTCAGAGGTCGAGTTTGTAATGAATCCGATATGGTTATCCCGAGGCCTTTGTTTAGGGTTCATAACTTGATAGTTTTTATGAGGGGAGGTTGTTGGCCTTCCGCTCAACCCGCTTGTTACGTGTGTGGGTCACGTACTGGTGAGAACCTTGAGGCATCCAGTCCTACCTTGAACAGATTTATATAGCGAGCCGCTTGATACAAGTCAGACGCCCGCTTCAGCCGCTCATAACCTGGAAAACAGACGCTGGTATGGTATTGGTTTTGAGGCGCCAATGGCTTGCCCTGACATGTAGTGTCCATGACTATAAACAGGATTTAGCTGCTCGTCTCCACTACACCGCCTGATTCATTTAGAGTTACCTAGAGAGCACCGCGAGGAGGTACGAATCTCGGACTTCACCCCCCACACGTCCAGGACGTCTAGAATAAATAAAAAAAAGAGTGAGTCCATTAGTACTCTCAAGGAGATGTGTAAACATGGCGTGTGTATAGTGCGTCCGTACGCGTACAGTTTACTTTGAGGGAAGAACGAATGTAATTTTACTAACCATAGTTTTTCATTTGTTTATCATCGTTAAATTGGTCTATTTCTCTTTCGGTGTAATCGACGCAATAGGATTATGGTAGCTAAAATAAGATACATATACTGTCGAGAATTTATGAAATTCTTCATTATGTCTTCGACAGATTTTTTCGGCGAGGTAAATACAACTACAGAAAGCATCTTATTCCCATTGAGAAGCTGAAGTTCAACCGTGTATATATTACCAATGGGTTGTGTTGTTACCCTCATATCATTTGTTAGTCCAACGATGCTTTCCTTATGCGAGTTGACTGTATAAGTTCAACTTGTATTTTTATTTATATATTGCTACTGCGGCAGCCCGCACTGACCATTTCTCTTGAACTGAACGCATCATTCAAAATAAATAATATTACATGCTCGTCATTGCGTATCCACATCTCGGGAAGCAAGAAATTTGAGCATCCCTGCGTGACTGTATCAGTTAGGTCGAGGTGATGTGACCTGAGACTCTGGTAGTTCAATGTTAAAAACCAGACGTCATTATTATCTCGTACAAAATTCGCCATTACAACCTGATTTATAGTTAGCGGATTTGTAGTGATAGCTCATTTTGAAGAAGACCCATTGAGGTCCCATTTTTACGTCCATGGTAGAAGACATGATTATCGATAGCCGACGTGATGAACAGTCCTTTGAGACTCGTTACTCGTAATAAAGCAATATACACAAGTTGTGGACTGTGTCTTTTATCGTAAGAGTATATACTGACTATCTCGTTATAGGTACCACCCTGTGATGCATGAATTGTGGTGGCACTTGCAGGTACGACTGGAACATGATTACGCTTAAGGCCCCGATTCACGTATTTTGCAAAAACACGAGTTTTCGTGGTACCATAGCATAAAAACTAACCAACCGATCGCCAACATTTATGTCTTAAAATTTTAATTGAAGTTTTTTAGGAAAATTGACGGTGGCTTTTTCCATTTTTCCTTCTAGTTTTTCCGCTATGGCATGGCAAAGTAAACAATATTCGCAAAAATCGAAAAAGTTTTGGTACCATTGCGACGATATCAGTCAACAAAACTTAGATTATGATATATCAAAAGACGCAGAAAAAAAATCTGAGATGATTGACGGTGGCGATTTGTTAAATTTTAAGTATTAACCGAAAAATTAGTAAAAAACCAATTCCTTTGGTAATTTTTCCAAAGACGCAATCGTAAAATTTATTAATTTTATTCCAAATTGGTTTTACCAGACTACATATGTAGCTAGTTTCCAGCATTACAGTAGTACAACTCAGTAATGGGACGCAACACAAATATAATAATAACTTTTGTAATTGATTAACGTGGTTTTACAGCTAGCAGAAACAATAAATTAATATTTTAACATAAACTAAAATTATGTATAAAACAAATACAATATATTATAAGTAAATTTAAGTAATTCCGTTGTTTGTTCTTCGTTTTTCATCTGTATCATTATTATTTTTTCACACTGTTTCGAAATACCATAGTAAATTGTATTTGTATTTTATCTACTTAGAGAATGAAATGTATTTTGTATTTCATCTACATAGAGAATGAAAAGATAAGTATTTTAATGAGATATGAATACATATATATTATGTACGTAGCAATTCTGTACAGATGTGTGTACATTTGGAGTATGAATGTCCTATAACTAATAATAGTTGGTGATAACACAAAAATGATGGGATTGAAAATTAAACTATGTGTTGTTGTTGTTGATGTAGTGATTTAGAATAATAAATCCATTTATCAAAATTTTCACGCGGAATTGATTTTATTTTGTTTACCTTGAATTTACATCTCGTAAATCGCGATACATAATTTTATACAAGCAAATCTGTATAGGAACCATGCGCAGATTTTAGCGAAAAAAAAATTCGATATAATTTCTTGTAGTTGCTAGAAAAACGTACGTTGAACTTTTAATATTTTTTAAATCATAGCAGACGTGTGTGCAACTTTGATTCATTTTATTATGTTTGACATTTCACAATGACTTTTCAATTTGTGGTATGTGGTAATTTATCGCCGTTTGTTTTACATTTTGAATAATGAAATAATGTTGAGTTCAATAAACAAATATTTGTATTTTAAAATTGTTTTGAAGCCTTTAAATATATCCGTATTCAGTATTGACTAATTTATTACATAGATTATTTTCTAAATATTAAAATACCCAAATAAATCGATCCTTGTATATTAAAAAATTAATTAATAAATTTATAATGAAACTATATAAATCAAGGTGAATTGGTGTTTCTCGTTCTTTAATAAAAATTATAAATAATTATAAAGAAATTTGTTTGATTCTTGCTAAATAAAAAAAATTGTTATCAAAATAATGAATATTTTTTTATAAGTACCCTCCTATGTACTGATAAAATTTTGTCTAAATTTAGTTAGTTTTTTTTGCGGGTTGCATGCACAAAATTTGTATAGCAGTTTGGTTGCATACATTTATTTTTATTTAATCGAAAAAAAATTATATCTAGTTTTTTTTCGCTAAAATCTGCGCATGGTTCCTATACTGATCGTTTGTTTGTTAAAATTACACCTCAAGTTCACATTTTTTTCTATATTCAAGATGTATACTAGGGGCTAATTATATAAGCAAAATGAAGGCTGCCATATGAAAATTGTCTACGAGCTAGGTACAAAATAACAAAGTTAAAAATGTGTGATCTCGAAACGGTGGTACAACAACAAGTGCATTACAACAACAATTACACTATACATATATCACACATTTTTAACTTTGTTATGTTGCACTATATTTGGTTGCACTTAGCTCGTAGACAATTTTCATGCGGCAGCCATCAGTACGATTTACGATTATCGACTCAAACTAATTTTGACAACTTTTTAATGAAAACAAAAGATCAATCATTAGGATTTGTGTCTCGCATTTATAACTGAAAATCCAAAACACTTGAAATAACGTAATGACTTTATGTTTGCATAATAATACCCCAGATTCCACATTTTAAAAACGTATTGAATTTGATGGCGGGGATGCCAGATCCAAAAAAACTATCAAACTATCAAAAAAATCAAATTAATATGGGTTTGTAAATCTTGATTAAACTACCGGTCATTTTGCCGTACACAAGACGATCAAATTTTATATCCATAATCTCTATGTATGTATATAATAATGACGTGTTTGTTTGTAACATTAAGAACTGCTGTACCAATGTTGATAAAAATTGGTGTATATACACGGGTCATGAGAATGGTTTTTAACTGAAAATGGTCCACCGGAAGTTGCAGCTTCCGTAGGAGCATTTTCGGTCGATAAACTCAAAAACTACTGTATGAACTGTAATAAAAATTTAAATATATGTTATATGGGTCGTGAGCCACTGAAAGTGGCAGCTTCTATGGGAGTATTTTTCGGTTTATTAATTACATTGATCAGATCGCAAATCAACATACATAGCATTAGCAATTGCTTCTTCAGGAATAGCAGGAACATTATTAGCTGCTAATAAAACACCTCATTCAGTACTAAAACTCTCATTAAATATGCAAATAATTTAAACACCAACATGTAACATACCAAAAACATCAGAAAAGGTATTGCAACAATGCAAAATAATAATCTGGGACGAATGCACAATGGCACATCAAAAATCATTAGAAACATTAGATAAAACGTTACAAGATTTATGCAACAACCAACAGATATTTGATGGTACAACAATATAATTATCAGGTGATTTTAGACAGACACTAACATAGGTACCTGTTATAACCCGATCAACTCCAGCTGGCGAATCAAATGAATGTTTAAAACCATATAATTTCTAGAGAAACATTTAAAAATTTAGATTTAACAATATATATGCGTTTTCAATTGCAAAACGATGAATCGGCTATAACATTTCCAAAACAATTATTAGACATTGGAAATGGAAAAATTTAAATTGATAGTGCAACTGATTCAATTACATTTCCACAAAACTTTTGTATTTTAAAAGACTAAAAAGAGGAATTAATTGAAAGCGTATACCCAAATATTGTACAATAATTTAAATCATAATTGGTTAAGTGATCGACCAATATTGACATCATAAAACAAGGACGTTAATGATATAAATACTGTCATTCAAAATAAAAATGTTGGTGAAACATTTTCATACAAACCAATTGATTGTGGTATAGATCAAGACGAAGTGGTAAACTATCCTACAGAATTTTTAAATTTATTAGATTTGCCTGGAGTACCACCACATATTCTTCAATTAAAAATTGGTGTACTATCATTTTAATACGAAATATTAACCAACCAAAACTTTGTAATGCCGACTTGCTGTTAAAAAATGAATGACATATTTAATTGGAGCAACCATATTAACTGGCAAATACAAAGGAGAAGAAGTTTTAATCCCAAACATTCCTATTCCGTTAGATATGCCATTTAATTTTAAAAGAATACAATGCCCCATTCGTCTAGCTTTTGATATGACCATTAACAAATCACAAGGTTAGTCACTTGAAGTTTGTGGTTTAAATTTGGAATATCCATGCTTCTGACTTTGTCAATTAGATGATAGACGCTCACTTGTGGGAAAACCGTCATCATTATATGTGACCGACACGAGAAGGTAAAAGGGTTTAAAAAACGATTTAAAATGTTTATTATATTATAGTTTCCGATTAAGTATCAATTAAAACATAAATCAAAGATCTGCCACGATCTTGTTGTCAAGCTCTTGTTCTTGTGTTAAAATAAATATGTATATATAGGAAAGTGTTTCGCTCACTTGGGAAATTTTCCAGACATCGGCCTGGCCAACAATGGGCATAATTTTTTATTCAACTGAACTAGTTTCAAAAAAAAATATTTATTTGCAAACTGTTAAAGGATTCGCTGCGTTTTGTTGACTCGTAATTTGCAAACAATTTCCGTAAATCTTCTCCATGATTGAAGATATTTTTATCATAACGCAATGCCGTAGACAAACACAAAATTTATCGCGATTTTCATTTATCTAGATTGAAAATTAAATTATAATAATCGTAATAAACAAATTGTGGTGACTAATAGAAACGCGATTTTCGCAAGTGTGCCTAATTTATCGGGATAGATTGTATTTATCTCGTTATGAAAACTTAATAATTCTGTTTTGGAAAAATCGAGTACCGACCGACAGGCAGAAATAACTTAGTAATCTAAATAACGCGATTATCTATTTTGTGTCTATCTACGGTAAAACACACGATTTTTAATAATCAGGGTTATCTTTTACACATTTATGAAGGCATTCTAAAATTAACATCTGAACATTGCGCTGGTTACATCAGTGGTCGCTATGTTAATTGCGAGTGATCCACGCTAACCGTATACGATTAAGAGACATCCAGAGGCTTGTTGTAGTTGAGCGGAAAAGTAGATATGTTGAATTGGAGTCTTTGAAAATTCATTAAATTCTGGTGCCAGCAAGTTAAAACTCATTCAATGGAATGTATAGAACTGACTGAAATTTACCAGACTTCCAGTCAACACTGAAAGTGTAAAACCTTTCTGGTTTGAAAAAGAAATGTTTGGGTTAAAAATTTAATGCAATCAGTAGATATTACATATATACAAATATTTGAATCATTCGTGGAAAATGAGCAATACAGTTTTAATATCCCCCTAACGGATACGATCACTCTCTTTAGATCTGTCTTTAGATATGTATTTGGGTGACTAAAAAACTTATGTGAAAATGCATTACGTTAAATCGAGCTCAATGAGGTCAGTTCCCGAGTTTAGGTGACCATCTACTTTGCTTCTCGTTGTGCGAGATTTCTTTATAAAAAATTTATATTATTTCATTATGATTGTAATATTGTAAAAACAAACAACAAATACCCGAACGCCTCATAATACGAACTGAAAATTAACAAAAATCAATATATAAATATGTTTGTTGTTGTAACTAAACCATTAGGTATTTGGACAAAAAAACCTTTTTCATTCTTTCGTTTTATGTTTATTTTCGATGCACATGTCTCCAAAAGATAAAAAATGAAAAATTACGAAAATTCAAAATTTGATGAAGATTTCAAAATGGTACTGTACGCTCCATCTACTAGAAAAAATAAACCAGTGTTTTGTGTCTTAGCTTTTAAAATCGACCACGTGTTATCTTGAATCGGGGCCTTAACATTAATTGTCAGATTGTTGTTTCGATTAACAGTTGAGCTTTTTTCTAGAAATGGGCACCAAACATCGGTCGATATTCGTTTTCTGCGCCCATCCAGCTTTAAGCCGCCTGACCTTCTTGCCTTTTGAATTTGTACCGAAATCCATCCAGAGTCGTTTGATATTTTTTACTGTTGACGTTTTCATCGTTTTCGTTTTCTGGCCAGGATGGCTGCATTCGATATACCTCAGACAGCCCATAGTTCCATTTGCCAGTCCATCCGTTACGTCAATATTGGTTTTGAGAAAGTAAGGCCGACCTATGACAAGTGGAAGTTCGTACGGCAAAATATTTGTGTCCACTATGCCCATTTTATGGATCTTTTGACGGAATTGCTACTCCGGCAGCCCACGGGCCATGTCTCTTGAACTGAACGCGGCATTCAAACGTAGGAATATTAACATACTCGTCATTGCACAGACAGGTCTCAGGCAGATGGAAATGTTGATGGTTTCTATTTCATTTTTTAAATTAGTTTTTTTGTTTTCCCTATACTATTATACATATGCATACAAGCAAGCCATGTATAGTACAAAATTGTTTTGTTGAGTTTGTTGCTTTTTTTCAAACGAAGTAGTAAATTTCATTTACAAGTTTACTCTAATACAAAAATTTTTGGTAGGCGCGAGCAAAGATGTTTACACATAAAAAAAATAGCAAAGAAAAGGAATAAAAGGAATGGAATGAATAAAAAAAAACATAAAATGTCATGTTCGAAATGTCCAGAATATATGGAATGAATAAAAAAAACACTGAATATATCACTGTGTATCCGCTATATTACTTCTGCGCGAGAACTGTCAGAATTCCAGAGAGATTTGAATACTACTATACGTTGAACTTTTAATATTTTTTAAATCATAGCAGACGTATATGCAACTTTGATTCATTTTATGATGTTTGACATTTCACAATAACTGTTCAATTTGTGGTAATTTATCGCCGTTTGTTTTACTTTTTGAATAATGAAATAATGTTGAGTTCAATAAACAAATATTTGTATTTAAAAATTGTTTTGAAGCCTTTAAATATATCCGTATCCGATATTGACTAATTTACTACCTATAATATTTTCTAAATATTAAAATACCCAAATAAATCGATCCTTGTATATATTAAAAAATTAATAAATGTATTTATAGTAAAACTATATAAATCAAGGCGAATTGGTTTTTCTCGTTCTTCAATAAAAATTATAAATAATTATAAAGAAATTTGTTTGATTCTTGCTAGATAAAAAAAATTGCTTTCAAAATATTGAATATTTTTTTATAAGTACCCTCCTATGTACTGATAAAATATTGTCTAAATTTAGTTAGTTTTTTTGCGGGTTACATGCAAAAAATTTGTATAGCAGTTTGGTTGCAATCATTTATTTTTATTTAATCGAAAAAAGTTATATCTAGTTTTTTTTTCGCTAAAATCAGCGCATGGTTCCTTAGGAAGAAGATAAATGTGAAATACAAGAAAAAAACAGTAGGATTGTATGGGGCTGGGAAACATAAGTCATTTTCATGTATGTAATTGTACACAGAAAAATAGTTAGATTGTAAATTAAGTTTTAAAAATCTTTAACTGTCACAGAAATTATTTATACATTTAGGCTGTTGGCCAATTCTAAGGTAAATCTAGGGTAAAAGCCGTTTTAACAGTGTATGCGGTAAATTGAAATACTGTACTAAAAAGTAGGGTAAAGCGAAGACACAAATGGTAAATAGTAATGGTTTTTGTTTTTGCTAAACAAATCATGAAAATATGGCGGCCATGTTTCTAGACATAATTATTTTTGTATTCAGTAGCATTTCCCATGAAATAAAAATGCGCTTGTATATTTATAAACACAGTTTTATTTGTTAAAATTTTTATAAATTTTTTCAATAAGTTGATTGTGTATATTAAGCAACAAATTTTAGCAAATATACAATTTAAATTTATTCGTATAAATAATACGAATAATTGGAACAACAACATCAAAATTTATGACATTAGTTCGTGTACCTGCATACCAATTTTTGTATATTCCTAGAAACCATGTGTCCCTTGAAGCCGCATTTACCTAATTTTATTTACTAGAGAATTGGTACGTTTTGAAAAGTAATTTGTACTAAAATTTCAATTTACTGTACTATTCGATTTACTTGAGAATTCGCCCACAGCCTAAGAATATAAACTTAAGGGCCAACTATAGATAGAATAAAAAAAATAACAGAAAAACGTAAGAAACAAAGACAAAAAAATATTATTCCAATATGACTTTTCGGCTATAGATTACTTAAAATATTAAGTTCATTCTTATATTTCATGTAATATTTTTTTAATGTATTTGCTAAAATATTGAGTGAAACTACAATAGTTTTGAGTATAAACGAATTATATATCAACAAATATATGTGTTTAAAATTACAAAAGTTATTTATATGCGGTTTAAATTACCGCAATTCGATAAATTATTTTTTTAGGTCTGCTTTAGAAAAATACAATTATACAGTGTAGTGAAAATTATTTTTGATTTTATATTCATATTAGTATATGTGTACATGGATATTTTATAAATAGGAAACATAAAATACACCAATTATTCCAAATTCCCATATATAAAATAATAAAAATGCATATTACTTGTAACGCACAAAAATTTGTTTGAGTTTTGTTGTTGTAATTGTTAAGTTTTTTATTCTTGCACGAAAATTTTCGCTCTGCTATTCTTTTTACGTGACAGCAAAATTAAAACGCAATTTCTCTTAAACTTTTTATTTTTGTTATTCTGAGTATGGTCGTATACATTTAAATCCTATCTCTCGCTCTCTTACGTTATTTTTTTTATTTTTTTTATTCTATCTATAGTTCCCACTTTAAGGCGGTGATACATGCACAGATTTTGCCTTTAAGGCAAAAAAAATTGCCTTGTAAAAAATTGAGAAATATTCAATTAAAAATTTTTCTATAAGACCTGTTTACTTATCTGTCAAATATAAACGTCAAAATTATCTGTAGGCCAAACATTCTTGTAATTAGGTTGTAGTTGCTACATTTTTAAAAATATATTCAATTAAAGTGAAAAATATATTTGCTATTACATTTTATTTTGTTATAAAATATATTTTGTATTGATTACTAATTTAGTTGATTTTCCAAAAATTAATTTATTTTAATCTCACATATATATAATATAACATATCACACATATAATTAAATTAAATTAAATAAAATTTAATTAAAAAAGCAAAAATCACAAACCATTTACGGTTTTAATAGTTTGTGTGGCCTACAGATAATATTTTATCTGTCAAATTTTTTTAAGTAAACAGTGGCACTATTCTGGTTTTCCCTGGGAATAGGGAATTGGGAAAAATATTTTCATAGTATTTTTGTCCAAATTGTGTTTTTCTGGCCTATTGAGAAAATAAGTTTGGTGCAAAAAATTTCAAAACAAAGTGTATTGGGTAACTTTTGTTCCACAAAATTTTTATAGGGAAAAATATTTTCCCAGTTAACTTTGTTTCGAAAATATTTACACCAATCTTATTTCCTCAGTAGGCTAGAAAAACACAATTTGGACAAAAATACTATGAAAATATTTTTCCCAATTCTCTATTCCCAGGGAAAACCAGAATAGTGCCACAGGTCAATAAGGCGATTCAAGATGGCCGACTTTTAACCAATAAGTGCGCATGATTTTTATGCCTTAAAGGCAAAATCTGTACATGTATCACCGCCTTATCGTTGGCTTTATTGTAACTGATTCGATGTAACTCAAAATCGGCAAATACGCATTGAAATTGTTTTATATCATTGATTAAATATGAATTTGAACGTTTGCAGAGTTACAAAAATGGGTTTGTGTCTGTCACCATAATTATAAAATCGCGATTTTATTTGTTTGACATGCAATCGCGATAATTTTTGTGTGTGTCCACGGTATTAGCTTTTATTAAATAGTATCAATATAGGGCATTGCCTTGTAAAATCGTGTTCCAAAATTTTTTTCTATAAGACAAGAGTGAAGTTAGTTGTTTTTGTACAAGTTTTGAAAAACTCGAAAATCAACACAGCTGGTGAAAAAGTAGTTTATTAAGTAGTGTTAATTTATTGCGGGTGTTTGAAATCAAACACACAAAATGGAAAATATAATTGACGATATAGCTATTCAAGAAATATTATCTTCCTCATCATCATCAATATCATCGGCATCATCAATTTCGATATCTTCAACACCATAGTCTTCGTCTATGTATCGCCATTGTCTATGCATAAATTATGCAGAACACAGCATGCGAGCACAAACTTACTCGTTCATTTTGCCATCCATTATGCATTCATTCCGCCTGTTTACACGAGAGTTGAATTCAACACAAATTTCTTCGTTCCTTTCCCCCTTGCCTATAATCTAAAAATTTTTTTTGCGTACTTTTTCAACTCGAATTTTAGGTGTTGAACGAATTGTAATTTACTAACACAAACAGAAAAGCTATAAAAAAAAATTTCGGTCCAATTTTTTTTTTTTTTCTGAAAACAGGTTTTATTTTCAATTTGTCTTTCGTTCGCAAAACATCTACCGAACATAAAAAATGAATATTTAGTTGAGTTGGGTTTTCAACAAAAAAATTATTTTTATTTTTTTTTGTATAACATAATTAATTCCTAAATATCAATTTATTTTTTATAAAAAATATAATAACAAATTTTATAAATTAAAAATTATTTATTGAGCCAACAATAACTATAATAAAGTTGGTAATGGTTTAGGGCTCGTTTTTATTTTAAATAAAGTAAAACAAATTTAAAGACTGAGCTTTCGATGTCTCATCGACATCATTTTCAAAGCTAATGAAAAATTTTTTATATAAATTTCTTAAAAACAAATATAAAAAGCCTATACAGTAAATACAATTTTTTCAAATAGCAAATACAAAATTTTATAAACTATAATTATAAATAATTGTAAAGCATTGCTGTGTATTGCATAAAAAATATTAATCAAAATAGCTAATAAGTAGCTGTCAATTTGTTTTGAAAATTAAAACAATTTTTATTATTATTTATTTTTTTAACAACAGTTTGTTTTCAAAATTATCGTTAATGTAAATTACACAAAAAAAAAAAAATTATTGTATAACACAACCAAAAAAATATACGAATAAATTGACAACCGCTTTTACGATGCTTCTCCGAAGAAATTCAATATGAAATGAAGATAATTTTACACATACATAAGTAAATAACATCAACTACGTTTTACCGTGTGAACGCAAATGTTGAATTATGATTGTTGAATTAGTCATCGTCTAAACAGGCACATTGTCATCTGAACTTTTCAATGGTGATGAAGATGATGATGAAGATGATCTTGTTGAAGATATCGATATTGATGATGCCGATGATGATGAGGAAGATAACGGGCATACCCAGATCCAGCACACTGAGTGCTCACTAAAAATAAAAGAATTTTTCATATAAAATTTGGTGAGGCCTCACTAAAAACAGTGAGAATCTCAGTGTGCTGGATACGCCCAATAGTTCTTGAATAGCTATATCGTCAATTATATTTTCCATTTTGTGTGTTTGATTTCACTATCAAAATTATTTGTATATCGTTTTCGATATTATATTTTTATTTTGTTTTCGGAGCACAATAATCTTTTAAAATAACACTTTGAATAAAACGCAATTTTTATTTCATTAAACACAACTTGTACTTTAAACAATCACAAATTCACAAATTTAATAAAATAGAAATGGCGCGGTCTTTTAGACAATTTGACATGACGTTTAGTATGTGTGAGTAAACGTAAAAAAAAAATCCCACAAATTTTTTGGATTTTATTTTTGATCCAAAATCAAAAAAAAATGACAAAAAATGTAAACAACGCCATTTTAAATCAAAAATGGATCAAAATTTTGGTGTCACAGAAAATGATATTTAAATTATTATTTTTGGCTGATTGGAATGTCAACAAAAAGAATAACAATTGGTTTCGTTAAAATTCGTATTTTTTGTTAAGTTCTTATTCCTGACTGGTTGAGGCTTAAACTCTTATGACCACAATCACTTTTAATATTTTAGTACAAACCTTTAGTTCTAATAATTAGATTGGATTTACGTAAATCCAAAATGCCCAGCAAAAAAAAATATGTTAATTTAACGTAAAAGTTACGTTTAATTGTGAACGTTTACAATTCGTTTGCTCTTAATTTACTTTATAAGAACGATGTCCTAGGCTGTACCAATATAAGTAAACGTTAGCTCTGAACGTTAAATAATCGAATATTCATAAACGTTATTTTAACATATAAAATATTCGTTTATAGTTTGTTTAATCTGCACATTAATTTATCGTTGATTCAATAACATTTATTTTCGATATTCCAGAAATAAATTACGTACATTTTTGAATTATGCAAAATATTTATTTTTTATTAATTCATGTAGATATGTATATTAAAAAAGGTACATAAGTCATATATATTTCATATATGTATAAGAAAAGTTATAGATATTAAATTAAATATAATAAAAGTATAAGAAAAGTTATAGATATTAAATTAAACATTATATCACATTTCAATAAATTGCTTTGTTTTAAATTTCAAATTTCAATTCAGTTATTAAAAACTCTAATTTAAGATAAAAAAATATTAAAATGAAATTCTAAAATTATCAAAAATTAAGAAATCATTGTTAAATATTTATAGAAAATTATAAAAAATATTAATAAATATTAGTTTATTGCATTTCTGTTCATTACTCATAGTAAAAAAATAAATGGTATGTCGTTTCACTGTTCTAATTGTTTTTTCTTCGCTTGGTGTTTAAATCTTCGCATCCGTGCAGTATACATTTGAGCCCTGATTGAAGTGACATATTCATTAAAATCGTTGATGGCTTCGCATTTCCATGCTTCTGAAAAATATAAATTAATATTAGTAATAACGATTTGAACATCTAACAATTATTTTCTTATACTTACTAAATAATGCCATATTTAGTGACTTTAAATCCCGAAACGATTTTCTGTTGTGGGAACCATCCCAGTTGTATGTGGCGAGCAATGTATCACTAAATACCTTAGCGATACCAAAGGAATTTGGACAGGCATTCTGTGTTGGCTTAAATATTCGAATAAATTTAATCTGCAAATGATATAAACTATTAAGTCAGATATAAATTAACTTTACCATATCAATAAAAACTTACAAAACGGTTTGCAAAATTACTGTCATCCATTAGTTTAGAATTCAATTCTTCTAAGTCTTCATTGATTGGAAACAATATTTCATTTTCTATTTCATCGCTGCGCTGTTCTTTAAGTTCCGTGATATCGTGTTTAATTTCTTGTAGAAGTTGAAACATATTTTCAACCGAGACTTCTAATTTTGCTATTCGATTTATAATAATATTTTCGGTGTTAACCTTTACAAGTTGACAATCCAATGTGTTTAATTCTGACTCTCGTACATCAGTATCTCGAAATTGGTGACTAGCTACGATATTTGTGTCCTGATCAACATTTTGTAGTTGTAATTGAGTTTCATCGGCGGAAAAACATGAAACTGGTTGTGCGCAAAATTTTTTCAAAGGCTGTGAGTTGAAATCTGCGTTGTCATATTCCTCACCGAAACTAAATTCATCTTCTTGCATCGAGGTTGATGTAGTTTGTCGATTTTTATTTTTTAAATAATAAACGTTGAAATTGTCGTAGTCCTGATTAAAATTTTCTTTTACCTTATCGCTTGTAGTTGCATTGCAATTGGATGTTTTTTTTAAAATTGTTTGTTTGTATTTAGGAACATATTTTATTTTTAGATTTTTATGAAAAAGCATGGATTGCGAATTCTTGTCGCTATTTTGGTCATCTGTAAAAAAACAAATTGGAAGTGTTAATAAATTTCATCACATTTGGTTCGAAGTTTTCTTACTTAATGCAGCCATTCCGGACGTTCTAATCAAATGTGTGCAAAATCGGGAAAAAAACAAATTTATTATTGTGATAAGGTAATACCATCAATTTATAAACAATTTTATTTATTGGGTATTCTTCACTTTTCATCGAAATATCAGCTGTAAATATATTTAAATAATCTTTGGATGAACAGGGTTTTGTAAAAAAGTCTTCGCAATTTATTATGCGTTTTCCAATTATGTATTCTTTGTTTGATTTAATCTTGACAGAATCAATACTAAACGCTATGTTATTTTCAAGCATAAAACAAGAATTTTTAAATCCAGAAATGCTAATCTCGGTTATTGACTTGGATTTACGATTTTTTGAAATTTCCCATAATTCTTTTTGCCTATTAACGATTTGTTGTAATATATTACTGGGCTTTTTGATTCTGTTTTTCAAAATTTGTAAAAAGTTTTCAAATTTGTAACCGTTGAAATCTTGAAGGGGTCCAAATTGTCTAACACAATCGGCCAGATGAAGAAGATTGTGAACATTATAATTTCGATATTCTTTCCCATAAAATGTCGAAAAATGTTTTACAAAAAGTTTTAACAATTTTTCCGCATAATCTGTGTTTTCATTGGATGTTTTATAGTCACATAATAGGCGTATTGCACAATGTAACAAAATGAAATGATTATACATTTCTTCACTTAGGATTGATTTTAATATAACAGGACCATAATATACAATAAATAAATGGAATTCGGTTGCTTTAAATCGGGGCAATTCATCAAACCCTCGAGGTTTTCTATTGAATTCCGTCGGAATGAAGTCGTTGGCAATCATTTTGTTAAATTCAGACATTTTACAAACCAGTTTTTTGTTTTTGGAGCATATGATTGTAAGCATTTTTTTCACTACACCGAGATCTACCAGGTGCATCGAGTCCAGCGGAAATTGAGTGACCATTTTAAAATTAAATTTCTCGAGAATAGATTTTTTAACCTGATAATGTTCATTATGATGCTTAATATCTTGTCTAAAAAAAAACTTTCATCAGTCCTTAAGTTGCCAGTAGTTTCACTAAAAACAGTTCGATGTTTGTGACTAAAGCCGGTTTGATTACATTTATGGCATCCGTTTAATGAGTTGTGATATTTTGTACAGGTCACAAAAGATTTCGCAGGCGCATCACAACAAAATAATCGCACTTTAAATTGTTTTTTTACCATTTGTTGTGAAACAAAAATGCCCTCTGCACTTAACTTTAAACATTCATTCGCAAGTTCCTCAAAAAAAATTTCATGAGATGTGGGGTGACCATTCCCGATGTACGCTGCTATCACAAAAGGGTATATGTGTTGACAATTAACAAAGCACGCTAGAATGGGCCAAACACTTTTTTTTGAGCTTCGGTACAATGGTAACCCATCTACGTTAATGTCTAAAACAATTGTAGATTGCTTTAAAATCGTCTCATCATTACAGTTTATCACATTATTTTGTATTCCGATATATACGAAATATCCGGTCCCAATTTTTATTTTAGTTATTTTGTTATTAGCATGATTAGTTTTTAATAATGTCGTTTTCGAACGGGGCAATTTTAGCCCGTATTTATTCAAAGCCGTTAAAATACTACGAGTAGCTGCGGTACTTAAATTATTTACAACTACTACTTCTTTTAAATCTTTTTTTAAAATTTCCAATTTATCAACTTTATTTTCAGTGGTATCAACTTGTTCTTTAATATTAATATCGGTATTCTTGGCACATGAAATTATTTTAGATTTATTGGTAGTTAAATTAACCTCATTTTTCATTGCGGTATTCCATTTATATAAATTATATTTGTCATCTTTTATCTTAGAAGATAAGGGTTGGGATGTTTGGGATCTTTCTTTAAAATTTATTGAACCATTTAATTTCAATGAATTTTGATTCTCCAACGAAATTTCATTTACTCGATTAGCTACTAAGCGACGAAAATGACGTTTCGAAATCCCTTTCAATTTTTTTCCTTTATTCATTATTATAAGTATAAACTTGTTGTACTTACTTGAAATATTTAATAAGTATAGTATTATATATATATATATAGTACAAATCCAGCACGAAAAATTAATTATATTATTTTTTTGCTTTATTTTTGTAGACATTCGATCAGAAAATGAACATATGCGGTTAGATTAATTTGCTTCGTAGAAATAACGTAAATTAAACGGTTGGAAAACAATTATTTTTAAATTAGACGTAGAGCAAATATTGTATATATGTTTTTCTCTTTCTACCACACGTAAATAATAATACGTTTACACTTAGTTGAAATGTTAATTCAATTTCAACGTTATCCAATTTTTTACTGGGTGATTTTACAATTTGGTTACTTGCGATTGTGTACCATTCCAAATTCCAATAGATCGTGATAATTGGTCAATTTAGTACCACCAGATGTCAATATCATACGGGGTACATTTTTAAGGTTTACATTTTTTTTATATGGAGTTTAGGCATAAACGGCTATTACAAAATTGAAAATAAATTAATGAAATGTACTATGATTCGATGCTAAAACTAATGCTTTTTATTTATAATATATGCATAGATGATTTTTTAAAAAAATGTATAAATAATATTACTTGGATATAAGAAAATGATGTACAAACTTTAACAATTATTGAAGTTTTGTGAGGTTATGTCAAATTGTTTATTTTGGTTGGTCGACGTTAAGATTAGTGTTCTTGAAGGCAACACAAATTCTAATTTTAAGATGGCAAATAAAGAAAATATTGGTAAGTTTAACATTGAATCTATGTAGATTTATTACCTACATACAATACAGTTAATAGATTAATTAATTATAATTGAGGTAATATTTTTCATATATCTATTATACATATATAAATAGGTTACCTCAAAGCAAAACTGTTTTAAATGAGAGGTACATATACTCTAAATGAATTTGTATTGCATTTTTTCGGAAAGGCATGAAAACGTATTCCAGAATTTTTCACAAACTTGTTTGTACATTGGGGCACACAGCAATATTTCACCATTATAAATTTTCTTTAGCTACCGCTTTATCCAATACAACATAACTAAATGTCAATAAACATTTCGATATAACCTCACAAATTTAGAAAACTTGTTGCTATTTAAACATTATTTCCACACATACCCTAATGGTTACTAATTAATATTTTTCAAAAAATATATGTCTAATTGTGTTTTAATTACATAATTTTATTTTGAATATCGAAATTTGGTACTTTTCATACAAAGATTCTAAATTTTATCAAGTCTATTTTCGCCTAAACTCCATATAAAAAAAATGTAAACATTGAAAATGTACCCCGTATTTAGCTGACGTCTGGTGGGATAAAGGGTGAAGTTTATGTACTAAACATGATCTATACACATCCAATACTCACAAAATAACAAAATGTGTACATACATACACCATATTCTTTTCGTTGTTTTCGCGCCTTTTCTTCTGTCATTTTGACTAGTTTTATGTAAATAATTCTTATAAATAATTTGCGTTGTTGATTATTTGCATTTATGTAGTCTAGTAAAAATGTCGATTAAATCGTTTGTAAATATAAAAAATAAATATGATCGCCTAGTTGTATTGATTGATATGGACTGTTTTTACTGTCAAGTGGAGCATAAGCTTAAACCCGAGTTAAAAGGCCGACCGATTGCCGTGGTTCAGTATAACGCATGGAAAGGTGGGGGGTAAGTGATTTATGTTACATATATAATTCACTATAATATATTAATTATTTTGTAGAATAATAGCTGTAAATTACGAAGCTCGTGCCCAAGGTGTAACGCGCCACATGAGGGGCGCGGAGGCTAAAAAGCATTGTCCGGAAATTGAGCTAGTAACTGTGCCTGTTATGAGAGGAAAAGCCGATCTTACTAAATATCGCGAGGCCGGGAAAGAAGTCGCCGATGTCTTGCAAACATTTACTCCCCTACTTGAGCGCGCCAGCGTTGATGAAGCTTATCTTGATATTACGTCTAAAGTTTTGGAAACTATGCAACTTATGAATGAAGGTCTTTACCGAATTGAACCAGATAAACTTTTAAATACCTATGCAATGGGGTTTGGTACAATTGGAGAATTTGTTCAAAATCTTTCGAAAATTGTCGACAATGAAGATTCGCCAGACATTGAAGATGAAGATTTCGAAGCCTACAGAAAGAGTGATATCAAATTACTAATTGCTGCGGCCATTGTTAATGAAATCCGTGCTAAGGTAAAATCAGTTACAGGTTACGAATGTTCAGCCGGAATCGCGCACAACAAAATACTGGCAAAACTAGCATGTGGCATGAACAAGCCGAATAAACAAACCTTACTGCCTCTGTCCAAAATTTCAGGGTTGCTTGCCGAGCTCCAATTAAACAAAATTAAAGGATTAGGTGGTAAATTAGGTGAGTGTGTTGCTGAAAAATTAAATATAAAATTCATTGGCGATCTCCGGAACTTTACTGAACAAGAGCTGCAGGCAAAAATTGATGAAAAAACTGGCTCTTGGCTCTATCTTATAGCTCGTGGTATCGACCTCGAATGTGTACAACCAAAATTTTTATCGAAATCAGTCGGTTGTTCCAAAAATTTTCCAGGGCGTACCGCTATTCAAGGGATTCAAACACTAACTCACTGGTTGGGTGAGTTATCCAGTGAACTAACGGAACGATTAGTAAAGGATGAAATTGATAACAATCGACGTGGCAAGCAACTGGTCGTCGGATTTACCCAAACCTTGAATAAGGATGATGTGACTAGCTCAAGAGCAAATCCGCTTACTTCTTATGATAGTGAAATAATAGCAATCAATGCCCTGGACGTTATAAAAAAGAACACTGTGCAATTTTTTAAAATAGGAAGCGATTCAATTTTGAATAATGCGATTAAGCATTTATCAATTTCGGTAGGAAAATTTGAAGATATATCTGGACGTTCGAATCGCATTCAGGAAATGTTTTCTAATCAAGTGAAACGAAATGATTTGGAAATAAAAGCAGATGATGGGGATCCACCTTCTCCTAAACAAACGAACAAACTTCAAGAGCTTTTCACTAATCATCGAAAATGGAATGGGAGCGAAGACAGTAAAGTCGAAACGCCTTCAACTAAGGTCAGTAATCCTAACTCCATTCAGGAAATGTTTAAAAATGCCAAAAGACAAGTACTTACCGACGAGCAAATTAAAAAGAAAGAAGATGATATTTTAGCAATATTTAATTCGTTTGACGAGGATAGCTTGGATGTGGTACAACCTCTCATTAAAGCCAAAACCGTTGAATCTATAAACAATGAAATATTAGGGAAGTCCCCGTTTTTTCAGTCATATATGAAGGAGGCCAATGAACCTGTCGATTTACCAACAGTGACAAAAAGTTTAAAAGGAACTGATAAAACAGAAGCTGGACCATCCACCTCTACTGATTATAAAAGTACATATATCGAATTTCAGCGACCTATTAATTTAGAAGAGTTTAAAAAGGTTTGCCCTCATTGTGCCAGCAACATTCCAGAATACGAATATCAATCACATCTAGATTATCATTTTGCGTTAGAATTGAGTCAACAGCAACGATTCGAATTTCGCTCGGAAATCAAAGGTAAAACTGGAATAACACCGCCCCCGAATAAAAAAATAAGAACTTCGGTTGGATCCGATAAAATAATTCCGATTGGTCGGTTTTTAGTAAAAAATAAAGATACAGCGACGAACTCCAATAACAATCTTCCGAAAGAAAAATGCCCGGAATGCGGGAAACACATTGAGATTGGAAAAATTATTGAACATTCCGATTATCATGCTGCTAAAAAACTACAAAGTGAATTAAATCATATAGCACCTTCTAACCCACCGAATGCAGCGCAACCGTCGGGTAAATTGAAAAAAACAAAACCACCTGTAAGTGTGTTATCGTATTTTAATAAAAAATAAAGTTACATTTGATTACCATATTGAATGTTCGAAGGATATGTTTGCTCTAAATAGTTTCATAACCAGGCATCGGGAAAGTTTCACTGAAATTTTCTACCTCATTGCGTATTATTTTAACCTTCGTTTCAAAATCGGAGTGTAACTTTTCCTTGAAGTCGATAAATCTTGGTCCCGATGCATTTGCGATTTCTTGTCCTAGCTGAATTCCGCGATCTATGAATTCAACCACTACCTCTATATCGGTTTCAATCAGACCACGGGTAGTTAAAGCTGGTGTCCCCAACCGAATGCCTGATGGATTGAGAGCCGATTTGTCGCCAGGAACAGTATTTTTGTTGCACGCGATCGAGATTTCTTCTAGGATATATTCGCCTTGTGCACCAGTTAATCCCTTATTACGTAAATCGACTAGTACTAAATGGATATCAGTGCCATCAGTTGCAATTTTAAAACCTTTTTCGATAAGCTTATTACAGAGATATTTAGCATTTGCTACAACCTGCTGTTGATATTGGCGAAATTCGGGTGTCTTAGCTTGTAACATAGTTGTTGCAATTCCTGCTATGGCATTATTATGGGGACCTCCTTGAAGCCCTGGGAAAACGGCTTGATTAATTCTTGTTTCAAGATCGTATAGAACTTTTTCTCCATTAGCTTTAACACTCCGTACACCCTTTCGGTAAAAAATAACTCCTGCACGTGGACCACGTAAAGTTTTGTGAGTCGTTGTACTCACCACGTCGCAGTACTCAAATGGAGTAGGAATTACGCCGGCTGCTACTAAACCAGAGATATGCGCCATATCAGCAACTAAATATGATCCATTTTGATCAGAAATTTCTCGGAATCTCTTATAATCTAAAACGCGAGAGTAACATGAAACACCGGCAATTATGATTTTTGGTTTAAATAAACGTGCATTCGCTTCAAGTTTATCGTAATCAATCAATCCAGTTTCTGTGTCTACTTTATACGGCATACTCTCAAAAAATATAGATGTAGCTGATACTTTTCGTGTTGGAGTAAAAAACCCATGCGTTAAATGTCCACCATCTGGCAGGTCCAACCCCATTATACGGCCATGTGGTTCAGTTAATGCAGTATACACTGCAAAATTGGCTGGTGATCCAGAATATGGTTGAACATTTACACCCCATTCTTCTGGGTTCAATTTGTAAGCCTCAAGCGCCCGTTTCTGGGCAAGCAATTCAATTTGATCGATAAATTGGTTTCCGCCATAGTATCTGCAAATAAAATACAAATTAGTGATAATTGGTAGATAATCTTAACTCTAATTCGATAATATCGTAAGCAAAATAATTATTGATTTCGAATAAATAATAGCATATGTACTTGATAATAAGATGGATACATAAATTCGTGTACACATTCATTAGCGCAACACAGACATCTTTTCCATAACAGTAAACTTGCTCGTCGTCAGCATCACAAGTTTCTTTTTGTTCTACTCTTTGATAAACGAAACCACAACTAAAAGCTAAAAGCGTCGCCCTAATCGTGTTTTAAATTTAACGAATATTTTATATGTAAAAGATACTATTGCAACATATTAAATCCAGGAACCACGTTGAACCTCCATTTCTATTTTATTTCCTATTTGTAGTGTACTATGAAATGAGAGTCCTATAATTACCGAAATGATTCACCCTTCACTCCTACGGAATTCTTTTTATGGTATTAGTGCAAAGTAATTTGGAATAGTGTTGGCTTTACTATTTTTATAGCTTGCATTTGAACTTTTTGTGAAGCAATGGGACAAATAAGGACAAAAGTGAAATTTAACATAATTTTTTTTAATTTTGAGGTAAAACTGAAAAGTTTCGTAATATTATTATTGCAAATTAGGTCGAATTTTTTATAAATGGCTAATATATTTTTTGTAGGTTATAATTACAAAATGTCACGAGGAAAACAATTAAACTTGGCGGAGCGCGGCAAAATTGATGCTTTTTATGAAAGTCGCTTGACATTACGTGAAATTGCTATCAGAATACGTGGAAGTAAAACCCTTGTGCATAATTACGTAGCATTACGAAATAATTATGGCATTAAAAAGCGCTGTGGTCGTAAATCAACCATAACTGATCATGACAAACGAGAGATTAAAAGACTTGCAGTTAAATATTCAATGTCTCCTGCATAGATAGGGCAGTATCTTCTATTTCCAATTAAAAAAGGCGTATTCGGCAAAATTTAAAAGAATCTGAACATCTGAAATACCTGAAACAAGATGATCATCCGCGACTTTTACCAAGGTATAAAACCGCTCGGTTGAGGTTTGCTGAGGTTTACCAATTTTGGGTTGAGGAGTGGCATACTGTCATATTTAGCGATGAGAAAAAGTTTTCTCTTGACGGTCTTGATGGTTGGCAATGGTATTGGGAGGATACTCGTCAGAACGGGCTTACTCGCCAATCACGAAATTTTGGGGGTAACTCGCTGATGGTATGGAGAGTATTTTGCTACACAGAACGTGCTCCAATTTGTTTCATATCACCTAAAATGAATGCTGCCAAGTATGCAAATCTATTAGAAGACGTTTTAGTTAATTTTGGGGATAATACGCTTAGTCAACATTGGGTATTCCAGCCAGATAATGCCTCAATACATTCAGCTCGACATACAAAATCATTTTTTGCAGAACGTGGTATTGATGTTTTACAGTGGCTTGCGATTAGTCCAGATCTTAATCTAATGGAAAACGTTTGGGCGTAACTTTTTAACCGTGTTTGCCAACCAATTTGAAACGGTTATCCAACTATGTAAGCCCATTGTCACAGAATGGAAAAATATTGATCAAAGTTTGCTGTAAAACCTTATCAACTCGATGCCTCGTCGCTACCAACAAGTTATTATAAAAGCAGGAGGTAATCCTAATTATTAATTAGAATAACAATAAGATGCTGATATAATACAGATTAGCAAACTGTCCTTATAAATATTGAATTCAGGAATTTTTTGTTTTATTGTTTAAAGACTTTACCGGACAAGTGGTGCAGTGGTTAAAGCTTCGGCACTTGGACCGGGAGGTACTGGGTTCGAATCCCAGCAGAGGCAGGATGCAAAATCGAATTTTCTTCATCGATTACGATCGGTGAAGTTGTTAATAAACACAACTAAGGCCCTCTGTTAGAGTGCAGAACTCAGCGCCGACCCACTTTCCATGTTAATATACAGGTTGACATGGAGCTTGCAATGTGCAGGTGGTACACTGTAGTTGTGTGAGTAGGTGAATGGGTGGGTGTGTGCGTGAATGAAAAGGGGAGTATTATTTGACCTTAAAAGGACATTTAATCCATTGGATAATTAATACTTTGTTTTTTTAATAAAAAAAAGACAATAGTTCACTCGAAATCAAAAATGTGGAATAATTAGTTGAAGTTCCTTTCTTATGTATATAAACTATAAGAAAAAGTAATAGGAATTCTTATTTTAAATATTTAATTGTTTAACTAAAATTTTGTCCCTATATATTGCCTCCGCTGTATTAATCTAAGTTATTTAAATTAAAAAAAATTAAATTTTTAATCTTAAATTGTATATAAATTTGAAAAAAGCTATCGTGAATTACACCCGATTGTTTTTTACAAAAAATGCAGCTAAATAATACAAATTAATTACGAAAAAATAATATAGTAATCCAATAATTCAATTACAAAAAAATAATATAACAATAATTAATTGCAAAAATAATTGATATAAATAAATAAAATTAACATTGCTAATTAAATATGTTAAAGAACCACACCCATTTTTAGACATATTTTTGGGTTGTGGTAAGTGATTTGTTGACCTACTCTTAATAATTTTGATACACACACGTATTGGCAAATTCTCTGATTTTGTAGAAAATTTATCATTATTAATTCGTATCAAAAGTTGTGTTTAAACTACAAACCCTTGCTACTTTGTATTGAGTTTATTAAAGTGTCTCACAAACTTGTCTTTTACTTAGATGAATCGTCAAAAAATTCAGATGCTTATTTTTTAATCAATAATTTATTATCATCACTCTGACTGCCATAGAGATTTATTTTACATTTTTATTTAAAAAAACAACTTGGGATAGAAATATTTCAATCAAGATATAAATTAGATGGTCACAAACAATCGAGGATCAACAAGGGGTTACATATAGCGATTTCCTTCTAGTGTTTTGTATCGAATGCATATTAATTAATATAAGACACTGATGAAACTTACCTTTGTCCTGGCATGCCTTCCGAATATTTATTGTGAAGGCTCGAACTTAAACACTGCAGCGTAGCCAATGATGTAAAATTTTCGCTGGCAATCATTTCTAATCCACGAATTTGCCTTTTTTTCTCTGCCCGCATTAATTCGGTTAATTCAGGGTCCAGATCCCATAAATTAGAGTGTAGAATTGTTGAAGTTCCTGACATTCTTGAATAACAGTTCTACGAAACACAAAAAATAAAATAAAATAATCACACGAAAATTATATAATTTTTTTTATTTAAAATCAAAAACTGAATTATGTCCGTTTTATACGTTTTGATAACAGTGACTGAAATGATCGCATTGTATAAGTCAAGAGATTATCTAAAATATTTTATTTTTCCAATAAATACATAATAAACCGCTATCTAGTTTTTAGGTCGTCATAATAATGTATACACAAATAATCATAACATGTTTATAAGATGGATCGTTTATAAGTTGAATCAACACACAATAATATGTTTATTAACGAACGTTTTATTAAACGAAATATAACTGGCTTTGAATAAAACTGAAGTTAACTAATTAATTTTGTTTCAATAGTTAAAATGGACAATCCTCCAAAAGCTTCCGTGCTGCAATTGTTTTCTAATTTCCAATTGCAATTAAAACGGTTTTGATTATCATTTTTTGAAGTAACAAATGGTTCGACATTATTATAATTAGTGGTGAACGCAACGTAATTTACCGCGGATCAGGAATTGGTGAAAATACCATAGAATGTAGTAAATTAAATAGAAATCTCAAATCCACACTATCCACATCCCTTTACCTATAAAACCGGAAAAATTAAAACCGGTTTCATAGGTAAAAAAAAGAAAAACGAAGAATGAGATCGGACTCAAAAGTCCTAGTGTGACTGGATTGGCTGAATAGGAATTGAAGAAATGGTCCATTGTCATATACGTATTACAAAGTAAAATATATACGCTACTTAACTTAGTGAGGGGAAAAAATGTGACTCTCCTTATTGAATCTAGAGAATTCCAGTTACAGAATAACAAAAACATCATAACGCTTTCTTTATGGAGAAATGTTGACTAATTTGGCCTTGACTTACCGAAGGTATGAAAAAATTCGTTATCTTTGTATATTTAAAAATAAAATAAACAATTATGGACTCATAATGAAATTTTGACTGTCTATTTTGGCAGAAAAATCTAACTAGGCTAAAATCGGTCATTAATTATAAACAATCATATTTAACACGCATCCCCAATAGAATTCCTTATAAATGACATTTTCCTTACAGAAAAGTATGAAAAAAAATTTGAGAAAAATTTTTTTTTCTCAATTTTTTTTTTCATATATTTCTGTAAGGAAAAAGTCTTAAGTAATTCTATTGGGGATGCGCGGTTAGAAATTAAATTTTCTATGAAAAAGTTAGGGTACGTAAAAGATTACTTGGTTTTTGCAATGACGGTTCTGGTTATATTTCTATTCTAAGGTTCAGTGTGCGCAATCTTTTCACAGCGAATTAGGAGGAATAAATCAGATGAAATTTTTCACCTCACTTACCGAAAATTACTATGCAAATGTGACTAGATTTGTATGGGGTCACTCGGTGAGGTGAGAAACCGAATATAGGGGTATATGACTAATATGATATTCGAATTGTTGTTTTGAAATGGCACATTCATAATCTTAATTTAATTCTGTTGCTACGTCAGAATAACACGAAATAATCCCTTTCTATTGATCAGTAAAAATAAATGAATTTATTGAAAGTTTTTATAACCGATAACAATTACAAAGTTCTTTTCGTTGCTGCTCCAGATCAAAAGAAATCTATTAATCTATCTTACATGGAGAGATTATATAGATAAAAAGTTCGCATTTATAAGAAAACCAACTCTCTGTGTACCAACATAGCTATAGTGAAATAAAATAAACAGAATCAATTCTACTCGTAAATAAGTTTTCAGTTCTGCTCATAAATAAATGATACGCAAAGTAGTTATTATTGTAATTGCAATACTTGTCGTGTTTCCTGACACCCATTAATCCGGATCAGGGAGCTGATTATTTAAGTCGTAATGCTTAGGACTTGGCCAACCATACAAAAATTATAAAATTAAAATAAAAAATCTACGAAACTAATTTTCTTTGATGTTGCAGCCACACTCGCATTAAAATTTGTAATGATTATCAGAATCACATCAATAAAACTCCTAGATTTCCAGACTATCATCAGGGAATCATGAACTTGTTGCCACATATATTTTGTAATTAATTATTGTGAATGTTGTTGTTATAAATCCACATAATAAGTAGATCAATGGGCTTCAATTGCTTTAATTTTTTGATCTTCTATACAACCAGATATCATTATTTATTTAAAGAAATCTATTCTGTGATTTACATGTATGATTTCAGATTATTTAGTTTAAAACAAAAATTGGACTGTATGGACTAAAGACTGGGTGATGATGTATTATGAACTGAATAGATTGTACGAGTATTGGTGAATACAATTGATGATATCCTAGCTGCCCAAATAAATGGGCAGAAGAACGCTCTGAATGAACTCGATATTTAAAAATTATTCCCAATTAACAAAAACTAACCAATTTGGCGTGTGTGTTCTTTTATATGAGGTGGAATCCTTTATCTACCTACTATCAGTATCTCACATGAGCTGTGGAACCGCTGTTAAGCATAACCTCGCCGAGCAGGCATAACTTTCTCGGTTCTTACAAAGGCACGTACGTGCGAACGTAAGCACAACCTCAATAATAATTTCAATGTTCGGGAACGCATGATAGATGGTTAGGATCCATTGTCTTTCTATGCTGAAACGCGGCCAGGAAAACAAAGGAAGTTCTTCGTTTGTTGGCAACTCTGCAGACCAGACGGAATAGGGTGTCGCAAGAGCTTCTTAGAGTAAAGTTGATTTGGTTACACTCACCAATAGCAGTCGCCGTATTTATTGTTTCTCGCCTATATTTGGCATCATCCTTTGCATAAACGCGTTTATTCCCAACGCCTTATTACTAGCATAGATAACGCGTTCTTTGAACGACAGTTTCAACCTATTCATTCTCAGCTAGATCTCTTACTCTTTTCACTGGCATCAAAAATATATCGATGGTAGTCTTTTAAGCAGACAGATTAGGCGATAAGCAGACAGGCCTTCGGGTAGTTTTATCAGTTTCGGAATTAGTATTAAGTCTTTTAATTATCCAGATATTTGAGGAAACTGATTGTTGCAAGCAATAACTATATACCCGTGAACGAAAACCAATGTTCTAGCATGAGGTGCCACTTTAAAGGCAATGTTTATTAATAAATCAGACGAGGTTGCTAGTTACCCTTAACCCTGCAAGTAGCCATGAGTAGTTCTCTTACAGTAATTGGCAGAGTCACTTCCAAAATAGGTATCAGTTCGCCGTTCTTTTGTTGTGGATATAAAGTTGTGACAATTATTTCCTTGCTTTCTACGAGGGTTTAAGTGCTTTCCCGAAAAGAACAGCTTAAAAAATAACATCATTTATTGGCACCGATACGTGGATGATAGCAAAATTATTTTCGGATTCAATGAACAACTTCAAAAGCTCCGGTATTGATGTATTAATAACATACACCCTAATATAAAATTTGGCATTTAAGGCGAATTCAAGAGATCGAGAAAGAACACCATCTCAACTTCTTGAATGTCACAATAAAAAATGTCAACAGCAAACATATTTTCAAGATACATACACCAACCCAAATCAAACACACAATACAACACTCCACGTCAAACCATCCACCGAGGCACGAACGATCAACAACATACGAACATATGATCAACCGCATCAATAACATACCAAAGTAAAAAAGTGATTATACAGATGAAATGAATACCATAAAACAGATGGCCACAACCATCGATTTTAACAGTATCAGTAAATGATAGACCAAATCAATAGAAAATACCAACAAAAATCAAGATTAAGATTGCTCACCACACTAGAAAGAGATGCTGGAAAAACCAACCAATACATAACAATGAAATATAACACAGGGATCGCAAAAGTAATACATAACACCCGCAAGCTCAACGAAAATCCACTAAACTGAAACTTACAGTAGTTCGTCGTTGATAACAACATCAATTTGATAAGCAAAATACTTCTATTATTAATGATATCGAAGTAGCTCGAAGTGGCAGACACAAGCATTGCGCGTTTCCGCACACGTGTCTTGAGCACCAGCATGACAGATACGTAGAACTGTAGAACTAGAGTGGAAAACGGGTTTTTTTTACTTAAATTCGTCAAAGTTTTATTTTACTCTCAAGTTCGGTGTAACAAATTATGTATGGAATGTAAAAGATATTATGAAATACGGTTTCTAAGCCGATTTGTACAAATTAAAAAGGTAACTATTATTATGTCCTATACGTATGTATAGAATGTACGTATGTTACTTTTCAAATCTTAAATGCATTCTATACTGCGAGTTCTCGAGTAAGGCTTTCTGGTAGAGGTTAAATTTCTAGATCTTTTGGATAATTCTATCAGAACTGTCGCGATCTTCTAAAAATTTAAAAATAATCAAAATCATGGAAAGTTGTTATTCGAAGCGCAAATGCTGAAATTCATTCCAATAACAAAAAATTTATTAATTTATTTAAATACTTGTAGCATACGTACATATGTTCGTCTAGTAAAAATTAGGGAATTTAGATTTTATTTTTTCAGACACACTTTACCCATTTCGCCACATACACACTATAAAACAAAAGTCCACATACACCTGCTGTTTCTAATATATTTCGTAAACTACATTGGATTTCCAATTTTTTTTTTTTGAAAAATGTTATTTTTTTTATATATAAATTAATGTTATAAATCACATTTCAATTTTATAGTCACATATTCCGATAAATAAAAAAAAAACATAAAAATTGAAAACACAAAAGTCTACATGCCCTTAGCATTAAAACCATTAAAACCAGTCTGCACTTCTACCCGAAGCTAGTGAAAAATTCATTAAAATATGGTTCCCGCGTAATGAAATGTGTGCCAGTATTTGGAATTCGGTAGTTCAACTAAGAAATAAGAAACAAAATCATTTGGTGAAACCGCTGAAACTCAGTCGTGATACTGTCCAATCGATGTATAAATCGATACAAACAGACAAACGGATTCAACGGGCAACTTAAAAATCTCCTACATCTCTTGTCTAAGAAGCCCTTTTCTTATTGTTGGCAACACAGCTTTATGTGAAAGCGTGAAGTTGGGAGAGCACTTGAAAGAGTTGAGCACTTGAGAAAGCAAGGAAATAATTGTCACAACTTTATATCCACAACAAAAGAACGGCGAACTGATACCTATTTTGGAAGTGACTCTGCCAATTACTGTAAGAGAACTACTCATGGCTACTTGCAGGGTTAAGGATAACTAGCAACATCGTCTGGGCCGGTATGTTGTACCATCACTTGGAATCGAAATTCGAAAAAAGTCGAATGGCGGTATGTTCTATCATTTTCGACAAGCAAAAATGGTACAACTTTCACTTTTACGATTCGACTTTTTTCGATTTCGATTCGAAGTGATGGTACAACGTACCGCCCCTGATTTATTATTGAACATTGCCTTTAAAGTGGCACCTCATGCTAGAACATTTGTTTTCGTTCACGGGTATATAGTTATTGCCTGCAACAATCAGTTTCCCCAAATATCTGGATAATTAAAAGACTTAATACTAATTCCGAAACTGATAAAACTACCCGAAGGCCTGTCTGCTTATCGCCTAATCTGTCTGCTTAAAAGATTACCATCGATATATTTTAGATGCCAGTGAAAAGAGTAAGAGATCTAGCTGCGAATGAATAGGTTGAAACTGTCGTTCGAAGAACGCGTTATCTATGCTAGTAATAAGGCGTTGGGAATAAACGCGAATATGCAAAGGATGATGCCAAATATAGGCGAGAAACAATAAATACGGCGACTGCTATTGGTGAGTGTAACCAAATCAATTTTACTCTAAGAAGCTCTTGCGAGGACACCCTATTCCGTCTGGTCTGCAGAGTTACCAACAAACGAAGAACTTCCTTTGTTTTCCTGGCCGCGTTTCAGCATAGAAAGACAAGGGATCCTAACCATCTATCATGCGTTCCCGAACATTGAAATTATTGAGGTTGTGCTTACGTTCGCACGTACGTGCCTTTATAAGAACCGAGAAAGTTATGTCTGCTCGGCGAGGTTATGCTTAACAGCGGTTCCACAGCTCATGTGAGATACTGATAGTAGGTAGATAAAGGATTCCACCTCATATAAAAGAACACACACGCCAAATTCGTTAGTTTTTGTTAATTGGGAATAATTTTTAAATATCGAGTTCATTTAGAGCGTTCTTCTGCCCATTTATTTGGGCAGCTAGGATATCATCAATTGTATTCACCAATACTCGTACAATCTATTCAGTTCATAATACACCACCCAGTCTTTAGTCCATACAGTCTTCTCAGTCCATTCATTTAAATATAGTTCACCCATGCTATTTACACTCCGTCCAGTTCATTTATATTTACCATTAACTTCATTCTGTTTAGCACGTCATACAGTAAATGCAGTAACATAGGAATATCAAACTAAATTCAAATTTATCAACTATGAACGTGAGTTTTTTCTAGTTCCTATCGAACATCAGCTTTAATAAAAATAATTATCTGAAGCTGTTTGTTTAACGAAATAAAATTTTACAATATAATAGGCTCCTATAATTTAATAAAATTCTTGCTTCCTAAATACCAGACTAGTTCTAAATTGGGGCCCTTTTATGAAATTTTATCATTGCCAGATTTTTTCGGTATCAAAACCAATCGGTCCAAAAATAAATAAATTTATTTATTTATAGCTAGAACTAGTTTTACGTCATCGACGGTATCGACTAAGAATAAGTTTATAAAACAAAACTGTCTAGGTCATAAACCAGTTCAAGGTCAATTTTGTTTATATGCGATTTTGAAATATACACTCGTAAGGACAAGATAAAATTGGCACGTGTATATGCTTCGTTAATTTTATAAATAAAAGTTATAATGTACATATGTATTATTCATACTATCAATGTCGACGGATTAACAAATTATCGCTTAATAATACGAATAACAATGTTGCATACAACTCAAAAAAAAATATATTGATTAAATTTAAAACAATAATAATAAGTCTTATTTACAATAACTTCTTTCTAATGGAGTCTATCGTATCATAAAATATTTTCACAGCTCATTCATTAGGTAACATAGGACTAGGCTTGCCACCTTTTACAAATGCCAATGGAGGACAAGTACAATTTTTTGTTTGTTATTTTATAATAAGTTTATTTTTAATATAATAATGTCTTATCAAATGTCATTATCATTATTTCATCCCAAACCACCTGCAAGTGCATGTCACAAAAAATAAAAAAATTAAAATAAAAATCAAATTTTCAATTAATTTCAAGCATTATCCTAAGTATAAACAGTAAGATAAACTAGTAAGACTATAAAAATAAACAAACTAATTTTTTTCAGTATAAAATAAAAATTATAAATAGAAAATTTAATTCTTAAAAGTATATTTCTCATTTCCTTTTGCTAATTTAATTCCACATTCCAGAATTTCTTCCAAAAATCATTTAAGAATCTCATTTCTAGCCAACATACCCAATCCCATCAAAAACGTATAAGAATTGGTCGACTTCCGCACCAGGTGGTCTAATTCCAGAACTTATTCCAAAGATCATTTATGAATCCCATTTCCATCCAACATACCCCATCCGACCATAATCGGTTAAAATTTGAGAGCACTGGAGCAATTGGTTTTGCTAAAAGTAGCAAAAAATTTACGAACTTGAACTATTAAAACTTGAACAATATTTGAATTTATTCTGCATTTAATTGAATTTCTTATGAAAAAACACGAATTTGCTTTGCAAAAAATTGAGGTTGATTTAGAAAAAATTGACAATGAAGCATAAAAAATTATGGTTGACTTGTAAAAAGTTGCGAATGAATTAAAAAAATTGAATATCATTTGCAAAATCGTGAATTTGAAGTACAAAATCTATATTTCTGTAAAATCTATAATCTGTATTTCTGTGTTCTGGACGATTTCTGTTAGACAAACGTCGTTTCCCTCAGAAGAATTATTTTTGTTAAAATACCTGTCTAAATCTTGACTAGAACTAGCAGCTGATACAGATGCCTGATGAGCTATACCATTTTAATGAATTCGAAGCGCTGAGTATCCTTTATATTCTATAGATCCCTTTCCGACCGTATTTGAAATTTGTTATTTAGGATTTGAAAATGGTATATCCCTTTTGTGTTTTACTAACACAATTGTGTGGATATGGCAAAAGTACCATGCCAAAAATTTATTTTTGTATGTGTTTTGACCCAACTTGTGTATTCCTTTTAAACTTATTTTCGTCCGAAAAAAACACTATAACTATACACTCAATTGTGTTGGTTGTACTTCAAATCAAGCGAAATTTTTTTTATCAAAAACGCCATTATACATATACTATGATTTTATACTCACTCATTTGTGTGGTGTAGACTTAAATAGAGTCAATTTTTTTTTATGGTTGAAAAAGGGATTTAATATTATAAATATGTATTAAAATACATGTGGAGGACATTTATGCCATCGTGGAGGATGGAGGAAATTTCTTACGAAAGGAGGACTGTCCTCCACAAAGGAGGACGGGTGGCAAGCCTACATAGGACACAAAATAATTTTTTTTAAAAGGACACAAAACAAAATAATATTTTACGAAAAGTAAAAACCATTGATAAAATTCAAAGTTGATCTTGCTTCTTGTTTACGTTTTTATTCAAGTCTGTATGTAAATACTTAAACATGTGCATCCAGCGGGTCCCATTTAAAACGCGACATTTTAAAACGAGAATTATCAAAACGCGATATTTCAAAACGCGATACGGTACAAAACGCGACATGGTACAAAACGCGATCTTTCAAAATGCGATATTTCAAAACGCGATACAGTACAAAACGCGATATGGTACAAAACGCGATATTTCAAAATGCGATATTTCAAAACGCGATATGGTATAAAACGCGATATTTCAAAACGCGATATGGTACAAAACGGGACATGGTACAAAATGGGAGTTTAGGATCGGGTTAACTGCGTTCCCACCGCTTCGCAACGCATATTCTGCACCATATCGCGTTTTGAAATATCGCGTTTTGTATCGTATCGCGTTTTGTACCATATCGCGTTTTGAAATATCGAGTTTCGAAATATCGCGTTTTGTACCATATCGCGTTTTGTACCATATTGCGTTTTGAAATATCGCATTTTGAAATATCGCGTTTTGTACCATATCACATTTTGTACCATATCGTGTTTTGAAATATCGCATTTTGAAATATTGCGTTTTGTACCATATCTCGTTTTGTCATATCTCGTTTTGAAATATCGCATTTTGAAGTATCGCGTTTCGAGCGGATCCGGCATCCAGCATGTGCAAATCGCCGAAAATAAAGATCGATAAAAAAATTTAAACGTCGTAAAATTTTGTTCATGAAACGTATAGATGTCACGCAAAATTGTTGTCTTAGCTAAACTTTTTTAATGAAAAAAGCGTCCGCATAGTGAGGTTACTGTGCATTGGTTCCCTCTTTTAAAAAAAAATTTGTCGAAAAAATTTATATGAGATCGGCAATATTATATTTGACCAAACATATAAAATGTATGAGGAGCCAAGTGCTCACCATAAAAATAGAAAAATACTAAAAATTTGCTGAGAGTGAGGGGTATTTTTCATTTTGGTTGCCATACAAAATACTTCGATTTGTAAAAAATTTAAGTATAACAAATTTTACTGTTGCGCCGCTCACACACATAGGGATTTTTGATTGCATCTCTTTCTGGTTTCTGCACAAAAAAACCGCAGTAATGGAATTCTGCCTTAAAGGATTTATATTTTTATCTCGTGTTAATTTTACTGAAAAAATTGGTTCACTGTGGAATTCACGCACAATTCTCCCAAATAGTCGATCTATATTTTTGTCTCTTTTTAGTTTTACCAAATATTAAATAGTGTCAATATCGGACATTGCCTTGTAAAATCGTGTTCCAATTTTTTTTTTTCTATAAGACAAGAATGAAGTTAGCTGTTTTAGTACAAGTACGAAAAAAACTCGAAAATCAACACAGCTGGTGAAAAAGTAAAACTAAATTTAACTGTTTCAACTGTTTAGCTTAGTTGTCTAAACAAAAAAGTAAACAAACAACGGCAATTTTTCGAAAAAAGTTCGAAAAAACGACAAAAGCGACACCGTGACAAAAAATCTAATTACGGTAAATGCGATAAGCTAAGAGAAAAAAAGAACACGAACGTCCTATATATAAGTTATTTAATATATGGTTTTACTGAGATAATATTTTTTTTCCCATGGAATAGAAGTATTTAATGGGGAAAATTTACTTTTAGATTTAACATAAATAGAAATCAAATAAAAAAAAAATTAAGGCCATTTTGGAGATGTAGATTTTAGTTTAAATTTTATTTTCAAGAGAGCGGAATACAAAAAAATTTGGTTTTAATATCCCTTTAAGGCCCGCAATCACAATTGTGCGTGAACGAAAAACATTTTAAAAATTTATTTTTGTATGTGTTTTGGGCCAACGTACAAATTTGTTGAATCATTTTCGTCCGAAAAATATCACTATGACTATTATTATAATAAAATAATTAATATGTTATCAAAAACAAATAATTAATGTTATATAATTTATATGTATGTTATCAAATTATAGTATTTTTTTTTAAATAATTCCGATTTAACTAAGATCCGTTAAAATCCGAAAGACATTACAACCTGTCATTTTTTACATACACATTTGTGCCCGGTGGTCATATTTAAGAAAAAAAAATTGTATGGCCGGAAAAGGGATATAAAATACGGGTTTAAATTAGCAATAAAAAATCTATTACGGCGGGAAAAGGAAGGCAGGCGGAATTCCATTACTGCGGTTATTTTTGTGCAAAAAAACGAGATAAAATAAAAAATCCCTGTGTGTGAGCGGCGCAACAGTTAAATTTTTTATACTTAAAATTTTTGTTGTTGTTGCGATTTGGTTGCCATAAAGCCTTTATTCCACAATGAAACATATTTTTTCAGTAAAAAAAGAGCGAGATAAAAATATAATTTCGCCACGTACCAAAACGATACAAAAAAAATTTTCAGTAAAATTTACTGGCAGTAAGCGGGGAAAATGTTGCCATAAAAAGTATGAAACTCAATACTTTTTATGGCAACATTTGTTTGTCTTTATCACTCTAACGTAATTTTAATATGTACACTCTCTTCTTTTCGGTTTCCCAGTATTTTTTACTGAAAAATTATGTTTCGTTGTGGAATAAAGGCTTAAATATAAATAAAAAATACAAAACGAAGAAGTATTTTTTATGGCAACCAAAATGGAAAATACTCCCCATTCTCAGTAAATTTTACTTTAGTAATATTTTTATGGTGAACACTTGGCTCATACATTGGGCGCTTTCAGGATTCCCAACAGTTGGGAACATGTTGAGTAAAATCGCAGGCAACGTTATGAAAACATTTAGCACTATGAAATTTTCAAATCATATTGGCGATGATTTTACTAATCATGATAGGGTACCTGAAAGCGCCCATTTTATATGTTTGGTGGAGTGTGATATAAATCGCGTTTTCATGATAAATTTATGTTAATGTTCAAATAAAAATATTTTACAATTTTTAATTTTTATTATTTACTCTGTATTACATAATTTTAATGCATGTGATATTATTTAAGTTATTATTATTATAGTGTTAGTTTTCGGACGGAAACGATTTAAGTGGTATGAACAAATGTGCACGTTGGTCCAAAATAAATAAAAAAATAAATTTTTGGCATGATTCTTTTCCGTACACGCAGAATTGTGATCGCGGGCCGGAAAAGGGATGTTATCAAATTAAAGCCATGTTTTATTATTCGAGCCCTATCCGGCGCTTATGCTTTCCGGTCTTCCGTAAAATTTTAATTACAAAAAAAACGGCTCTATTGTAACCAACTTTTCCGTTTTCATGGTAAATTATATACAAGATATCAAATTTAAATTTTTACGGAAAAACGGAACGGAGCGGGTGCATTGTAACTGAGGCTTAAGTTTTAATGGTTTCAGGGGTTTACAAAATAAATGCCATTTCAAATTTTCCATTGAAATGGTAGCGCTCCCGATAAATAGGTACAGCAAAATATTTTTATATCGATTTTTAAATAAAAAGTTGATGAAAAATATTATCTTGGAGTTAAATTATTAATAAATTAATTATATGAAAAAAGCGCGCTAAAATAAGTTTTGACTTCGAAAATTGGGTGCTCCGGATATATCTATTGGGCGCTAATAAAAAAACACGGCTAGGTAGAGCAAAATATTTTTATATCGATTTTTAACTAAAACGTTAAATGAAAAATATAGTTGTGTTAAATAAATTAATTACGTATATGCAAAAATAGCGCGCTAAATATAAGTTTTGACATAGAAAATTGGGTGGACAGGATACATCTATCGTTCGTTAATAAAAAAAAAAACAAGGTTTTTTCCAAAAAGAATTCCGATTTAACTAAGATCCGTTAAAATCAGGAAGATATTACCATATATTAAATAACTTATATATAGGACGTTCGTGTTCTTTTTTTCTCTTAGCTTATCGGATTTACCGTAATTAGATTTTTGTCACGGCGTCGCTTTTGTCGTTTTTTCGAAAAATAGCCGTTGTTTGTTTACTTTTTAGCTTAGACAACTAAGCTAAACAGCTGAAACAGTTAAATTTAGTTTTAGCTGTGTTGATTTTCGAGTTTTTTTTAACGAGTTTACTAAAACAGCTAACTTCACTCTTGTCTTATAGAAAAAAATTTGGAACACGATTTTACAAGGCAATTACTAGGTATATATTAAGAATTTAATCCGGATTGAACCCGGATCGAAATTTCAATATATACGGGATTGAGTCATCTTCGCGTTAACTCGATTCGATCCACCAAATTTGTAGAATCGCGTTAACTCAATCTTTATAAACGCCAATGTATACGGAATCGAGTCGAAAAACAACAACAAATTATTATAAAAATATTAATAATAATGCCCAGTTTACATGAGAAAATTGTTTTCTTCTACAAATTTTTGCAGGTAAATAAGAAAGAATCCGCTATATAAAAATATTCAATACGCCAGAAAGAAATAAACATATATAGTAATGGCGTAATTTTTTTTATAGGATCATTATTAATTTATTTTTAATGAATTAAAAAACGAAATTTACATTTTTATCTATGGCGTCTGTTTTTATAACGAATCCTCAACATTTATAAATACGAAATAATTTTTTTTTCTTGTTAATTTTAAAAATGTTGCCATAAAAATACTCGGATCTAATATATTTTATGGCAACATTTTCATTTTTATGGTGATTTTTGCTCAAAAATTCTTCTGCAAAATTTTGTTGGGATATATTGTGCTTTTCTTGTCTCTCATGTGCAAAAAGTCAATGTTATATTTTATTCATTTTGCAGAAGAAAAATGTAGGTCGTATGTAAACCGGGCATAAACCAACGCCATTTTTATTTTGCTTGCGATTATTTGCGTATATATATATTTTTTTAAAATATTTTAATTTTTATTTAAATATAAATAAATTTAGAAACATGTATTTAGAATAATGTTTTGACATTTATCTCAATTCGATTCGATCCCAACATAATCCGCCAATATATACGCTAAAAAAGATAATTCGGTTTCAATCCAAAGTTAACTCGAAGTTGATTCGATCCGGATTGAATCCCTAAGTTGATTCGATCCGGATTGAATCCCTATTATATACGTAGTAAATGTCCTATATTGATACTATTTAATATTTGATATTACCCAAGTATAACAAGACGAAACTCAAAATTGAGCTATCGTATTTGCCTTCAAAATATTACAAAAAAGTCTAAGAATTGATACTTTAGTAGTGGTGCGTATATGTATACTGTGTTGTTATTACTGCATACTGTCAGTGCACCTAGAATACTACAGGCCACACTGCTTTAAAAATTTTGCTATATGACGTCAATTTATGTCGACAGTTCTCTCTTTGGCTATTATAGGCAGCACTAAAATTAAAAAGATTGTTTTGATTTTTTTTTGTTTTTGCTGTCACATTGATAAGAAACAAATTGTAAACAAACAACAAGAAAAATATTTTAATAATTTATTTTGAAATTTAACAGAAAGCTATTGGTAAAAGTATTAATTCATAACATTATTATAAAATTATGCACTTTAAATTGTGTTAAATATGTAAACACGTATAAAATGTGTACACATTTAATATAATTTACGAGAAGACATAACCTTACTTTTAATACACGTATAAAAATATTTTTTTTTTGTTTGTTTTGGTTTTTTCATTTTATGAACTTGACTGCCGTCTAGAGTTCAAAGAAAAAACTGTAGACATAAATTTAATGACATAGCAAGCAGTGTGGCCTGTAGTATTCTAGGTGCACTGATACTGTGTTACCGCAATTTTACTTTCGTAGTAATGTGTGTAGTACATGGTTTGTTTTTATTTTTCATGCTCACGACATGAGTTTGGTAATTTTATAAAATTTTGTTAAAAAAATTTAAAGATGTGCGTTAATTTAAATAAAATACCATCAAAATATATTTTATATCTATTCAAATATTGTTTTCATAATTAATTAATTTCTAGTTCAGTTTTAAGTTTTTAGGTAGAAAACAAATGCGAAAATAATAAACTTGATGTATGTGCAATAATCATAGTACCTATTTGGAAAATTATTTAAACTTTTAATATTACAATCAAAGAATAATTTCAAATTGTGTAATAATAAAAAATAATTAAAAAAATAATTAAAAAATTAACTAAAATATAATTTAGATTCGTATATAATATGTATATATGTATGTATATTTTTATACCGCAAATTTAATAAAATAAAAAAATATTCATTTTAAACCTAAATTTTTATTTTTCTCTCACATTTGGATGCCGCCATCTTTTTCTTCTAACATTTTCAAATATAGCCTTTTACTTTCATGCACAAGCTCGCTCCCGCCATTTTGTTTTTTGTCTTTTCTGTTCACACATACATGTATACAATTCTCCTTTATTGAGTTTAGTCCAGTTTCGAATAATCGCGACACGTTTCATACGTTTTATTTTAACAAATTGCAACTCAAACTTAGAAAAATACTAGACTAAGTTTAGTACTTAAGTACGAATATCGCCAGAAAAATTGAAAGTAAAACTACTTGGGTACAGTCACTTTTTACGTACACATTTGTGTACGGTGGACTTAAGGGTCAATGAGTTTACATTGAAAACGGATAACGTGAATTCACTTAAGGCGGTGATACATGTACACATTTTGCCTTTAAGGAAAAGAAAAATTGCCTTATACAAAATTGAGAAATGTTCAATTTAAAATTTTTGCCTATAAGGCGAATCAAGATGGCCGAATTTTAACCAATCAGCGCGCATAATTTTTATGCCTTAAAGGCAAAATCTGTGTATGTATCACCGCCTTTATTCTCATGCTTTTCATCACATACCGTCTTCAATGTGTTTAATTAATATTGCCTTCAATAGAATTTCGTTGATTCACAAAACTACGAAAATATGTAATTGTTTTACTTTTAACAATCATTAAAACAACGACCACGCTACAAATTGAATATCACAAACTACAAATAATTGAATAATTACTATTATTTAGACACTAAAAATAAAATACTTAATATTTACCTTTGATTTGCTTTTAATTTCACTTTCTATCGTATTAACCCTACTCCAAACCGGCTGTCTGTAAAACACTGACGAATTGAAAGATCGCTGTAGACAATATAGAAAACGTGTGTGATTACTGGAATGAGAAAAAGTATAATGTATTAATGTAATACAATGTATTGTGAAAACAAAAACAATTCAAAATGGTAATACAGTATGTCGCTTGGCTTTATGAATACATACTAATTGTGCAAATTGTTGCGGCACTAAAATATAGCACTCGCTCCCGCAGGTATATATTCATATCTGCGGAGCGAGTGCGATATATTAGTGCTGCAACAATTTCCACTACTGTATATTCAGACAGACTATCATTTTACACTACAAAATTTAGGTGGGAAACAAGTATGGATCAATTAGTGAAGCATCTTTTTGTAAAAGTGCTGTTTATGTAGTCTGATACCCTTTATATTATGTATAAAGATTTTTGACAACTGAAATGTTTACAAATATGTACATATCACAATTAAATTCGAACCTTAGCTTCATTAAGTTTGAACTAGGCATTTCGAGGCTGTATTAAAATGATGTCTTGCAGTTTTTAAATTCTTCACAAAACAGCTGTATTTTGCTCGAATATCACATTGACACTGTCTACATTTTCTAAATTAATCTTATGAATTTGAGTTATGTTCTTTCAGAAAACAAACTATTTAATGTTTTTTGTATTCGTTTTAGTTCATTTTATCTTTTCTGTTGATAACCTCTACCATACGAGGCTTCTATTATTTACGTAATCATTAATCAACCAACTCCAAATATTATTATTTATTCATTTATTTATGAGCTGGCGAAACCACCAAATTGCTCTTAAATATTATACAAGATGATATTTCATCCAAATTATTTTTCTCTATTAATTCAATATATTTTTTTTTTTTCAAAATTTTCCACTTATTTACGACTCACGATTCGCATTCTAGCACCCAAACGACGAACTTATCGATTCAAGTTCTAGAACACGAATAACTCCAAATAGACGATTTGTTGATGGAATTTTGACAATTACCCTCTAAACAAAAAATTGTGTCGCAAAAACTTCCAATATGCATTTCAATTTGCCCCAATGGAATTCCGTCCCGAAAACCAAAAATTGTGATTTTCAAAGAAATATCCCTTTTCCGGCCTGCCATCACAATTGTGTGGTGAAAATAGTGAACGGAAGAGAATCACAAAAATTTGTTTTTGTATGAAACTTCGATCAACATACACAATTGATCATACTACATATCCCTTTTCCGGCTCTTATACACAATTGTGTATGTATATATCGCTTACGAGAACCGAATATGTCAAACATAGAATATGTGAAAATAGTAGACCCAGCATACACATTTGTGTATAATACTTAATTTTGTTTTCGTCCGGAAAATAACACTATAACTATAACAATAATAAAATAATCACTATGTTATGAAAAATGAATAATTTATGTTACCAATTTATTATGCTCTTTTCAAAAAGAATTCCGATTTAAATAAGATTCGTTAAAATCCTCAATACATTATATCCTGTCATTATTTACATACACATTAGTGTACGGTGAACTTAAATAGAAGCAAAAATTTTTTTATTAACTCAAAACGGTTAAATCGTTTTTGTTCGAAAAATAAAACAACTTCGGAAAACATCAGCAACATCAGAAAACAACTTCAGAAACCAACCCAGAAAACAACTTCGAAAACAATAATGTAAATGCAGCATCATGCTGAATTCACGGAGTGGGATCATTTTTTATCCAACTCTGCTGTATTATACACAATTCACTTTCATTCCTGATAACAAGTTCATTATTTCCACAATATGAACGTTTAATTTACAGGTCCACCAATTGAATTAAGTTTTGTGTTGAAATTTTGATGAAGTTAATTTAAACATTAATATCCAAACAATTAATTACTTAATAAGTATAACTAATGTAATACTTATTTTAAATTATAATGTTAAACCTGTGTATCAATTTTGTACGCAAAACGACAGCGCGAGTTGACGAGGTGAACAAAATTTTTGTGTACATATACAGTGTATAATACACGATTTTATATTTGTATTGTGTGTTTTGCTCTCTTGCATATGTGCATTCTATTTGTCATTTTTGCGATGGTAGGTTTCAAAATAAATGGTTCCGATTGAATCGGTTTATTTTTTTTGATACTGACGTCTACTCACCTCTTCTATTCTATTGCTTTTGAGCGGTGAAATGAAGTAATATTTTATGTTTTAGAATTTTTAATATTCAAATGTGTGAATTATGTTCAATTTAATTCAGAAATATAAGAATAATTCGAATTAGTTCTAAAATTGCGAAATGCTTTCGCATAGAAACGTCAATCCAAAAAAATTAAAACAAGATCATGCGCATGCGTCTCGCCTACTAATACAAACAAGATGCTCAATACTATATTTTTCCGGTTTGCTCACCTCGCGCTTGTTGCTTTTCGTACAAAATTGACACACTGCACTTCGCCTTTCACATCACTTATAATTATGATGACATCTCCATTCTTAATTTATAGTAAAATTTTTTTCTTTATACAGGACAGTATTCATATACGCACCAATTCTAAAGTATTGATTCTTCGACTTTTTTCTAATATTTCGAAGGCAAATACGATAGCTCAATTTTCGGTTTCGTCTTGTTATACTTGGGTATTTCCATCTTTTGCTTGATTGATTGCTGGTCATACAAGGCAATTTAGCGAGACTCCCGGATGACCCCGGGCCTGCCATACACCTTTTCACATTTAACAAGATGGAAGGATAAGATAGGTATGTTAAATATGCCCGAATCGACCCGGTTACAGACACCTAAGTAGTCAATAGTTAGTTAAAAATATAATGTAAGGCGGTTAGCACAAGACAGCACAATTATTTTTGATTTTTTTGGCAATAAATATTCAGCAATCAGCATCATAAAAAAGATTTATAATTAATTAAGTTGCTCTCTTAATGGTAAACTTCCTGAAATAAAACGTCATTATTATGAATTAAAGATTAATTATTTAGAACCGTACGATATAATTAAATAAAATTAATGTAATGTAACGATTAGTATTAACTAAATTAATTTGGTTCTCTTACAAGAAATTAAATCAAAATAAAATAAATCGCATCCAGAAATTACCAAATATTGTAATATCAAAGCAGGCAGGAAAGGAACGCACAACTTTTCTATCTTCATAGAACCTTTGTGAATCTGATGATTTGTCACTTGTCCTTGCCATCGCTAAGCTAAGTTAGTACAAATATTTTTATTTATCAAAATAATAAAAAACAATGACCAACCCAAATCTGGCTCCAAAAACAGCTAATCCGGAATCTGTAAGGACATATGCCCGTAAAACAATTTTCGTCCATTGAGACATTTCCGCCTCTAGAAGAGACGAAATATCGTGTTAGAGACGGAAATGTCCAACGCTTAAATTTAAAAAAGTGAAAGTCGCACTAAAAGAATCTAAATTATAGTTTTATTGGAAACCAGAATCAAAATAAATATCAATTAGTAAATGAAAAATAAAATTTGAGTTAAATTAGGAACCAAAATTAAATAAAAGACGAAGACGACTATCAATTGAAATACTAAGTACAAAATAGAGACGAAACAGACTGGCAATGGAAATGTTAAATACGAAAGAGGGGCGAGACAGAGTTATGCAATCCAAATGAGACGAATTCGACCGTTTGGAATAAATACAATTTACAAATTAGGGCCATTTTCGACTTAAAATTGTTCATCGCCACGTTTCAATTTTTTTCCTCACTTACAAAGCATTCGTCGTGCGTGCAATATGAAATTAATAATTTGTGGTCGAGAAAAATTATTATTAAAATAAATTTATAAAAGTAAGTTTTTATAAAGTTGAAAGTGTAGTGTTTTGTTGTAATAATTTCTATAATTTAAATTAATATTGCAATTAAACAATATTAATTTACAGGTTAGTAAACTTACACATAATATTATATTTTGATCGGGATTTTTTATTTTCTAGAAAATAATTGTTTTAATCTTCATAAATTGAATCGATTCCTAATACTTTGTGTTTGTAGATCAGATAGTTTTAGATCCAAAATTACAATTACGACCAGAAAATAAGCTTCCTTTAGTGCAGTATAAAACAATAAATTACAATATTTATTAAATGGGAAATGGTCCAGTCTTTCCTTCACAAACTGATTTTGTTGTTTTCGATTATTATATTTGTTTGGAATTTATATGATGCAAAATAAATAAAATGAAAATAATTGTTATGTTTTGAATTTTTTATGTAATATAATTTATTTTATAAAATCATAACCCGAAAACCATTAAAAAAACTGGCTTACCAATGTGCCCCAAAACAGTCTAGCAAATGCTAATCAATTTCGTCTCTCTATTGTTTTAAGAAATGACCGTCAAAAGACCTACCCATTTTAATGCCTTTTGGCTGTCAATTTTGACTTACAAAAGTTGGTCTTATTTTACCAAGCTTATTCGTCTGTAGTTTGTTAGCCAAATGCAATGGTCAAAAGTCGGCCGAATTAGCTGCGACAGAAATGTCTTTAAATGTTCGTCTCTTTTCTGGCAAGGATTAGACGCACAAATGACTGAACAATTGACCGACAATTGACTTATTTCGTCTCTTATGGACGAATGGTCAATTTTTGGTCTTTTTATGGTCATAAATCCAAAAATTGTTTTACGGGATGTATATCAATAATGCATGTTTGGCTCAACTTTAGAATCCCCATTACCTAAACAAATTAAACCCGAATTAAATAAAACTATTAAAGTATTTAGGAATCTGTAAGATGACAGAATTAATAATAAGTAGCTACCACAACTGTTTTATCCTTGATAACCAAATAACCCAGTCGACCAATAACCAAATAACCCAGTCAACCCTTGGTTTATAAAATAAATGAGTTAGTTAATATTAAAATATTTGGGTGCCCAAGTATAACAAGACGAAACTCAAAATTAAGCTATCGTACTTGCCCTCGGAATATTAGAAAAAAGTCGAAGAATCAATACTTTAGTATTGGTGCGTATATGTATATTGTGCCCAAGTATAACAGAACGAAAATCAAAAATGTGTTATCGTACTTTCCATCGGATTATGAGGTAAAAGTTGAAAGAAACTTTTATGTAAACTAAGAATGGAGACGTCATCATAATTATAAGAGATGTGAAGGGCGAAGTGCAGGTTTAACATTTTAATTTAAAATGTAAGTATGTATTATAAAATTAAATACTTATTAAGTAATTAATTGTCTGGATATTAATGGTTTAATTTATGTTCATCAAAATTTCAGCTCAAAACTTAATCCAATTGGTCGGCTTGTACATTAAACTTACATATTCTGGAAACAATGAAATTGTTATCATGAATGACAGTGAATTATGTATAATACAGTACATAAAATGTATACACCGTGTTATAATATATCAAAACAAAAATTATGGAAAAAAATCAAATAGATAATATTTTTCATCAATCAACAGATTTATGTTAGTCGAATGGTCATTTTTTATGTGAATTTTAATAAATTTCTGAAATCAAAATAGTAGTATTTTAATTCCGCCAGTATCTCGTCCCCTAATAGTTTCGGTTGTGACGTTTCACACACATACGTACAACAAATTGTTCCCCCAATTTTTATTTACACACATTTTATTGTATCGAGTTTCGTCCAGTTTCGAATAATCGCGACACTTTTCATACAGGATCTTATTCTAAGTCGAAAGCAAAACTAAGTCAAAGTCGAAACTAAATATAAGTTTTTACTTCGAAAAATGACAAAAAAGTCGAATTTTGTTATACTTGGGTACCCGAGTATAACAAAATTTGACTTTTTTTGTCATTTTTCGAAGTAAAAACTTAAATATAAGTTTCGACTTTGACTTAGTTTTGCTTTCGACTTAGAATAAGATCCTGTATGAAAAGTGTCGCGATTAGTCGAAACTGGACGAAACTCGATACAAAAACATTGTGCTTATGTATGTGTGTAAATAAAAACTGGGGGAAACATTTGGTGCAAGTATGCGCGAAACGTCATAACCGAAACTATTAGGAGACGAGATGCTGGCGGAATTAAAAAACTACTATTTTGATTTCAGAATTTTATTAAAAAAAATCATGAAAATTGACAATACGACTAACATAAATCTGTTGATTGATGAAAAATATTATCTATTTGTTTTTTCCATATTTTTTGTTTTGATATATTATAACACGGCATATGTGCTGTATTATATCCAATTCACTTTCATTCATCATAACAATTTCATTATTTCCACAATATGTAAGTTTAATTTATAGGCCGACCAATTAAATTAAATTCTGTGCTGAAATTTTGATGAACATAATTTAAACCATTAATATCCAGACAATTAATTACTTAATAAATATTTAATTTTGTAATACTTACATTTTAAATTAAAATGTTGAACCTGCAGTTCGCCTTTCACATCACTTATAATTATGATGACGTCTTCATTCTTAGTTTACAATAAAATTTCTTTATTTATACTTAGGACAGTATACATATACGCACCAATACTAAAGTATTGGTTGTTCGACTTTTTTCTAATATTTCGAAGGCAAATACGATAGCTCAATTTTGAGTTTCGTCTTGTTATACTTGGGTACCCAAGTATAACAACACACTACTCAAAATTGAGTTACTGTATTTTCCTTTGATTTTTGACAACATTTCCAAAACTCAACAAAACTCGAAAACATTAGAAATACAATATAGTATTGGTGTGTATATGTATACATTTTATATATACAATTATTTTTTTTATTACCTAATTTAACAGTTCGTTCGTGTAGCTTGTTAAGAATACATAGTGCTTTATATTTTATGATAAGAATTAATTTTATGGGCGATCGGCGCCATTTTATATTGTTCTGTGATGTGAACCATGGAAACCAACGAGACTAAAGTAAATTCTCAACAATTTATTGAAAGTATGTATTCTGCTAAAATTATGTTTTTTTAACCTAACCTTATGTTGTATATCTTTCTTATATTTTCAGCACAATTTGATTCTCAGTTTCAATACCAAGATTTTTGTGAAGTTCGCTTTGGTGAGAACAAATTCTTACATTATATAAACAAAGAATTTACAAGTAAAACCGCAATATATTTTAATTTTTTTATTCACTAGGAGAACGAGCGCCATACAAACTAATAATTTATAAGAGGTTGAAATTTTTACTGAAATTGAAAGTAAGTATATTTGGAATAAAAATAAACCTAATATAAGTCTAATGTTTTTGTGAACTTAAACTAAAATAATCATTATGCTCGCATTTTAATTTCATTTCAGTATTAGACATAGATGAACCTGAATATACGTTGCCGCTTACATCTTCAGTTGCAGTACAGATGGAATCCGATGATGGCACTGTCACAATTGGAAAACCCAGTTCCAAAATGTATTGAGAATGTTCAGAAAAGCCAACAGTATTTGAGGGAGTTTGACACAAATCTTACTGCAGATCAGAAGTCAGTAAACCAATTGGTAATTATAACAAATTTTGTGAAATTTCCATATTTTAATTTTGTTTTATTTTTCAGAAATCAATAATAATGAAACAAGAGGGTACGAGCTAAAAAATAACACGTTACTTAAAAAAATATATACCTACATGTATAGTTATTTGGTTATAAAAATAAGAATACAAAAATATAAATTTTGTTTCATTAATGAATTATTATTAATTTACCCGCCATATTTCGAACTTGACATTTACACACACACATATAAAGAAATGTTCCCGCCAATATTATTTCTACACACATACACAAGTATATAATTTTTATATAGTGAGTTCTGTGAGTTCCAAATAAATGCGACACATGGTACTGTTTTCTTATAATAATTCGTAACTCAAACAAAGTTAAACCCAGAGCTAAGTTATGGATATATTACGAAATATTATAAAATAATTGGATTTAAAAATACTTGGGTATACCCCAAGTATAACAAAACGAAAGTAAAAATTGAGCACAGTATTTTCCTTCGTTTTCATCCAAAATTAACGAAAGTTAAACTTCACATTATAATGATAGTGTTTGTAGCGTATACGTATTATAATTATACATATGCGTATACAAATGGCGTTATTTAGTTTATTGTGAGAACGCTAAGTTTATAGTAACTTTTAACGATGCGGATACATTTGTCAACTTTGATAATAATTTAATTGAAGATAGGGAGGCTGTAAAACAATTGGTAATGTAAAGATTCATACGAGATAATTTGGTACAATCTATTATATTTTGTTTTCCTATTTTATAATTAGAAATCATTATTTATGAAGCAAGATGGCCACGAACTAAAAAAGTGCATTAGGGCAAACTTTACAGAGCTGTTCACCGAAGAGCTTAGCTGAAAGTTTACGTTACGTTAATTTAATAATTATAATATTATTTTCAACATTTTAGATTGTACTATGGAAAAATTTACGAACTCTATCGAAACCGATTTAATATCCACAAATTACTTCTATTATATAAAAGACAAACAAGGAAAATTATTTAAAACAAAGATCTAGTGTAAATATTAGAAATTAAAAATTGAATAATTTAATCGAAATGTATATAAATAATGAATTAAAATAATGAACTTAATAAATCATTTTATATTACAAAAACAAAAATATTTCTTTAAAAACATTTAATTTTACAACCGAAATTTGAAATTGCCGTTTTAACAAACACAAGCACAATTGTTCCCGCCAAATATTTCTCAATACGCATACACATGCAATAAAATGTTTATAATGAGTTTCGTCCAGTTTCGAATTTTCGCGACACGCTTCATACGTTTTATTTTAATAAATTGCAACTCAAACTTAGAAAAATACTAGACTAAGTTTAGTACTTAAGTACGAATATCGCCAGAAAAATTGAAAGTAAAAATACTTGGGACCCAAGTATTTTTACTTACAATTTTTCTGGCGATATTCGTACTTGAGTACTAAACTTAGTCTAGTATTTTTCTAAGTTTGAGTTGCAATTTATTAAAATAAAACGTATGAGGCGTGTCGCGAAAATTCGAAAATGGACGAAACTGATTATAAACATTTTATTGCATGTGTATGCGTATTGAGAAATATTTGGCGGGGACAATTGTGCTTGTGTTTGTTAAAACTGCAATTTCAAATTTTGGTTGTAAAATTAAATGTTTTTAAAGAAATATTTTTGTTTATTTAATATAAAATGATTTATTAAATTCATTATTTTAATTCATTATTGATTACTTTGGACATACATATATATATGTATATATATATATACATTTCGATTAAATTATTCAGTTTTTTAATTTCTAATATTTACACTAGATTTTTTTTTAAAATAACTTTCCTTGTTTGTCTTTTATATAATAAAAGTAATTTGTGGATATTAAATCGGTTTCGATAGAGTTCGTAAATTTTTCCATAGTACAATCTAAAATGTTGAAAATAATATTATAATTATTAAATTTAACACGGAGTAACGTAAACCATACCTCACATTATCTTTATTAACCGTTAAACGTAAACTTGCAGCTAAGCTCTTCGGTGAATAGCTCTGTAAAGTTTGCCCTAATGCACTTTTTTAGTTCGTGGCCATCTTGCTTCATAAATAATGATTTCTAAATATAAAATAGGAAAACAAAATATAATAGATTGTACCAAATTTCTCGAATGAATCTTTACATTACCAATTGTTTTACAGCCTTCCTATCTTCAATTAAATTAATATCAAAGTTGACAAATGTACCGCATCGTTAAAAGTTACTATAAACTTTGTATACTTTGTATATAACTTTGGATTTGTATACGCATATGTATATGATACGTATACGCTACAAACACTATCATTATAATGTGAAGTTTAACTTTCGTTAATTTTGGATGAAAACGAAGGAAAATACTGTGCTCAATTTTTACTTTCAATTTTTCTGACGATATTCGTACTTAAGTACTACTTAGTGTAGTATTTCTCTAAGTTTGAGTTGCAATTTATTAAAATAAAACGTATGAAGCGTGTCGCGAAAATTCGAAACTGGACGAAACTCATTATAAACATTTTATTGCATGTGTATGCGTATTGCGAATTATTTGGCGGGAACAATTGTGCTTGTGTTTGTTAAAACGGCAATTTCAAATTTTGGTTGTAAAATTAAATGTTTTTAAAGAAATATTTTTGTTTTTGTAATATAAAATGATTTATTAAATTCATTATTTTAATTCATTATTATTATTACTTTGGACATACATATATATACATTTCGATTAAATTATTCAGTTTTTTAATTTCTAATATTTACACTAGATTTTTTTTAAAATAACTTTCCTTGTTTGTCTTTTATATAATAAAAGTAATCTGTGGATATTAAATCGGTTTCGATAGAGTTCGTAAATTTTTCCATAGTACAATCTAAAATGTTGAAAATAATATTATAATTATTAAATTTAACACGGAGTAACTTAAACCATACCTCACATTATCTTTATTGACCGTTAAACGTAAACTTGCAGCTAAGCTCTTTGGTGAACAGCTCTGTAAAGTTTGCCCTAATGCACTTTTTTAGTTCGTGGCCATCTTGCTTCATAAATAATGATTTCTAAATATAAAATAGGAAAACAAAATATAATAGATTGTACCAAAATATCTCGAATGAATCTTTACATTACCAATTGTTTTACAGCCTTCCTATCTTCAATTAAATTAATATCAAAGTTGACAAAATATGTATCCGCATCGTTAAAAGTTACTATAAACTTAGCGTTCTCACAATAAACTAAATAACGCCATTTGTATACGCATATGTATAATTATAATACGTATACGCTACAAACACTATCATTATAATGTGAAGTTTAACTTTCGTTAATTTTGGATGAAAACGAAGGAATATACTATGCTCAATTTTTACTTTCGTTTTGTTATACTTGGGTTGGGTACCCAAGTATTTTTACTTTCAATTTTCCTGGCGATATTCGTACTTAAGTACTAAACTTAGTCTAGTATTTTTCTAAGTTTGAGTTGCAATTTATTAAAATAAAACGTATGAAACGTGTCGCGATTATTCGAAACTGAACGAAACTCAATAAAGGAGAATTGTATACATGTATGTGTGAACAGAAAAGACAAAAAACAAAATGGCGGGAGCGAGGTTGTGCATGAATGTAAAATGCTATATTTGAAAATGTTAGAAGAAAAAGATGGCGGCATCCAAATGTGAGAGCAAAATAAAAATTTAGGTTTAAAATGAATATTTTTATTTTATTAAATTTGCGGTATAAAAATATACATACATATATACATATTATATACGAATCTAAATATATTTTAGTTAATTTTTTAATTATTTTTTATAATTACACAATTTGAAATTATTCTTTGATTGTAATATTAAAAGTTTAAATAATTTTCCAAATAGGTACTATGATTATTGCACATCAAGTTTATTATTTTTGCATTTGTTTTCTACCTAAAAACTTAAAACTGAACTAGAAATTAATTAATTTATGAAAACAATATTTGAATAGATATAAAATATATTTTGATGTAATTTTATTTAAATTAACGCACATCTTTAAATTTTTTTAACAAAATTTTATAAAATTACCAAACTCATGTCGTGAACATGAAAAATAAAAACAAACCATGTACATTACACGCTATACACATTCCTACGAAAGAAAAATTGCGGTAACACAGTATACAGTAGTAATAACACAGTATACATATACGCTACAAACACTATCATTCCCAAGTATTTTTACTTTCAATTTTTCTGGCGATATTCGTACTTAAGTACTAAACTTAGTCTAGTATTTTTCTAAGTTTGAGTTGCAATTTATTAAAATAAAACGTATGAAGCGTGTCGCGAAAATCCGAAACTGGACGAAACTCATTATAAACATTTTATTGCATGTGTATACGTATTGAGAAATATTGGGCGGGAACAATTGTGCTTGTGTTTGTTTAAACGGCAATTTCAAATTTTGGTTGTAAAATTAAATGTTTTTAAAGAAATATTTTTGTTTTTGTACTATATTACTTTGGACATACATATATATACATTTCGATTAAATTATTCAGTTTTTAATTTCTAATATTTACACTAGATTTTTTTTAAAATAATTTTCCTTGTTTGTCTTTTATATAATAAAAGTAATTTGTGGATATTAAATCGGTTTCGATAGAGTTCGTAAATTTTTCCATAGTACAATCTAAAATGTTGAAAATAATATTATAATTATTAAATTTAACACGGAGTAACGTAAACCATACCTAACATTATCTTTATTGACCGTTAAACGTAAACTTGCAGCTAAGCTTTTTGGTGAACAGCTCTGTAAAGTTTGCCCTAATACTTTTTTAGTTCGTGGCCATCTTGCTTCATAAATAATGATTTCTAAATATAAAATAGGAAAACAAAATATAATAGATTGTATCAAAATATCTCGAATGAATCTTTACATTACCAATTGTTTTACAGCCTTCCTATCTTCAATTAAATTAATATCAAAGTTGACAATAATGTATCCGCATCGTTAAAAGTTACTATAAACTTAGCGTTCTCACAATAAACTAAATAACGCCATTTGTATAGGCATATGTATATAATACGTATACGCTACAAATACTATCATTATAATGTGAAGTTTAACTTTCGTTAATTTTGGATGAAAACTAAGGAAACCCAAGTATTTTTACTTTCAATTTTCCTGGCGATATTCGTACTTAAATACTAAACTTAGTCTAGTATTTTTCTAAGTTTGAGTTGCAATTTATTAAAATAAAACGTATGAAACGTGTCGCGATTATTCGAAACTGAACGAAACTCAATAAAGGAGAATTGTATACATGTATGTGTGAACAGAAAAGACAAAAAACAAAATGGCGGGAGCGAGGTTGTGCATGAATGTAAAATGCTATATTTGAAAATGTTAGAAGAGAAAGATGGCGGCATCCAAATGTGAGAGCAAAATAAAAAATTAGGTTTAAAATGAATATTTTTATTTTATTAAATTTGCGGTATAAAAATATACATACATATATACATATTATATACGAATCTAAATTATATTTTAGTTAATTTTTTAATTATTTTTTATTATTACACAATTTGAAATTATTCTTTGATTGTAATATTAAAAGTTTAAATAATTTTCCATATAGGTACTATGATTATTGCACATCAAGTTTATTATTTTCGCATTTGTTTTCTACCTAAAAACTTAAAACTGAACTAGAAATTAATTAATTTATGAAAACAATATTTGAATAGATATAAAATATATTTTGATGTAATTTTATTTAAATTAACGCACATCTTTAAATTTTTTTAACAAAATTTTATAAAATTACCAAACTCATGTCGTGAACATGAAAAATAAAAACAAACCATGTACATTACACGCTATACACATTCCTACGAAAGAAAAATTGCGGTAACACAGTATACAGTAGTAACAACACAGTATACATATACGCTACAAACACTATCATTATAATGTGAAGTTTAACTTTCGTTAATTTTGGATGAAAACGAAGGAAAATACTATGCTCAATTTTTACTTTCGTTTTGTTATACTTGGGAAATACTGTGCTCAATTTTTACTTTCGTTTTGTTATACTTGGGTTATAATGTGAAATTTAACTTTCGTTAATTTTGGATGAAAACGAAGGAAAATACTATGCTCAATTTTTACTTTCGTTTTGTTATACTTGGGTATTTCCATCTTTTGAGCAAATAATCTAATTCGTTCCAAAACATACCCTTCAGACCTGGTGTAACGTAAACGTACAGTTTACGAAGACGTTACTATTCTAAGGTTTTCGTAAACGTTACGCGTAAACAGTACGGAAATTTGCGAAGACTTTTGTATGTATTAGTATACATAATAGTGTTCATAATGTTAACGTTTTTACGTAACGTTTGCGAACTGCTAATGCGTAACATTTAAGAACCATTTACGTGATACGATTTTGAACTGTTTACACGAATCATTTATGTACGGTGTAGAATTTGTCGCTCCCTTGTAAACAAATCGTTTTTAATCAATTTTTATTATTTATGTATTTCACGTAGATTTATAATAATTTACAAATGTTTTTATCTCTGGATTTACTGCTTAGTGCATATAATAATTACTTTAGTAAACAGTAAACAGTATTTAGATATGTATATATTATTTTCAAGATGACATTTTTGTCTTTGTCTATTAACTAATGGTATATCTTAACTAATCAGAAACTAAAAATTTAGCTTGGTCTTAAATATTAAATTATTCAATACCGTTCGATATTTAAATTTCAACTATCATGTTTCTAAAACACAGTGCTCTAACCCTTCAGACATAGCGCAAGGTAAACGTACGGTTTACGAGGACTTCACTATACTAAAGTCTTCGCAAGCGCACCGCATTTGCGAACTTAAAAAGTTTTAAAAGTAAACGGTTTGTCCAAAGAAAAGTGAAACAATTTGGTGAAACAATTTGGAGTGATGTTAACAAACGGTTAGCGCGAATTGAATTTGTATACATTTTCACACTGTTTTCTTTTCGGTTCTAGGTAAATTTTGCGAACAGTTTCACTTTTCTAGGTAAACAAATTTATTTTTGGTTTAAATTAAAAGACAGAAAAATGCGTTTTTCGCAGATATAATTCAGATACATATACATATATATTTATTGTAATATAAATATTTTCTTTTCCTATTTACAATAGTTTTAATAAAAATATTTAAAAGAATACTATTTCACTATTAAAATTAATCTTATCAAATAATTACAAAATGGCGTATACGAATATAACTAACATAAAAAAAATCAAGTAAAATAAATAGAAAATATTGCCAGTGTGTTGGTATTCGATGTAAAAGACCGTTCGCAAAGTTTACGTTTCCGTAAAGAATTGGGTGTATACATTTTTTTGTTTGAAGGGAATTCATATAATTTATCAAATTTCTTATACTAACATAGTAAATTAATTCTACGGTCTTTGGCATACTGGAACCACTTTTTAATTACGTGAAATGATACTATTAGAGCATACAAAAACAAGAAATTATAATAAACCGATAATACCTTTTAAAATATTAATACATAATTGTAAATGTTTTAATAGGTATATTTCCATGTTGCCCATGCAACTAGAAACTGTAAGCCGCATGATCCGTAATAATGGTTTTTAAACAGCCCGAATGTATTTCTCGTGCGTTAAATCCGTTATACCTCTAAAATGTTGAAACTAAAATTTAAAAAAGTATTATTTAATATTAATTATTATAAGTGTAAAATATAAAATTATTAGAAATGTTTACAAATTGCTTGATATTTACAAGAATTTTTTCTTTATAACTGTCTTGTTTTACTTCGTTTTCCAAATTTATGAATTCTGCAATCGAAGTTGTCTAAGGCTTTTAATAAAATATACAAAATATATAAAAAAATCAAATATTTCAACTATTATTTTGTATTTAATTACCAAATTATAATATCACACACGAGTGTTCACTAACTTATGCTTATGTATGTATGAACAATAAATTGTCAATAGAAAAAACGAGAAACGACACGTGTTGTGTACATAATACCGAATGTATATGTTTGTAGTAGTAGTACCAAAAAAGAGCGTTCGTAACCCGTTCGTAAACGGTCCGCTTTTATGCTTAGTTCACGGAACGGGATTATTTTTGATCCCACTTTTTAGCCAATCAAATCTTTATGTTCAACTAAGTCCCGCCCAATTTGATCTCGGTTTGGTTGAAATTTTTCCATCTTTTGAGCAAATAATCTAATTTGTACCAACAACAAAAATAACCGGAATTATGAGCAATAATTTGGCTCAAATATTTGTTGTTTTTGTTTATTTTTGACATTTTTCGAATGAATTTGTTAGGTTATCGCCTTAAATAATTTAATTTAAATGTATTATATAAAATAAATGAAATAAATATGCGAGATGCATTTAAGTGAAACAATTAGGATGAGAACCCAAAATTTTATTTTTCTACAACTGTTGGGCTATAAATTATTTGATAATTTATAAATTGTGATGTGTGTATAAAACCGAATATTGTGTATTTGTAATCCCCAGACATACGTTTATTCGATTAAATTAAAATAGAGCCCCATCTAATCGTAAACAAAGCAGAACTTGTAAACAAAAAATACAAAACAACAGAAAACATATCGCACATCCTCTTAAAAACTGTCAACACAAAAAAACAGTTTTGAGATAAATGCATTTTAATTTTTTTTTGAATTGCTAACGCTACTGTGATGATGCTGAGATTATTCATTATTAGCTTTTTAAAATAAATGATCAAGTATAGCAATTTAAAATGCATTTATCACAAAACTGTTTTTTGTGTTGTGACATTTTTTTAAAGGATGTGCGATATGGCAACCGTAGACAAATTTTTTGAGCAAAAGTTGGTAAAAAAACATCTTTTTTTTATCTCATTCCGTGAGTGTGGGTTCACGGAATGAGATAAAAAAAAAGCTGGTAAAGAGTTAGTTGGTAAAAAACTTTTGCTCAAAAAATTATATATATATATATATATATATCTATATATACATATATATATATATATATATATATATATATATATATATATATATATATATATATATATATATATATATATATATATATTATATATATATATATATATATATATATATATATATATATATATATATATATATATATATATATATATATATATATATATATATATATATATATATATATATATATATATATATATATATATATATATATATATATATATATATATATATATATATATATATATATATATATATATATATATATATATATATATATATATATATATATATATATATATATATATATATATATATATATATATATATATATATATATATATATATATATATATATATATATATATATATATATATATATATATATATATATATATATATATATATATATATATATATATATATATATATATATATATATATATATATATATATATATATATATATATATATATATATATATATAATATATATATATATATATATATATATATATATATATATATATATATATATAT